>CM065052.1:120559854-121159854 GCA_032883995.1 Coronaproctus castanopsis | reverse complement strand
AAATTATAAAATTTAAAAGAAAACTATTTTTTATTAAAATAACGCTTATAACCGGGACGGGGTGAAAACGTTTTCAAATTTAACCGGCTTAATACGGGTATTACGTAAATTGCAAGCTGTCGTTTGTAGCCGAAACTGAAATAGTTATTATATATAAAAGGAAATTATTGAAATTTGTAACCAAGTGGGCGTTGTTGCTTTGAAAAATAAAATAAAAATTAAGTTTAATCCGAATTAAACGAACGTTGCATAACGAGGAGCGAAGGGATGAAGAGAATGAAGTAACAAACGTTTACGAGGGCGATATATACAGATTTATAGAATAATTTCCAGCAAACGAAATTGCCTACTGTAAGGAATTTAAGTGATATTATTATTGCAAAATGTTGCTATCTATGTATATATATATATATATATATACATATGTATACAAATGCATATAGTGTAAAATGTTCGTGGAGCAGAAAACGATGTGGAATGAAGTACATTATATTGAATGTTATTCTATGCACGTACGAGGGAAAATTAAATATCAAAGGCATCATGTTTTACTTCGATGTGCACCGGTAGAACGTTTACTTCATTAATTCCTTTATATGGAGGATATGTCTATATGTATGTAGATATATGTATATTATATATATATATATATATTTATATTTATATAAATGAAATGTGCACGCGATATAGCGCAAGCAGCAGCTTTAAAGCCTTTTAATTGATTATTATTCTATGCTGGCTTCGTCTGGCTTTATATCTTTATAGAATGACAACGGTTCGTTTATTTCTGATTTTACGGCATTTGCAACGACGCTAATAAGTAAGTCTATTTTAAAGAAAATTGAAAAGCAACAACCGTTCTAATAATAATAATAATAATAATAATGATGATAGATTTTTTCATTTCCGTTTCGTATAATGTTCGTCCGTCGTGTTACTTAACGATTACGAATGAGCTCGTTCTTTACTACTTTTCATTATTGGTTACAGTGTAGCTAATTAAGACGGTTTTTAGAAAATTTAAATGCGCGCAGTTAATTTATGTATTTTATATTTATATATATATATATATATATGTGTGTGTGTGTTGTATGTACATAGAATGGGGCAAGCAATCAATTGAGTGGTGATCATGCGTTCTGGCTCTGTTCACAAGATTTGAATCCACATATCAACCGATATAAGGATTTCCGAGTTCATCTAATTTAATCAACAGAAGCTGTTAATTGTCACAATGATATCTCTGTAATGTTACAAACATTACATACACACACATGTATATATATATATATTTAAAAAAAAGTGTTAAAGTAAATAAAATTTTATTTATTAAGATCGCAAAGTTTTTCGGCTATTAAGCCTGATTATAAAAAATGAAATATAAAAATATATATATAATTGATAAAAATATAAAATGTAAAAGATATCGATTTTCACCGGCAGATTATTTTATTAGTACCGTTTTATCTATCACTTGTGTTTCAGATATTGGTAAACAGTACACGAAGCTCGATAAATAAATTACTAAACGAAGGAACTAGATAAGTGTTTTATCTGAAGTAAAAATGTGAAAAAAGTAAAAATTGGTAAAAATCGATATATTTCCATTTCTAAAATCAAATAAAATGATCGACGCGTCATTTTATAGATGATCACGAGTGTAAAATCTTTCTCGAACATCTTTTTCCATTGAAGTCAGACCTGTAATCATACAGCTTAGACTACGAAACATTATGGACTTTATAAAACGTCTAAATTATGTAAAGTTCGCTGCGCTGAAAAGTAATAAAATAATTAAAAATGATAAACATAAAAACGACAAGCTACGGCATTCTAAGCCAGTTTATAAAGTTGTCGACATTTTTCACTTGTAGAAATGTTTTTTTTCACTTTCAGATAAATTACAATCCAGCTGAAACAGCTAATAAGCAATTACGACGGGAGGCATAATGTGACGCGTGTATCGCTCATTGGTAGCATTCTGTGCTATCACTATCAGTTAACGATTACGGTGTGGGCATCGAGAACAGTATCGATTGATTCGTTTGACTTCGTCACTATTACCTAGCGAATTAATAGCAAGCGGATTAGAATACCTATTGATATCGAGCGTTGTGCGTTCGTATTTCATCTTCGACCTCTCTGGTACCTTCGAATCATTGTGAAAATGATTATTTTAACTATACCTGGGTGCTTTAACTAGTGATCTCAGTATAGTTCGAAATCGCTAAATTTAATTCCAGAGCTACAAGCTGTTTCCCATAATTGTAGTTCATAAATCCACACCGATTTAAGCACGCGCTATTGTAAAGTATCAACTTGGAACTCGGAGAAAGTTCAAATTTCCTTTCTAAAAGACTTTACATCTCGTTGAACCTGAGGCATACTTTAGTTTTCTTCTAAATATGCTCTTTTCAGCACAAACTCCGATCTAACCACATTCCGAGGTATTTGAATAATTGCGCTAAGCCTGGAGAAAAGTTCACACCTCGTAAACACCAATACTAAATGTTAGGTGAAAATTTATGAAAAAGTTATCGATACATTTCGCCTTAATGAAATTATTGCGAAAACCGTATATAGTAAAATCAGTTTGATCTTACAACAACGCAAAGAAAAAATGATTCATGAGCTTGAATGGGAAAATTTGTAATGTAATTAAATGTAATATTGTAGATATAATTTATTTTTTTATGAAATATTTGTCGACCAGCTAATTGCTTGATGAATCGTGTTTTATTGGATAAGAAACTAAATGAATATTCGTGTTTATATTTCGATTTCATATACACGGTTTTTTTTTTTTTAAAGAAAGAAATATGAATAATAGTAAAATAGTAAAAATTTAGAGAAGTAGAATTATTTTCGGAATCAATTTATCGAACTGTTTCGATTTTTAGACAGACCGGGTTGATGGAAAAAGTTCCTCAATATAAGACGATTGAAATTGCGTGCAAAAAGTCGTTTTCAGCCATATTTACCGCTCTTCCCTAACATGCACGCTGAAACAATACATTGTGCGGGAACTTCATATTTTCGAGAACTTTTTTCGATACTTTCAGACACTACACTTGTCCGGTAATGAAAGTGCCTAATATTTTCTACTACGGATAACTTCTTACCAAAACGACCGTATATATAACTGGTATAGGTTGTTCGACCATGTAAAATGCAATGCGGTAAGTTCTTTACTTTTTTCGGCCGTATATATACAATTTATATACATATACTGATACATACATATATATTGTGTGTGTGTATGTATGTTAGGCGAATTTATTTCCGGTTCTTTGTTCTAATACGGTCGTCGATGCGCACTCGATACAAAAAAACTGCGTTTAATACTTAATAGTCGTGTGGGCTTTGCGCAGTCAGTCATCCGAATATAATAATTATTAAATTTTTTAAAAATAGTAATTATCTCATTCGCACTGGGTTCGATTAAAAGTGAAGAATTATTTAAAAGAAGATTACAAATTATACATGATTTCGATAATACGATAAACTTTTCAGTTATAATCTTTAAATATTTCGCATCAGTTTGGTAGTTGCGTTATTATTTTGAAAACTTATATAACAAATGATAATTACGAAAGTAATAATAATTTTCATCCGAAGTTTAAAGAACAGATTGAAATGGTTCGAGGACGTAGTGACTTAAATCAAATTGGTATTAAATTGAGCGATATCGAAAACCGTAATCGAAATTAATGATTGGAAACCGCGGGCCGAAGGAAGAAAAGTGAGCCATATAAGGAATATCGCGATATTGTAGGCAAAAAGAAAAACCACAGTTGAAACACCGTAATGTGGAAACTTTCTAAATTAAAAAAAAAAAATAATAATATTAATAGTTTGATGATAATAAAATGACGTAACGTACGGAAAAGAATTCGAAAGTCAACTGTTAGGATAGAAAGAGTGCAGTCAAATGACGATGGTCATTATTTTGGATTAATAAATTATTTGAAAACGTATATAACATTATTCGAATTCAGATACGAAAGAATTAAGCAAATAGAAAAATCGATAAACGGATGAATAGGAAGGGATGAGATAATATGGAGTCCTGTTTACATTTTCTTATTTAATAAGAAATAAGTTTATCGTTTTCGATTTCCTCAAGTACGGGACTGCTTTGTTATAATTTTAGTTACTGGGCACAGGAAATTTTGGTACTGTCAAGAAATAAATATTCAACCAGGTAAAAGTAATATTGTATATAGGTCGTTAAATAGCTGATAATACTTCGCGAGATTACGCAAATAGATATATATATATATATTTTAAAAAGTACCTTTACGTAATAATATACATCTTGCTCGGATAACACTTTCCCTTTACTGATCCTAGGTATGGCGTGTTAAGTGGTTCGATAGTTTAGTAGATAAATTTATGTAGGATAGCTAGCGGAAAGATTCCTTATCGTATTAAATCCGTTAACGTAGATTTAATCTTTAAAATCGCACAAGTCACTTTGATAAAACAGCCGATTCAGCGTTCTTCGCCCTGCAAGTTTAGGCACTTTGTTTTTTTTGGTTTTTTTTTTTACGTGTAACTACGTGCATAAGTTACATCAGATAATAGGGGATGTCAGAATAGGAAGTTGAATTATATAATTTGTTCAGTCACCGAGTTCCCTGCTGGGTGTAGGTATGAACTTCTTTTTAATGCTAACAAAATTTTCTTGTTTAATAATAGGGGATATTTAGTTGACGTAGAGTGTCTTCTAAAAATATTTATATACGAACAAGCGTTAAAAATTATCTAGATAAACAATGCAGGAAACACGCATAAGAAAATATAAAACATACAGAACTGATTAAAGGGATGACTCTGTGGTTAGCGATTTTTTTTTTTCGGAGATACCTTAAGAGCCGCGTTTACGAAACACGTCCACGCGGTCTGGAAGACCTGGGAAACTCGGATTTCTGAAGAAATTTCAAAGATTCAGTTACCTATGCTCGAAAAAGTATTAGAAAATTTTATAAAAAGACTGAATGAATGTATTTTTGCAACTGGCGGTCATTTAAACGGTATTGTGTATCGCAAATGATAAATGATTTTACTCTAATCTCTCGTTGTTATTTTTTTCATTCAAAAATCTTTGGTCGAGTAGTTTTTGAATTATTCAAAAAACATAACTATCCGTCTCTGGGTCACCCTATATATATATATATATATTATTATTTTTTAATAACTAACCTAGTACTTTAGAATGAGGAACTTTCTGGAAATATACAGAAAGCTATAGGTCACTTTTCTAAACGTATTAATATCGTTTGTATAATGATAATTATTTCAGTTATTCACTCAGTTTTTAGTTAAGTTTATTATTATTAATTCGGTTAATTAAGATAATAAGTCATAATTATGAAGTGATTAACGGTGTTGTAAAATAGTAGTTTGTGTATTTTATCAAAATGTGTAGGTAAACAGTCAGCACGCACATAAATACACACATATGTGTATATATATATATATATATATATATATATATATATATATATATATAGTCGGAATAGCCGAGTGGTTATGAACACGGACTTCTATACAGAAGGGTTCGAATACGATCGATGACGCAAAAATTTCATCGTTGGAAAATAAAAATATAAATAATCCTAATAGTATTATGGCGTACAAGGCAATGGCAAACTACCACGCGCAACACCATATTCGCGCTGGCAACAATATGGTATAATACCCTACAAATACATGGGGTGCTGCATTGTGTCGTGAAGACTAAGCGATTATAATCAGTTCTCCCGGGGGGGGGTGCCTATCTACTCTAGCGCCATATTATAATTGCTTTGTACGCTACTTACACTGTACAACAAAATATGTATAGTAAGTAGTCGTCTACCTCCGATACGGAGACGGCACTGAATGATGAATATACATATATCTGTGAGCTTGTTCCAATAGAATTTGTATTATATCCTCAAAATGTGTATATATATATATATATGTGTGTTTGTGTAAATTTAAGTATAAATATTTATTTTGTGATTATATAAATGTATGTCTCTAAACATCTTGTTTAATAAATGTACCAAATCGTGTTTTGTAAATAATATTTACAAGTTCTATTACATAAATATCATTTAAGATGAAATGGAACCATCTAAATGCTAGTGTTTTTATATTTATAAAAGTGCAAATTTTATCCGTTAAAACGTTATATATATAAAAAATATATATATAATATCACTTCAAATCAGCATCAGTAGAAAATAGTAGGGTGTTTCGCTTTAAACCGCAGTGTACACACCGATGTGAAACAAGGATATTATCAATTGGAAACTAATAAGATTGCAATGCAATTGAAATGTGGTGACTACAAAAAAGGGTTAAGATCAGATGGACAGATGGAATTATTAATTAGAACGTTATATATATATATATATATATATATATATATATATATATATATATATATATATAACGAGAAAATTGGTTACCTCACGTTGTACTCGGTAATTCACAATGAAATTAAAATTACCTCGTCGTGGTTGGGAAGTTATAATGAAATTAAAATCCCACGTCGTGATCGCCCAATTTAAAGCGAAATTTAAGTTTTCTTATTTTAATTTTAGATACATTTATATTTATGTTTGGTATCCCGTCGTGAATTGCTATATTATGACGAAATTTAAAACCAAACGATAAATAATTTAATAATTAAATTAATTATTTATTTCGTTTCTTATTATTTATTAAGGTTTGTTTGTCGCATCTATCTGTTAAATTTATTTATAACTATTAGAATGGTCGTTTTAATAATTCACATATGGATTAAGCCATGCTCAATTAAGTGACAGCATACGAGTACCAGCTTTGCTATTTTGATATACTATTCATTTGTTTTTATAGAAAAATTTTATAAATACCTTAACTATTGTTATTACTGGTTTGTCTACATACATTTAATTAAATTTACGAAATTTTGACATATATGTATAACAAATAACATGCAAAAATTATACGAATGGTATAATTATTATATAAATATATATATATATATATATATGTGTGTGTGTGTGTGTGTGTGTGTGTGTGTAAAATATATAAAAAAATATATAAATAATAGGTCAACCAGACGGTGATATCGCAGTTGAAGGAATCGATTAGATGCGAACGATATGATGTTTATATTCGCTGCATACCTGGATATTTCGGTGTTAACGTTCTTTGTTAAACATTTTTTTATTTTATTTTTTATTTTTATTACTGCAAACTGACTAACAAGGTCATTTAGCACTATTTGGGAGGAGAGCATAACAGGAAGGGTATAGTACCCACTGGTAACCATGACCTCAGATTAGGTCCAGGGATTTTTTACGTCTTAAGCGTATTATATAACCGGCAGTCCCTAATGTAAAGGTATTTGGATGATTTTCCATCCGAACAGCATGGCTCTCTGCATATTGCTTAATAATCTACACATAAGGAATATTCAAGTCATGGTGAATGATCTGGTTTTCTACATACCAAGGTGCATTTGTTATCAGCCGAAGAATTTTATTCTGGGTAGTCTATATAGTACTTAACCCCGCAGCTGCATCACGTATGTCCAGACAGGCCTTAAAAATGGTAGTATAAATAAAACGTTTGTTGCCGATAAACAGCACACTATTTCTGCTCATTAACCAAAATAGTTTTTTAATACGTTCTAGTTCTTTCCTGTTCATTTGGATATGATTTCGATATGTTAGTCGGCTATCCAAGTGAAAACACAGATATTTCAGGCTTGCTCTGATTGGTATTTCTGCGTTATTGATTCTTACTGGCGGAGATTTAGCTTTCCTGTTAGTAAACTGTATATTTACATATTTGTTCTCATTTATTTTTATATTCCATTTCTTAAACCAGTTTGGAGCTCTAACGAGTGCTGATTGAAGATTACTACTCGCTGTATTTGGATCGGTACCGGAAGGAAGAAGTGCCATTCATCGGCAAATGTAGCTACCTGAACATTATCAGTCATAGGAAAATCGGCTGTGTAAACTAAATGCCGTGAGATCGACGGAGTTTTATAATTGTAATTATTCCTCTATTATTATTGTAGTTTTACAGTTAATTGTGCGAAATAATTCAGTTTAATTTTCTATAGTCACTAATTTAAAATTATTTATTACACGACCGCGATGACAATTTTGCTTAGCCACGGAGGTGGAGTACAATCTGAAATATAACTTACGTTACATTATTTCAAATACGTTTTCTCCTAGTACAATTAACATAACTAACGACTTACTGTTAGATAAGTTTAAACCGTTCGCACCATTAATAATTAATTCATGATCAATACCATAACCATTTAACTTATAAACGCGCGTCAATAGTATAAGGGCATTCATACAAGAAATGACAAACTGTATCGGGAACGTCTAATTCGCAGAATTTGCAAATACTCCAGGACGTAATTTTAAAACGCTTCAAAGATATGTCCCGATGCTGACCAGTTAAGACTCGACTAATATAAAAATGTAGCTTTAATAATTTTAATTTAATTCATTCCTGAATATGTTTTAATAATTTATGCGTTAATCTACCACTACTCTGACTGTTCCACCTGACTTGCCATATATATAAAATTATTGTTGCAATGAGACTTTTCGTAATATTAACAGTATTATCATATTTTAAATTTACATTAAATTTTTCGTTAAATTAATCTCGAATATAATAGTGAGTTATAAACGATAATCTGAGCATTTTAAATTCAGATAATAATGCAGCGCTTAAATCAGCCGGTAATATTCTAGTAACAACTGGAGCTGTCGCTGTCGACACGGTTCTATAATCGGTAATAATTTTCTTTGGGCTTTTAGAATTTTATTCACGGCAGAAACACTTTTATAATTAATATATATGATGGAACAGTAGTTGAAAATAGCTAACACCATTATAAACAGTAACTTTATTATTGAAATTAATACCGCCTATGGCTGAATCGATAATAACATATAAAATATTTTATTGACTTTATTGATTACTTAATCTATACGCTTATTAAATTTGAGTGTATAGTCTGAGTTTTTGTTATCTCGCTGGTTTGCTTATCGCTGCTTACCGTCATAACTGTCATATCAATTCAGAATTCTAGGTCACATTGAAGAAACAAATTTGCAAGTATTTTACAAATAATTCTAACGTTATAAATTTCGGTAACGCTATGCAGGTTAACTACAGCGCACAAGCCATTAGCAAAGCTGACAAATTCTGCACTGTAATCGTCACGCGCGCAAAAAATTTCAATTTGCTTACGAATTTACGAATACAACTAGAACGTAACCCTATTACGCAAATATACTCGCGTTTAATAATGTTGTTTCCTTATTTAATTACGGCGACTTTATTTATTAAATAATTGCAAATTAGTTCAATTAAATTAGAATTGACATTATAAGTTTGTAATATTTTAACTATTTTAGAATACTTTCAGTTATGAAATGCGCCTTTGACATCTAACGTGAATAAATTCTTGCTTTTGGCGAGTTCAATTTTATCAACCAGTTTTTAGACAGCCATTTGCGTTGAACGAAAACGTCTAAAACCGAACTGATTTTCATGTAATATTTCAAGTGTTTTAATATATCGAGTAATTTTACGTTAATAATTTTTTCGAAGACTTTTCCAATACAGTTTAGCAATGTTATGTTGTAATATATTTTTTAGCTTTATTTAATAATTTAATTTCGACAGTTTTCCACGCGTCAGGAAAAACTTATAAACGGAGGCATTTTTCAAAAAGAATTTTTAAAAAAGATGAATCTTTATCATGTTTTTACCACCATGTTGGAAATTTTAACTGATGGAGTTGCTTTTCGAGTATTCAGTGATTTAATTACATGATCCAAATCCTCTGAATTGATGATAGAGTTGTATGAGTCATATGGTAAAAAGTTCTTCTTGAAATTTAATTTATCCTTTTTAACCAGAAGAAAGAAGTAATCGAGGAATGCTGCATAATAAGACTTTCTCCAGCATTTAGATTTGTTAATAAAGTTTTTCCAATATTCTAATTTTGTTTTTTTTTTTCAATTAAAATTTTATAATTTATATTTAGTTCCATCGTCACTAGATTATATAAAAAAACATATCAAGAACAGATTCGTTACACTTAAAATTTTCCTATAAAGTTAATACATATTTATTAGTCAATGTTTATGTAATGTACATATTACGAACGGTTACTTCGTCTCTTATTGAACCTACCGATTCATAAAATTCTACCACAACGCGTATACTATAGCGAGAACATCGAAGCCAGTTGTGGGAACGAGCGAATGAGAGTTCTACTCAGTAACAAAAATATCCGACATACATGCTGGCTACCGAGGTATGTAGTATCTTTCTGTTGATATCTATACATGTATATACACAATAAATTCCCCGCAAGTCAAGAATAGATAGATATATTTCTTTTTCTAATACCGACTAGTATATAATGTTACGCAAACACATATATTATTATTATTATTGCTTTTTTAAAAATTTTTTTATCCTATTAAAAATATGGAACTGTTGTCGAAAAACAGACGAATTTATATGTACATTCTAATTTAGCATTCTTTTCTCTTATTATATCTATTTTAATTATTTATATTTTTATTGATTTTAAATTTCTATTGTACTCCTACACTTTAAATACACTGTAATATATACACACACACATATATATATATATATATATCAAGATTGTGTGTACTAGTCTACAACGAATTAGCATATTATTAGATTAGTATAAATAAAAACGCTATGCATACAAAAATAAAAAGACGAATATTATCCCTTTTACGGTTGGAAGACTCAGCGATATAATAAGGAGTAAACAGATTCCTATTTCCTTAAAAAGGAAAGTACACAACCCTAACGTATTTTACCGGTGAAGACGTATGGTGCGGATCGCGGAGCATCACCAGGATCATAGGTAGAAGACTTATTGCGATATAGCGTGCACAGATTGATGTTAGGCCTTAAATTGACTGATCGAAAACGAAATACATGGAACCCACAAAAAGATACAAGTATTAGATGTTATAGTACGAGTAGATAAGCTCTGGGCAGAACGTATAGCTAAGAAGAACAGACAACAGATTGACCAAACGGATTATGGAGTGCACCAATAGAGGAGGGAGGATAATTATTGGTAATGCCTGTGATAGGTTGAATGACGACGTACGTAAAATAACTGGCATCGGATGATTGAACGTGGTTAACAATCGGATTTCATGGAGGAATTGGGAGAAAACTTACATCCAGCAGAAGACCGAAATGTGTGTGTGTGTGTGTTAACACTTTTAAATTATGAAAATAAAGACAGGTATGTTAATTTACCGAATTTAAATGTTTATCGTCGATTTTCAACTCGTCAGGAGAATTTGAAAGTGTTAAGAAATATTTCGCAAGATTGCTAATCAAAAACGCAAAATATAGTAAGGTCACTTCACCCCTCTTCTATTCGGATTTACAAGAAATGTAAATTATTCCGTAGAGAGGCTTAAGATTTATCGTATTCTCGTGCCGCGTTTAAATTATGTTGACTTTGTTCGAAGTCGATAAAAAATTGAAATTGAAAACAAACGAAATAATTACGACGATGGTGATGATAATGATGACGATGTTATAATGAAAATGTACCAATAATAATAATAATAATAATAATAGTAATGATAAACGTAAACAAGGAAAGCGAAAGAAACGTATATCTAGAAAAAAAGTAAGAAAAAAAAATGATAAATAAAGTGAAAGGAAATTCAGATAAAAAGAAAAATAGCCTAGAGAGAGATAGAAACACAAGCTGAACGTGATAAGATTTTGCAAAGGTAAATTTCGACCGGGACAACTTTCAAAGACGATTGAGTAGTTTACGTTTTTCAATTTCTTTCAAATATTCAATTCGATTCTTTGGATCTGTGCCTACCGAAATTTAATAGTTTTTATTCTACCTCGTGTGTGCGTTACATTAATAGTAATAACGTTAAACATAGTAGTACGAGAGAGATAGAGCGAGCCGGGACATCCGCAAAAATTGGCAAAATTTTCTACTTTCACTTAATCAGATTATGTCAACCTAATTGTTATAACTCTCTCTCTCCCTCTATATATATATATATATATATATATATATATATATATATATATATATATATATATATATATATATATATATATATATATATATATATATATATATATATATAAATAATTCTCTCACAGCGTGTTGCTCGATTCCGACCGTCGTGAATCATCCATGCTACAGTTCTCAGCGTAGTCAGGTCACGTGTCTCGATCTTCGGCTGCTTGTAGGTCTTTTTCACTTCTACTTTCTGAGACTTCCCATATTTGATCAATATATATCTATCAGTAATCAGGGGCCTCGATCTCTTCTAGATATTTTTTCCTTGCATATTCATTTTTTCAGTTGATTGTGGTTCTCGTGTCCGTATAATGTGTCCGAAGAGCCTTGAAATAGGGTATTGGAGATTGTTGCTAACAACTCTTCCTGTGCCTGCATTCCTAGGCTATTCGGTATGGATTGATCAAAACGTTTTACAGATCGTCGGCGAAACATTTCAGAATCTTCGATCCTTTTTCCGGCTTGCGCATTTATCGTTCAAGTTTCGCACGTGTACGTAGCGATAGGAATACCGAGTGTTTCGACTATCTTCATGGTATAAACGAAGGTGAAGTGACTTTCAAATAGTGAATAATAGACCCGTCGTTCAAATCCGCTAAATTCAGCGAGTGTCGTTTAGAGACGCTTACCAGTTTGGAGAAAATTACGAAACTGGAGCTTATAGAGAAACGGCTGTAGTTTCATTGGAAACGAACGAAGAATATTGTAAGGAGTTGAATGCGTGAACGATAACAATCGTTGACCGAAGGGAAACATATCACGAATAAGGGAGATGGTTTGAAAACAGCTAATAGAATACTACAGTTAAATAGATAATCGCCAAAGTCAATTCCGTATTATCACACCAGGGAGTAAAGCTGCCTCGGTACGTGGAATATTAATAGTAATAAGTAAAGTTAGGGGACGTCGTCTAAATGAGAAACAGGTCCGACCAAACGATACGTATTTCGAATAGTTAAATACGGTATAGTTTACCGTTATCTTCGTAGATTGTTTAATAAATAAACGTAAAATTTAGTTTTCTGTTTTATTGAAAGAATTTCAGAAATTTATAAAAATGAGGTTATTAATAATAACGTCAAAGTACAATTTCGTAAATATGGAAGCGGTTGAAAGATTTATATAGTAATTTAAGTTATCCCGTACGAAGATTTATTTTTATTTACTAATTTGCAAAATAATTACGTACATCTACGTATATTTCTGCGGAATATTTTATTTATAATAGACTATAATCGAAATTAGATTAATTCGATCGTCGAAACTAGTTTATATACATAAAATAAAACGCCTCTATAACGATATTCGCTCACGTTACGTTACAAACACATCACACACATTCATATACATACACTCATGAAAACTCCATCTACAACGAGAAAATATTATTATACAACGAGTATATATAAATACAATAAAACCGATGCATTATTGCGGGAAAACATGACTCTGAATAAAAGGCTTTATTATATAAAGACATTACAAGATCATCGAGTTCTTTAAATTAATATAAAACTTACTGGGATATCATGCGATATAAGAAGATCCATAGTATGATACATAACAAAGAAATATAATATACGTACATATATTATCGTATAATAATAAATAAATTACAATATGGTAATTAATGCTCTTGATAATAACAATGACTCCATACGATACGAGAAATGTCCAAGCGTACGTTATTGGAATTAATAATGTAATCAGTAATGTAAAATATAAGGCACAATCACGAAAGCTGAATAAATGTTATTAACAATTTCCTAAGATTTAGTAATAATAATAATAATTATCGTTATTAGATCTTCGAATTTTATGAATAGACGAAAGTATATAATAAGAGCAGAATTACAACAACGTGGCATTTACGTTTTTATTTTCTGGTGTTTTTTTTTTTTTGCGTCGCAGATCGTATTCGAACTACCTTCAGTATAGAAGTCCGTGCTCTATTTACTAGGTTATCCCGATTTCTAGTGGTCAATAATAGATACAAGATCTTACTCGGGTACAGACTATTGTGTAATGGCCTACATACATATTATTATTATTTTTACTCTATCGGAATTATCGTAATTTCGTCCCTTATCTAATCTTCGATCAATTGTTGTTAAATAATATATATATATATATATATTTATTTATTTCATTTGACGTATTTATTATTATTATTATTATTATGCTCTTTTAATTTTTCATATTTTAAATGTCTATTCTAAACCCGTCATAAACTCAAAAACCTTAAAACCAAAAACATATTATGTCAAAAGTCAATACCATTAGAACTGCGTAAACGAATTGTTAAAATTTACGTGTGACCAGTAGCTCTTTATTGTGCTGAAACGTGGACGCTGAACAAAACGTGTGTTCAAAATCTGCATACTTTTGAAATGTGGCGTTGGAGGAAGATACAAAGAATAAGTTGGACTGAAAAAGTTACGAACGGAGAAGTTCTCCAAAGAATTGACGAAAAACCGACCTTATCTCATTCGATAAAGAAGAGTCGATTAACCGGAATGGGCATGTACTCCGACACGGTGGTCTGTTACGCGATGTAATACAAGAACATATTGTAGGGAAAACAGATCGTGGTAGACCGCAAAACACTTTCGTGGCAACATTGTTACATTGTTACATGATACAGGCATAAATCAATACTGAAAAATGAAAAGATCCGCAATGTACTATATGAGTAGTGTGGTTTTTTAACTATATGTATTTTTCTGGGCGGACGTAAGACTGCCCTAACTGATCGTGGCCGCCTTATTTTAATTAATTATAAATTAACATAGACGACGAATCTATCTAACTATATATATATATATATATATATGTATAGATAAGTTACATATATAAATATCTTCTATCGATTAGTTTATTGGTAATTAGTTTATTTTCAATATTACGTCAATGACTGGTTTTCGAGTAGAATTTGTTTGGTATATTTGTAACTTTTCGCGAATTCACTTCACTGAAAATATAATTGTGTATAATACGTTAGGCGAGAAATTAATTATTTCGATTTCTTTGCACGAGAGTCACATATTTTCATCCTATCATTATAACTCGGCACATATGAACATACGCTTTATCTGTATCAACGACCTTTGCAAACGTACATTATATCTGTATCTACGACCTTTGCTCCGTCAATGTCCCTACCAATAAATGAAGATAATGAACGATGATTAACAAACATCTTACGCTATATAATAATAATAATAATAATAATAATAATAATAGTGTTAGTGGTAGGCGTAATATTTTGGCGTCTCAATTTATGTAGACTTACATTATGACTGCCTATAATAACTATAGCTCGACGTTATATCCGGATTTATATTATAAATGTCTTGATATTTTAATTTAACATATCTCTTTTTAATATTACTAAATAATTTATCATTTTTCTAATAATTTAAGCAAATTTTAATATTAATTCCTTAAATACCCTCGCGTGCGTGAAATCCAAATATATATATATATATAGTATAGTATAAACTTCGCATTTCAGAGATATTTCGACTGACTTTTATAAAATATTAAGACCCGATCGAAAGAATGTCAGTACTCCTAACGATTATATCGAGTAGAGAAAAATGTTGCAAAGGAGCCGGACGTTTTAATTGTGCAAAAAAAAAAGATTAAGAAAAAAATAATATAAAGAAAATAACCAGACGAAACTGAACCTCGCTACTCCGGACTAAAGAGATAAAGCGAGGTATCTCGTCCCGCATATTTTATTGGCTAAGTTCCAGCCTTCTCGCAGAAATTAGTTCGAAATTGCATTTAGGGGTCTATCACCCCCACATCTAGCCAGCCACTATATGTCTATACGTCTAGGTGGCCTATGACTTAAATAAATATGTTATACGTTATACAACACTTGTACGTAATTCTTTCTACACGACCACTTATTCAGAAATGAATTTCACCGCTTTGTATATATGTATACATTAATTTATTTGGAACTGCAGAGGTGTTGGATTGTATACTATATGTATTGCGCCTGGGCCGTTATTCACTCGTTAGTTTCGTTCGAAGAGACCGTTAACTGTGTAGCGTCGTTTTTGGCGCCAGAAGCATTCGTTCGTTTACTCGCCTCAATAGTAGACGGACATCGGCACCCCAATAACACCCCGCTAAGAAAGCGTTACTTTTGCTGCAGACATCATAAACATAAGTGTGTAACAACGGCACCACTAACTGCGAAGAAATACATTTAACGTAAAACATATCTACTAATAGAGGGTGCGAAAGCTCATAGTTGAAACTCATAAATCGGAAAATTGGTTTATAATCTGGGACAAATTTATCTTTTTACTACTTCATATATATATATTATATATATATATATATATATTATATATATATTATATATATATATATATATATATATATATATATATATATAAAAGTTAATAAATACATAGGTTATAGCAGGATTACTAGAGGGTGAATTACCTTTATTATTCCCTTAGAAAGATTTAAACAATAGATTTTATAAGTACTGGAATCGTGTATGAAGATGTGCTTAAGTTACATGATGTTTATATATATATATATATATATATATATCATTGGATTTTTATTAGAAACAATAAAAATTTTTATTACGAGTTTGTTTGTGTATATGTATACTGGCGACATCATATTTGTCGCCTATATGACCTTTTATATTTAACGTATAGATAACGTGATTATGTAATATCGACCGTAACTATCAATCGGTTATTTAATATAAATGACTTGTTCGTAAATATCTAAAAATTTTTGAATATCCAAACCGACCCGAATATTAACAACGTCATACTCCTTGCACTTGTCGATGCTTAAGCCGTTAGAGCAGCTTTTACAAATGCGTTCGAATTTACTCGTATTCAAAACTTTCTACATATATATATATATATATATATATATATATATATATATATATATATATATATATATATATATATATATATTACCGTTACATTTATCATTTTCCATTGTAGTTTTGGGGATTCTGTTTCTTGAAATTGTGAATTAATTTACATCGACAACTGTTTTAACTGTTTAATGTAAATGTAAAAAATTACGCTGTAGTCGCAGAAAAGTATTTTTCGACGATATCTATCATAATTATTGTGAGCATTATTTTTTGTCGTGTACCATGTACTATGAGCATCCAGAAGTAATTATTAGGTGTTATATAATAGAGTTGATCATATTTATATTTCGCAGAAATTGAAGAACTGCTTGTACTGCAATTGGATTATCGGATAAAATTTCTTATAGTGAATTGCTACTAAACGTTTAGTATCGGAGTATTAAAGGTGTCAGGACGGAGGGAGCGCACAGTGATGAATCTGTTTTATCTATAATGTAGTTATGAGTCGATGCAGTGTGACCAATACGGAGACGAAGATATTCCTTTGTACCATGTAAAAATAATTTCCAAAGAAAAAGGATCAAAAGGTGATCAGTTGGGGGATAGCATTCCATAGATTACAAACGGTGTTATTTGTTCCGTATTTGATGGAAACGATTACATCGGATTCGAATATAGGAGTTAATGGATAGCAGTTGTGTCCATCTGCCAGTTCATTTGGTGAAAAACCTGTACGACTTGGGATTCGTAATAAAATTATATTAAGAGTAGGGTTACGGTATAAGAGAATCAACATACGATGGATGATAGAGCATATTAGAAGATTTTTGTGGTTTTCAGTGGATATAGCGAGATATTTAACGTAGGAGATCGATTAGTGTCCATTATTTATTGTAAGTTTTATGTAACTGGTATATCATTCTTCGTTACTGCAGCTATTTAAATATTCCGGATTCGCGTTAAAATTTATTTATAGTCGTCATATTCAAACTAAGTCGTTAAAAATTTCATAATTACGTTTTAAATTAAAACGTAGTTTATAAATTTGATAGGAAATCTAAACGACACTCGCGTGTCATTAACGTATCGGAATTTATTCTGAAATCTACTTTCAGACGTGACAGCGACCTAGCATTGAAAAGTAAACAATTAGCGTATAGAGCTAATTCGAGCCGACTGCTAATGTTTTAATATTTAAAACTGGACGCATCATCTCTTGTTAGAGTTTTTTTTATTTACTTTTAATTTTATTTCGTAGATGCGTGAATTACTGAAACGTCCATATCATCTTTATTATCTGGTTATATTCGAAATACCCACAGATCTGAATATACCGAAGGTGAAAGTCAAGATAAAAGCACGCTGCATGACGGACAAAACTGGTCATTAACATTCTTTTAAATAACAGCGATTTTATCGTTCTTGTCGTATATACCGATATCTCGTTCGGCTGTCAAAATTGATCTACATTTTAGTCGTAGGTAATGAGACCGTATTTAAGTGAAGAATCGTTCAACGTTAGTCGGTAGTTACAACTTGTCGTTTCTAGGGACACCTGCGAATTCGATTGTAACAGACTGTTATAAGTGGCTTCTTGGAATTTTACATCGGTCCTTAAAACGATGAAGTGAAGCGAATAACCCGGCGAACGAACACTGCTCGATTTTTCGTACCAATTAAAGTTATAATTTCACACACTTCATGTGCCCTCTAATAAAGATTGCTTGTTAGCTGTATAAAATAAACAAAGTCGTTATCAGTTTCCCGTTTTTTATAATAACCCAATTTATTATTATTATTATATATATATATATATATATATATATATATATATATATATATTATTGCGGACCCGTGGCGTAATTATGGTGCTTTACCGTTCTGCTCGTACGGCCTGAGTTCCAATTCTACCGGGACCTGAATTTTAAATTACGATAAGGCCTCTAGCTAACCCGGTTAATCATTTAATTAGTCGGTAAATCAGTGCCAGTTTGCTGAGAGAACGTAAAGAAGCCGGTGAAAGGTAATGACAAATCTTCGTCTATCGGCTTGCCAGCATAACGTCATTTCGATATTTCTTTATCAGTCTTCGACATGATGAGAATCGCCTAGGCGGCGTCCCCTCCACAACATGTATATAACAATAAGCTATTTATTGACGATCGAAGATAAAAGTATCTAAACAAATTTCTATTTTTTTTTTTTTTTTTTTTTTTTAATTTTTTTTTATTTATAGACGCTCGATTGCCGGGATCATTTGCGTCTTAGAGTTTATTATAAGCTGTTTATTAGGTTAGTCTCTGTAAGGTACTGTAAAAGATTTTTAATTTTGTCTGGGTTATTGATTTAGGTTGTATACGTTGGTTTCTGTATTTTGTACATTCTAATAGTATGTGGTTTATATTTAATTGTGAATTGCATTCATGGCAGATGGGTGGAGGGGTCCTATTGAGTAGGTGTTGTGAGGTGAGTAACGTGTGTCCTGTACGTAGTCGAGCTAGCGTTTTTTCTGTTTTTCTTTCTTT
Organism: Coronaproctus castanopsis; assembly: GCA_032883995.1. Taxonomy (NCBI): domain Eukaryota; kingdom Metazoa; phylum Arthropoda; class Insecta; order Hemiptera; family Monophlebidae; genus Coronaproctus; species Coronaproctus castanopsis. Next base: position 121,140,314 of record CM065052.1, on the reverse strand, counting down.
CTGGTCTGTTGTTTTCCAGTTTCCTAATTTCGACTTAATCTGATATAGGTGTGTATGTGTACATTGGGTCTCTCAGAATTTTTGAAATGACATTTTAATTTTTTGTATAAGGACTGTATGTAAATCAGTAATGTGAGTTGATTTTATTGTTTTTATATTCATAGGAGTTGTTTTGACTATTCCATCAATGTTTTCATTCCCAGCTATTCCCGAATGGGCTGGTGTCCATAAAAGAACAAGTTCATTGTTATTTGAGATAAGGTTGTTAATAATGTGTTTTAGGTTGAAAGTATCTGAGTTTGTATTTTTAGTATATTTTTTAATATGTTTAAGAGCGCTGTAAGAATCTGTGCAGATTACATATTTATTCGGTTGTGCTTGTTTAGATATGTATGTTAAAGCTTTATAAATTGCAAGAAGTTCTGCAGTAAAAACTGAGGCTGATTCTGGTAGATAGTATACTTGGGATTGGTTGGGTGTAAGATAGGCCGATGAGGTTTGGTTTGTGGACTTTGATGCGTCAGTGTATATTTGTGTATAATCGCCGTACTGTTTTTCCAAAATGTTGTAAAATTTTGATTTGAGTATATTTGTAGGTGTTAAATTTTTCTTATATTTTTCCAGTTCTGTGTTTATTGCTATTGTAAGCTTTGTCCAAGGTGGAATTTTTGGATCTTGGTTTGTTTTAATTTGCGGTAATCGATATTGAAGTTTTGCTAATGTATTGTTAACGCGTTCTGATAGGGGTTTGGAAGCATTTGTCTTGTTTGAGAAAGTATGATGAGATTTATTCGTTTGTAAGGACTGGGATGTTGGATTGGATGGTGTGCAAATTGATTGTGTGTAATATTTTAGTGCTAATATTTGTCTTCTGTATCGGAGTGGTAATATGTTTGCTTCCACGTGTAATTACTATTTTTTTGTTTATATATAATGTAGCTTAATTTAATGTTTTTTTTTTATTTTATTTAATATTTTCTTTTATAATTAATGATCGATACAGCAGTAGTACTTGATATGTAAAGGGACTACGTTTTTCATCACTTTATATTTAAGTCACTCATTACAGAGCACATTCACTTTTTCTTTTCCTTTTTTTTTACGAATAACTAACACGGCTGTTAGTTGAATTATCAATTACTTATTAGATAACTACAAAGTTTAAACATTTATTATAAAGTTGTGGAGATCGTTTACATCCAAAATACTTGTTTTAAATTGATTGCAACGATATTGAATATATTTCTGATAGATTACAACAATATGATAGACCGTCAGTGATGTACGGCATACTTCACATATTGGCGTTGGTTGGACACTCAGTAGATACGAGTGCGTACTCAGCTTGTGGCTAATATGTATATTCCATTGACAGCTGTTTCCAGCCTCTATGAACAGATTCTACCAAATTTTAACGGCCAAATTAGTAAATCCTTCTTTATTGTCCGAATATGAAAGGACTGGTTCCACGAGCTCAGGATTTTCTGAATATTGCATCGTATTCTCCCAGCGTTATCGGCAAGTTAACGCACGATGCACCTCATCGTGAACTGTCATCCTTCGATGACTCGGAATCCAAACGGAAATGATGCTACACGTTCACTAAAGGTGCCATTTTTCATCCACCGTTGCAACGGTAGTTTCACTTCTTTTCTTTTTCATTTTATGTTTGACTTCTTTGTTTCATATATTTACCCGCTTAGATACACTTAGTTATAAGCACGCAACTATCAGCGCCTTTATAAATGCAAATTATTAAAATAAATTTTGCCCCACCGACATAGTTCGGAGTGGGGTACCTTGTAAAAAAAAAAGAAGAAAAGAATATTACATTTATTTTGTCGTAATATTACTTTAAGTTTGGAAGCGATCCTATTTTAGCTTGTGCTTCTTGTTGGGGGACAGTGGCTCTTAGCGAGTTTCACTGAATGATACTCGTCGTTTATTACCAGGTCGGATTCGGACCCGATACAATGGTAGGTGATTAGTTTGGGCAGTTGACGGCTCCGCAACTCCTCAATTGCGCCACCGGATCATCTGGCTGGAAAGCTGTCTAGGTCTTTGGAAGGAGGAACAGGTCAGCGGTATAAACATAAAGAGACTTGTCCAAATTGAAGTACTCCGGCTCGGGGAAGATGGAGGGCCTTTCAATGGTGAAATAAATTCACTGTAGGTGTGCGTATGAGAAAAAATTAACTCAAAGTTTTATACTAATTTGAGATGGGATAGCATCTTTGAACGATTATCATATTTTGGGAGGAGGTCTCAGACGCGAGATGATGTAAAAATATTAAGATATCGTCGGAATCGTTAATTTACTTGGTTGATAACGTCAATAGGAAATGTAGTTGTTTTAAAATACGCGGCATCTTAAGTTCGAGAGAAAATATTTCCAAAAAAGAACTTAAGAAAATATTTTACCAAAATTATTTCGGATCGTGACCGACGCTCGTTAACTTTTTTTTTCATTCCATGTCCGCGCTTATATTTAGTAGGCTCGCCTTAGGTGGTATGGGCATGTCGTATATTTTTACGTCCGAAAGGAAATTAAACTTTCAAGTATAAAGATCGCTTTCGGGATTTTGGGAATCGTCGCGTTAACGAAGAAACTACGCGTGTGCGCCTTATTACGTTTAATGTAGGTCATCGGGAGTTTTTCTATCTGACACGAAAGATTTAACTTATAAAAGGGTCGAAATATCGGAGTTTATATTTGGAGTGAAATCGTCATTTGCCAACCGGGACTATGCTAGTCGTAATGGCGAGTCGAGGCGAAATGAAGATTAGTGACGGTAACCTATTAAACGACTTGAAAAATAGAGAAATCTTTTATAAGGAAAGCTGCGCCAGAACATCCGAAAATTGCTTAACGTCTTCTTTATAATGTAAACTCCGACGGATGTAGAAATTGGTCGATTATATTCGGAACGCGGAACTGTTGGTTGCAATTATATCTTCGCGGATAGAATTTCGCAAGTTTAAAGCACACCTCGTACCAGTTAATTGATTCGAATCGATCGAGCAGAAAGATCACCGTTCTCGATAGTCCTTAATATTAAGGAGTAAAAAACCCGTTAAATATTCGCTCGGCTGTAATTGAATTACGGGCCAATTCGAGTATTTACTTCGAATTGCCGTAGTAAATAAAAAGAAAATAGATATTTTCTACGCATTTACTTCAATATATAGATAGGTTTTTGAAAATATCGTATAATGAAAATGTTTAAATGGAGAAATGACTTGTACGCTATTTGAAATGTCAACTCTAAGTAGAATTATTGATTTTTAGTTACCTTTATTAAAATCAAGAATCATCAAATTAGAAATTTGAACACGTCATTAATTTATACGTATGTTTGTGTTAGTTTGAATAAATAATAACGGGTTCGTTCTTGCGTTTATCTTATCGATCGAATGCTGAAGAAACTAAAAAGTGTGAAATATCGTTAATAGAATCGAAATAAATTAGACATATAGCTTTGGTATAACAGATATTTGTTAAACGAGTTTTTTAATAATTAGATTTGGATACATGACTGATTCTCGCTTATAGGTGATGAATAATATTTGTTATTATTATTATTTTATTTATATTTGTATTACAATCTGAACAAAGAAACTAATTATAAATACTTAATTATGCACGAGAACAAAATATTGTATAAGCATATCCCAATGGTATGTTATAATAACCCACAGGATATTAATAACTTATATAAGTTTGATAAATCACACGGTTTAAGCCGCTGCAATCCGCGTTTTGACGTATGCAGTAATTTCTGTGCTTCTACATTTACACGAAGTCGCCGTTTATTGGCAAATGCAAAATCGTAAATTGCTTCATCCACCTTCTTCAACTGCAGGTCCCGATGTAAATCATCGTTACACTGGAACCATCTCGCTCTTGTGACCATGCGTATAACTTTGTTCTGTGCTCTCTGGATGATCGCACGATTGGATGTTGCCGCACACCACCATAGTTCCAAACTGTATACCGGTTTAATCATAAACAGATAAATCAGTATTTTATGATACATACTTAAATTGTGATTTTGCAGAGGAAATAAGAACAAATGTTTAAATAGGAAACAAGATTTGATTAACCCGCAAAAGCATTCGATACTGTGGATCATGATAAATTAATATATAAACTGTAAGAAATAGGAATTGAAGGAAGTGTAAAAAAATGGTTTGAAAGTTACTTAAAGGAAGGGAAAACGGTAGTGAGTATAGACAATATATAAGGTGAATATAGTGACACTAAAGTAGGCGTAAAGGAAGTAACTTAGTGCTAATATTGTTCGTTATATATACAAATGGTTTGCAAAAAATACTAAACTATGGTAGATTATTTGCATTTGTCGACGATTTGGCTATAATGATGGTTCATAGAAACATGCGAATAGTGGAGAAATTTATGCAAAATGATTTCGTAGAACATAATCATAATTTAGCAATAAGTACAACAAAAACAAAGAATATGTTGCTCAAACTGGAAACTGCGAGTTATAAATACCTAAAATCGTAATGCACATTTGCCGACGATTTGGCTATAATGATAGTTCATAGAACCGTGCGAATAGCGGAGAAATTTATGCAAAATTCTTTGATAGTAGTGAGTAAATGGGCACATGATCATAATTTAACAATAAGTACAACTAACGAAAAAAGAGTATATTGCTTAAACCATTTGGAAACTGCGAGTTATATAAACTTAAAATCGTAATGCACTCAAATGAATGTACTCATTTTATGCACCTTAAAAATAAATGTTCCAATAACAATTTCGGAAATATAGAATTTGTAAATGATCACAAATACCTCGGGGTAAAAATAGATAGTCATCTAAGGTGGAATATATGTTTCAAATAAAATACAATCAATAATACCGTCGCTATATACAAAAACTTTTTATAAAGGTTTTTTTTTCTCATGCAGCTGTTTAATCAATTATATTACATGTAGCGATAATATTGGCTACATATTTTTAGGCTAGCGCACAGATTCAAAAACTTTCTTCTAATCAATGAGACGGAGCTCAGCTGGTATACTTTATCTACGGTTTTTCAATAAGTAGCTTAAGATTGAATAACTGTTCTCTTGTTCATCGGTCTTTGGTAAAATAAATTTTCCATCGGAAGCTGAGAGCAACTCGAAAATTTAGGGCAATTGTATTTCGAAACGGCCGTTGATTCGCTCATTAATCCACAACGAATGAAGTTGCAAAGACACACTAATTAGGTTAACGACCGACATTTCATGTCGTTAAACCGACCGTTTCAACTATCAGCACAAGTGCGTTCTACATTAATATTAGAAGCATATTTTTGAAATTATCTACTCCTAAAGTTAAATAATCACGATATGGCGATTTAATAGATCGACAGATTTTTAAAATTCAATCTGACGTTTATAGATATTATTATAAAGAAGTTTGTGAAAGAAAAAATATAAAATTGTAAAGTCATCTGAATGTCATATAAGTAAAAAAAACTTAACTTATTTTAAGAAAAGGAATATATATGTATATATATATGTGTATATATATACAACATACACATATATATATGTATATATAGACACGTTATTATTTTTTTATTTTATATAAGAGTAGCACAAATTCTAAAAATTCCGGAAGTCTTTAATCATATCCTATCGTTAATTTTCTCCAATGTCTCGGTGAATATCACCACTACAGGATTAACCGGCATCCATTAACGAAGTGGTTCGAAGGATAATACTTTGTCGCGCGTGTTCCGTATTACGATTGAACTTTTTAGCATATGCCAATAATGAACTGCAATGTCCAAGTGTGTTTAATTATCTGCCGATAGAGAGGGTGTTTACTTTGTACATCACTACAAGTCGATGTAGTTCAGAAAATTTATTTTTACACGGAAATTGAGAATCGATATATTGTGGAATATGTTCTAAGCCAAGATTAATACAATCTAGCGAATTTGTATACCTCGATGTGAAGAGCACGTGTTAAGATTTACTTTTATCGTAGAGCCCACGCAATAACTCTATTTTAGAACACGTGGTAAGTTCAGATTTGTATCTGCTCGATGAAATTGTATATATATATATATCACGTTTTCGAAAGGCATACAAATTTAAAAAGTACTTGCAGTTAAGCAATATTCCGCAATAATAATTAAATTTAAAATAATAAAATAAATATTACGTGTATATAAAACCATAGACTGTAGATTAAGAATGCTATACAAACGATTATATAAAAAATCTATATGACTTCGCTTATTTAGATTTGCATATGGATACGTCGATAAGGGCGGGTTCATACGGGCACAGATTTTAGAGGAATTCATATTATATTTTCCTAATGATATTCGTGCATACGAACAAACGCAATAGGTCATTTACTAGCTGGTATATTCGCAACACCGCTATGTAGTTTAGGTTCGTTATTAAGAGTTGCACCTCGTCATCGGTGAGACTAGAAATAGCAGCTTGTATATAAAAGTGTAGACGTTGAGTCTAACTCGTGAAAAGTTCCGGTATATACGATGGTGTTCACCGTATCTGTTTTGAAATAGAACGGTGATAATTTATATTATGCTACGATGAAAATGATTTTGAACACATCGAAACGAGTTTTAACTTTAGTTAAAATAATTTTAACTAAATCTGTACGTGTAAACAAATTTCGCCTAATAACGAAATAAATATACATATAAAATTTTACAACAGCGTTATTTTTATATCGAACGACAGCACCGAGAAACACCTTGTAAAACTGTGTGGGAAAACATTTAGAAAGAACACGTATCCTTCAGCGATAAGGGCGATTATAATATTACATATAAAATATCTATATGTATGTATGTATGTGCGTGTGTAATTTCGCAAGGAATCCGATGATACTAAAAAGAGCGTTCACTATAAGCGATTAATAATTAGAACATATAACTTCAAAGGAAATGTATATTCCAAATAGAACTTCTAAATAATTACAGCCCTTTGGCTGGCATCAAGGGTTTAAGAATATATATATATATATATATGCATACATATATATATAAATATATATATATATAATAATCGATTGTTCGTTGCCGAACATCGTGATTATAGGATAATATTCAAGTCACTAATTATACGTAAAGAGCTTGTGATGTTTTAATGGGGGAGTGGTACTGCCTTCTTCACAACTGGGAATTAAATGAAGATGAAAAACTTTCATGGAACCTTTAACTGTTGGACTGAAACTCTCTAGCAACTATTCACCAAGATATTTTTGTTTATATATATATATATATATATATATATATATATATATGTATATGCATATACTCGAAAAACATCCTAATTAAGAACATTTATTTAAATACGGTGGTTTGAATCATTACTGTTTTTCATTTTCTGCAGAATTTAAATTATATAATTTTTTGAGAATAATGAGGAAATATCGCAACATATCCGATTTCACCCAATAAATAAAATATTTAATTTCTCATGAAACATTTATGCACTAACGCAATTTGAACATAATATTCATTGTATTTTATTTTGTTCCTTGTACATAGCGCGCGCGCACACACACACATATATATATATATATGTATATATGAAAAAGATAAATACCCATATTGAGATTGTGGAGAGATGTCCAAAAAATTCTCCAAATTGAGATCCTGTATTTGTGGTTATACTCCGTTGGTATTGAGCGCAGTCGACCATTTTATGATCTATAATAAATCTTTTTGATATGGAAAAATATTCAAAGTCTGAGTATAGATTAATTTTAACCAATACCGGTAAATGATCGCTACTCGTGAGGTCTTTTCGTGGAGTCCGATCAATTTTATCAGAAATATCAGATGAAGCTAAAACTAAGTCCTAGTTATTTGGGCCTTTACCAAAGCTACCTAGATTAACTTGTGGTGCTCCCCAATCTGAATGTAGACAATTAAACTCTTGAGGATTTCAAACGAATATTTCTTTTCTCTGTGATGAATTAGAAGGTGTTCCCACTCTGCAGATGTTGTTTTATAATGCGGCGACGAATAAACAGCCACCATCTCAAATCTAAAATATTGAGCGTGAACTGTAATTCCCAAGCTTTGGATTCTTTCATGAATATATAGAATACTAATATTAATTTTCTCGAAGTTCGGTAATTTATGTACAATAATCGCTACTCCACCTCCTTGCCTGTGCTGACTATCACTCCGTAATACTATAAAGTCAGGTATTCTGAAAGGATGAATTGGTTTTAGCCACGTCTCGCATAGTACAGAAACATTATTTCTCGACAGAAAAATTACAAGTTCCACGTGACTACTATATACTGATCGATAGTTCCACTGTACGATTTTAATATCGCTCCGACTAGAGGAGAAGGGAGTTATTGTGTGTCGTGTTTACCATGCGCGAGAATATAAAATTGTGACGATTACGGTTTTTAGATTAAATTTAATATTCATTTTGAGTGATTTTGATTAACATTATTAACTCTATTTATTTTGTCTCGAAATTTTTAGAGTTAGATGCTTTTTTGGAATTAATTTTATTACTGATCTATCCCTATTCGGTGTTACTATATTATTATTCTTGTTTAATTGATTAAAAATCTTTGTTTCCATCTATTTTGTCTTTTTGATTTGGAGGTACTTGTAAATTATCCGAATGTTCTCTTTTAGCTTTAACATGAACTATTGTAAGAGAGGGAGGACTAGAGTCAATTCGATGTGCACTTTTATTAGAATTGGATTCAACCAAACTTTCCACAGCAAAAGTGTTATGTTTTTCCGACTTAGCGGTTCGATAACCATGTTTTGAAATGGAAGGATTCTGAAATTTAGGAATGTGATGAACAAGATTGGTGAAGAAACCGAGTTATGGAAAGAAGTCATTATAGATAACCATTGAAACCTATTAAAGTTACATTTGGAAAATGTTTGCGAGTTTGAGCGACGGGTATAGGGATTGATATGTTGGGCTCGGTAAGCGTAAGAATAAATATTATTCACTGTAGGGATTTTAAAAGCGCCTCGGTATAACTCAAGTTTTTATATGCCATAGAACTTTGATATCTTCTTGCCTTATTCGTTCTGGGCAGGAATACGAAAGCGTGATTACCCTTACAATTGATACAAAACATTTTAGACGGACAATCAGCTCGTAAAGTCTTTTTTCGCAGCCTTACAAGATATCGAGCCACGTGAAAAACGGAAGCATGAAAAACATTGTCGGACATTTTGAGTTATACGGTTCGCACTCAAATCTAACCTGATTAATGAACACAAATTTCGGAAATCTTTGGCCGAAAAAAAATAATTGTTTAGTCCTTAAACGCAGATAGATTTATTTAAACGTTGAATTTTTAATCTGGAAGAGACCGCAGTCGATATCCTCTAATATATCGTCGTTCGAGTAGTCTGGATCAATACATTACAGCGGACTTAGTGAGATAATATAACGGGATAACGGATTTATAACCCTGCTCTTTTCATCAACCAGGGAATTGGCAGTGAATGTGTTCTCGCAGATTTAACGAGCTAAGCGAATTAGAGGTATCTATCGTTTGTACAATTACCTTAAGATTGGTAAAATCGTCGGACCTATGGAATTGATTATAAATATTACTATTACTACCACTACTATCGGCATCGCGATTACAGTTAATATTGTTATAGGCAAACATGTTCTTATCTTCATTTAGAACTACCTTTTATTCGGAAATAAAATGATCGTTAGTATATTTATTATTATTCGGTTGAACGTTATAAAAAACGCCGGAGTTAATTCCCTATAATCTCTCGGTTCCATTTACATAAACGTGCCGTTGATCGATCCAGTAGTGTTCGTTAAAGAAAAATAATAATAAAAACTTAAATTAATAAAATATGAAGATAAAATTAAAAAAAAAAGGATAAACCATAAAAATAAAATAAACCACAATTTGAAACTATTCGTTCCGCTAACAAATAAAACAAAAATAACACGCAATGTAACAACCTTACGATGTATGCGTATGCTTAGAAGTGGAGCTTGCGAGATATGTAATATTGAGGATAGCATGGAACATCAGATCTGATCCCACCCCGAATACAAAAATAGAGATAGCTTTCTACGTCCGAACTTCTACTATCAAGGAATACGCTGCCAAAATAACTCGAAGAGCTTATTGTGGATCCTACCTCCTTGGATGCGTGTAGATTATATAATTTTATTAAGGCCAATAATATAAATTTATAGATTAAACATTCCACGTAAACTGACCAAAGGGTGAAAACTGGGCCTATATATATATATATATATATATATATAACACGAGCTATTCTCTTTAAACCTTTATTAGCGAAAGTTACCATTAATGGTAAGAGTATTCATTGGAAAAAACATGTTCGCTATTTACCAGTTATTCTGGATTTTCGTTCGACAGTTAATAGTGATATTAGCCATATAATTGATAATATGCACAAAGTTATCCGTATGCTCTCGCCAACTGTTTAATGGTCAGTTTCTAAGAGTACGCGTAAAAATTTACAGTACATGCGGAGTTATATTAAATCATCGCATGGTATGTAAAACTTTTGCTCGTTCAGAATTGCGCATTTCATATTTATTTTCGCGTGTAAAATAAATGATTCGGAATGATTTTACGCGATACATACAAAAGGCATCCGAATAAGTTGATTAACGTCGTAGGAGTCCACGACATGATCTCATCGTACATGGTAGAATTAAGTATCGGTTATTTTTATACTATTCCGCGTTTATTTAGATTATTTTTATTTGTACATTATGCGTATGCGTCTGGTATGTATGTATATGTGTGATGTGATATGTGTGTTGGTACATTCTGCCGCATTATCTTACATTTTTTTTAAAAATTTAACTTGCTTTTTTTTCTGTCTTTATATTGTATTTTATTATAGTTCGCTCTAGTACAGCGCTAGTTTTAAGAAAAGCGTTAATCCGGATGTATACATATACATAGTTAGAAATATGTGCCGTTAATGATATCCGACTTAGTTGCACGATGTGACTTAGTTGTGGAAAAGTCCTTTAAAGATGAGAATAACGGTATTGCGAAATAACTCGAAACGACTACGTTTAATTTTTTGACGTGTTTCCTATATTACTTAGAGCAGCAATTCGAAGTTTCGTTTGTTTTACCGTACCGTGAATTTAAGATGTCCGACTTTCGGTTGAATAGATACTCACGTCGTTCTGAAGATTACGTCGAATGAATATTAACAACGTTCGCCTTCCAACTCGGCAACTTTTCTGCCATCGTACACGCAAAGGTTGTTCGTCTGAAAAGCCAGTCGATAGTGTTTAATTAAAGAATGACCGACCTACCAGGACTAATTCAACCGGCGCACGACTACTTTTACTTTCACTTCAAATTCAAAACTTTACCGGCGTATTCGTTTGACGGTAAACAAAATAACGTTAATAATAGTAATAATAACGTCGATAATAGGTATACAATCGCCATGATGATGATGATAGACTCAGCCTACGTTATTATTTAGTAGGAAATTTCTATGCTCGAATTTTGACGGATAGAAGTTATAGACGAATCGAGAGGACGTTAAAGAACCTCATTCGGGAAACATAACTTTTATTAGTGTAAAGAACATCTTTCAATTTAGAGGTAAACGTTCAAACATTATCCGGATGACGTATTCACTCGAATTTAATACATACACAGATTAATGTATGTACGCATACAGTAATATAATAACTGTTATATATAAATATATATAATTAGACATACATACACATATATGTATGTGTATTCATGTCCAGCACGTAGTGACTAACTTTATTAACGTCGTATCCTAGAACAACTGAGTACCCTTCATCTACCAACTCAAAATTGGAATAAAGAACCACTTATTTATATAGTGGAAGGAATTAACGTATTTTACAATATGCATATCGACTAATAAACAAACGTTTCTTCGCAAAAAGACGAATATATAAACATCCTATTCTTTCCTTCATTCCTCAATCTTACATCAATATTGGTGGACAGTTTAGTTATCTTTCAGAATTTTCTGGAAATCGCCATTTTATTCATGTTTCCATAGTATGTAGCTTTTATATCTCTTTGTATCTGTTTTATGGGGGACCATCGCTTTATCGCGGTCGAGTAGTTTGTGTACTCCAAGGACTCCGAGAGCTATGCCAGCGGTAGTCAGAAGGGTCTCCCAAGCTGGACAGGTCTCGGAGGAGGAGTCAAACGAAGAGTGGTCCACTGGTTGTGGAAGCAGCGCAATCAGTACTGCCCATGGGTGGAGAACAAAAATTTAGAACAGCCATGGAACAGATATTTAGCAAGTACGGAACACATATATTGCTGAAGCGGTTCGAAAACTGCGATGAGGAAAGCAACGGAAAACTACCTCATTATTTTTCCAAGTTTTCAGTTAATACCAAATGAAGAAAGAAATCTGATGAAGAAACAAATGGTTCGGTCATGTACTCAGTTAAGATATCATCAGTATTTAACGCAGATAATCGAAGGATCGCTAGAAAAGGGAAAAGAACAGGAGGAAGGCCGAGGCCGAATCATATTTTTATTTTTTAAATATTATGTAAATCTCCATATGCCGTTTGTAACTACCAGGGTTATTACAGCATAAGGAGACATATGTCTAGTTTATATGTATGCTAGGGACTTCCGCTTTCTCTTACAAAAGCCAGAATGCTACCTATTGATTGAGGGTTGCGACTTCGAAAAACACGATGTAAAAAAACGCGACGCCGAAAATCGAAACAACGAAAAACGCGAAGCCAAAAAAAAGCGCCGTTAAAAAACCGAAATAAGAAAAATCAAAAACCATCGATCCGATACAAGGTGATAATAATAAAGACGAAATTAACGATAATAACGATTTGAATAAGAAGGATCGGAGTAAAGTAAAAAAACGCGACGTCCAAAATCGCAACGATAAAAAACCCGATGTTGAAAAATAGGACGATAAAAAACCGAACATGGAAGTGAAAGATCCGAGTAAAGTAAAAAACGCGACGTTAAACAACGGGACGTCAAAAAACTCGAGTACAAAAAAAAACGCTTTTAAAAAATCGAAATACGAAAAACAAAAAACGATCGATCTGACAGAAGTCGATAATAATAAAGACGGAATTAACGATAGTAAAGATTCGAATTCTGAACCGCCGGTGAAGGATCGGAGTAAAGTAAGAATCATATTAAACAGATTGTAAACATACATGAATGAGTAAAAATAATTGACAATTGCCTGGAAAAAATTAAAAAAGAAACTGCCATTCTTGAAAGCAAAATTATTGAAATAAAAAAAATAAATAAATACATACACAGTAATATAGTTAAAAAAACTACTATAAGAAACAAAACGAAGCGAATTAAATTAAAGAATGAACGATGTGAAAGATATATTTTCTAAAACATTAAGCTCTAGTGTGCTTAAGAAAGTAAACATTTTCAGTTAAAAATAATTATAGAAATCTACGGTTTTATATTTATTATACATAAATTACAGTCGTAGCGGGCAATAGCGGTATGGAATTATTTTCATGCGATGAGTAATTATTGAAAAAATATTTTTGGAAAAGCGAAAGAATCTAAACCTTGACATAGGGAAGCAGATATGTCGCAGTGGCTTAGTCGTTAGAGTGTTCGAATGCCAACTCGACGGTCGAGGGTTCGAAAGCGAATCGTGACATAAAATAAAGTTCTTAAAGCAATGACACCCGACTCAGTATAACATCATATACAGGATCATATACAGGTGCATAGTGCCTTGAATATTAGCCTATTTTGTACGTAAAACTAAACATACATACTCACGATGTTCGACAACGAACAATACGACGATGATAATGTAGATGATTGTATTTAGAGTCGGAGACATAACATCAGACTGAACAACAGCATGTTAGGACTGGACGAATCGATACTGTGTACAAGATGAACTTGTTTTAAATGCTTAAATGTGATGTACGATTGAATACATAGCGCATATTGCTTTGTCAGTTTTATTAGTCTTTTATCGAGAACGACAACTCAAATATCAGATTAAGTCACACCCCAAAAATCTTAAACTGGAAATAGTTAATTAATCGCGGGGAAAAATAATAACCTCAATTTTGCCGGATTGATAGTTATTCCTATATTGCGAAATAACGTACATGACGATTTACCGAGGACTGCAAACGATTGCGGATAGTAGATGGCCTACATGTGACGCAGTATGATTCCGTGTCATCCGTGTAGAGAGCGGTTTCGACAAAAGAGGATTTTGGCAGTTTGTAACGGGGGAATGTGAATACGAAAGGGGTGAAGACATTACCTTTTGGGACGCTGGCAATAGCTGTTTTGATTTTGAAGGCAGAATCGTTAATAAGGACATAGAATGATCGGTGGCTTAAGTAGCTTTGAATTAAAACAACCAGGTGAGGGAATTGACATCGGATTAATTTATAAATTATACCTTCGTGCCAAGTGAGGTCCAAATCTTCGTGGTTATTAATGTTAAACTGATGTGTGTGATATTTACGCGCTTTATGGAAATCAAAAATTAAATGACTATAATAATTCTAAAATATTATTTAAAACCCTGAAACGCGTGTAATAATAAAACTTTCACATCTGCTGAAAAATTCTCGAAAGTTTCGGATTACGGCTACTTTTCATCGTCGGATAAATATTAATAATACTCGCTCCGGGAAATAATAGAACCGACAATATCCGTATTACTTATATCGGTTTAATTTTTTGGGGGAAACGTAAATTTCGGCCTACTTAAATTAATTCCCTTCCTAAATGAATTCCCCCTTCCTTACTTTAGGTCGTTTTCATTCGCATCGACGGATATTATCGAACGATCGGTAATTTCCGAATTTTATTAGGTTCGATATCGATAAATAATTCACTAATTACCGTATCGGTCGAAATTGGCGTATTACCGTTGGTATATAATTCTGACGAACCAATCGTTTTATAGCCGTTCCAAACGCAACGGTACGTCGTAAATGGCAATTTCCCCGACGATTCGATGCCGGAAAAGCCTATTTGAGGACGACGATGGCGGATATTTTCACGCGCTACACGCCAGTAAATTTTTAAATGTGTCATACATATACTAATGAATGTATATGTATGTATGAGTCGAATAGTTCTGAATGAGTAAGTCGGAAGTCGAAAAACATCTGGTAGCATAAATTTTAAAACGATGGGCCAGCTGAGGAGGAAAAATCAGCGTGTTGTACGGCAAATTACTTTCCGATATTTTTTCAGGCGAACTTTTAATTACCGCCATCTTTTTGTTTTTTAAAAGAATTTTTTATATCCACAATCGGCTATTATTATTTATTATTATTATTGTAAAATTATTGCTGTAATTATAATCATCGTTTATAGTCCTTTTTTCTCTGATATATATATAAAATGGCGATGGGAACGTAACCATAAAACCTTGTCACAACCGGATTTAATGGTGGAGAATAATTCTTTGTTCTACTTATATCTAATAATATTCTTACTTACTTTTTATGGTATGTGTGCATATGCATGTACATGTTTATATGTATTTGTATATATGTGCATATGTACCTTGTATATTTTTGTTTTTCTTTTACCGTATTTAATTTATTTCCTTGCAGGTTTTTGTTCTGTTTTTCCTGTAGCCCAACATTTGTCTGGTTAATTTTCTAGATTTAGGTAATACTATGTATAAGTTAACTGTTAAGGTATACTTAAAACTTTATGAACCACCTTGTTACGTGTATATCATTATGAAATAAAGCTTCTTATTTTGTTCATTTTTGTACTGGGCGTCCGCGATGTATATTTTATCACTGTTGCGATTGTTACGTAACGTCGTCAGTTTCGGAGTTATAATTTTTCAATTTATTTAATTTGGATTTAAACGCAATAATGACGTGTACTAAGAATTAGAAATTCCAATGGTCGTCGATGAAATTACCAGGTTCGCTTGAAAACACGCAAAAAGATTGAAAAAGCGCAACAATAAACGAAATCATAGAACTCCTGGACAACTGCGAAGATAGACTTAAACGTCGAAAACCATATGATTTAGCGAAGTAATGAAATAAGTCGGAGTCGCTTCATTGGAAGTGTGTACCTGTTCACACCAAAATCTTAATGAAAAAAAAAAATTATTCAATTGAAAAGTAAACATCGAGCTTAGAAATATTTACCTTAGCTAATTTAGACATACCTGTATGTCACACTGGAGACGCACCTAGTTGCCGTTTCGGCGATTTTTCTTTTTAGAATTATTTACTTACCGTATTATAGAATACGATGCTGAAATAAGATTTATTTACTTTTTATAGCGCTGTGTGTAACTACCGAGGCTATTACGGCACTGATGACTTAGCTGTTAGATGTGGTAAATTAGGTTAGAGGATGAAAGAAACTGTATAATTGAAGTTAAAGGACTATCGGAGTGGAAACTAGGTAGGGCATGCGGACGGTTATGGATGGATAAAGATAGAGTGTAGAGTAGTGTAGTAAAATATGATGAATCAGGAAGATCAGGAACCCGTATCACATATAAAGTAGTTTCTTATTAATCGTTGATATGTGATCGTCGATTAAAAATTGATGAAAGCGTGCGGATAACTGTACGCGATTTATCAATCATATTACTGATATTACCGTTAAACGTTAAACGAGAATCCGGAATGATTCCTAAATAGCGAATTTATTTTTGCCAGTGAATACTCTTACCATTAATAGTAATTCTAACGGCAGTTTAAAGACAATAACTTGCCTTTTATCCCCCCCATAAACATGGTTCTAATCGATTTTTGTAATCTATTATACGTTGTCTAAAAGATGAAAAATGGACAAAGCTAAATCACCAACATATTCAACGTAAGGTAACTTAAGTAAATCATTTATTAAAAACGGTTAAGAATACATTATACATGTAGTACACCTGAGCTTTGAGCGATATGTTTTGACACAGGTATAAATAACGCGTTATTGTAATCAATTAGTAAACACAATATAGAAGATGGAAATATGTTTAAAAATTCTGGAGCATATAAATGTTATTATAGGAAAAAGAATACGTATGGGGGCTTCCAGAGGCCTACTGTGCGATTCCCTCCGCATGTTTAGCCACCGATCTGTAAATTTTTTTCAATTCGTACCAGGTCAGGACATAATCTGCTGCCCAGCCATCTCCACCGGTTAGGGCTGGTTAGTTCCAGTACTTGCCAGTCCCCGTTTTGGTTCGACAGCAGACATTAATCATGTCATTTTTTTCATGCAATCTATATAGTGCACACAGAGAAACCTTAATTAAGATATTTACTACAGTTAGGTATCTTCCCTCCGTACTCTATTGCATACCTCCTATGCTTAAATAATCCTCTTGTGTTAATATGGCCTCTTATTTATATAAATCTAATATTATTTTGTAATTTTTACGTTCACGTATAATTATCCTTATACGTCTTAGTTTAGTTATTTACCTCTCTATTTTATAACTCATTTGTTAGCGTTAGCGTTTAGTTTATTTTAATCTGTATGTACAACGAGTAGTAATGGCTTTATAACTTAAACTCAATTTGTTTGACAATAAGTAGGAGAAAAGACAATTCTAAAAGATTTAAAATTTAAACTCGTACATGAACGTAAAACTTTGTGGTCTTCTTATATATAAAAATTTTTAGCGATTTCACCTTTTTGGTTTTTCTATGTTTATTTAGAAATCACTACGTTTCACACTGTTCAAATTAAATAATTTCGTTATTAGGTAAATGTATGTTTTTTATATATTCCTTTTCTTATTGTTATTATATATATCTTCTTCTTCGCGTGTCTTACGCGTTACTGTTGACATCATAGCGTTGATATTTCTATTTTCGGCAGCCCGCATCAGCTTTTCAATACTTTCAAGCCGCGTTTTCTTTCTTCCGGGCCCTCTCCGACCTTCTGTACTTCTTTTGTTATAATGCTGCCCAAGTATTTAAACTCTTGTATCGGGTCGAATTCTTCGTCGTTAATTAATATTTTTGTTAACAGTTCTTTCTGGCGACTTATTATCATAAATTTTGTTTTTTTTTTTTTCATTGATGTGAGCCTATAGTCTATTCCTGCTCGGTTTAAATCTACTGTTTCCTGGAGATCTTGTATCGATTCCGCCATTAGGACAGTATCATCTGCATATCTTAATATATATATATATATATGATTTTTTATTATTAATTATTTCAACTTCAAAATGGCGCAACTGTCGAAATGATTTTCTAAAAATTTATTTTTGCGTTATTATATATTTGTAATTGTTCTCGTTGCGACAGGCAATCGACTTTATAGGCTATTATTAAATCATTAAATATACCGTCCGCTATTTAATTATGACGCGATGGCATCTAGAGTGCTCGACTGCTCGACGGTCAACGTTTCGAAACCAACCCGCGACGTATAAAGTTTTTCATCATTACGTAATTCTTAATTATTACGGAGGAGGCAATGGCATCCCTCTCTGTATAACGTCATATGCTACGTTCCATATAATTATCGTCTCGAGTGCTAGCTCATTTCGTACATCAAAATAAAACGTACATTGGTTAGTCACGAGACGTTAACGAACAATAACAATGATGATAATGAATTCTAAGTCCATTTGAGGATGAGGGATCAATTCGAAAATTACCTACCCGTTAATTGCTTAAATCTTATTTTAACTCTCTACCGGGGGAAAAAAATCGTATCGAATTACGCATATAAATAAATCACGTGCGGATGAATGCGATAAAGTTAAGTCGATAGGACAAGATCGAGATTTCGTGCGAAGTAGATTGTTTACCGTTCCGGAACAAAAAGTTTCGTTTCCTCTTGCGACGATTAGTTCAATTCTGGCCGTCTACTCTATTACGTAGACGTGTTACCAACGATCGATTAAATCACGCGGTATAATTTTTTTCCTTATTTAAGATAGGCTATATTATAATTAGAGTTGAAAATGAAACGAAAATAAATTCTGAATGTAGACAAAGCGAGATTATTCGATACTATAATGCGCTTATAAAAAGTTCCATCTCTTTTTTCTATGTAGTAGTAGTAGTGCTAATGAAGTGAATCAAAAATTGTTTATTACTATGCCCTAAGTTTTTTTCTACGTTATACAAAATACAATAATACAGATATTTCCGTAACGAATGCCATAACCATTCTCTCCAGGAAACACATTGGTAAAAATGCAAAGTTAATAATATTTATAATGAAAGTATTTATACGGAAATTGCGGGAAAAAATTTAAAATACAAAAAACCGGCTCTTTTAAAAATAACAGAGTGTATGCACAATTTTCTTTATTAAAATGAACTTATAATTCTATTCGATAACATTTAATAGCTGTGAAAAGGACATGTTTTATACACCTATACTTATATAAATTTTATACCTGTGTCGTAGAGACTGGTAATCGTAATCACTTATTGGAATATATCTACAAATGTCCAAAAAATTTTCCGGGTGTACTACCACCTTTAATAATTTCCTATACATACAAGTTAGTCGAAGTAAATTTTAAAATCTTTGATATTGACATATGACTGTGTATGCGTGTATGCTTGAGTTTTTATATATTTTACAACCCGGTGTATTTGTGAATGATGCATATTCACTCGAGTATACATATATTATAAAAAAAAACAAAACACAAATATACGTTTAAAAAAAAATAAAAAAAAATAGTAAAGTAACAGTGTTAGTGGTAACAGTAATACCGGTAATAGTAGTAAATAGTAATAGTTTGTCGTGTCTGTTTAGATTTACTAACATTATTTTAAGGGACAACGCCTTGTCAAAAAGAAAATTGGATACTAAGGTGACGAGGGTCCCCGCTAATCCTTCGAAGATATGCTGCAGACTGTTCTGTATAGCGCGACAGAATCCTGTCTTATCTCTTTAGGGAACTTAAAATGCTCCAGATTAATCTAGAACGTTCCTTACCAGAATTTTTATTTTCTCACTTTAATTTTTTTTTTTAAGTGTAAAAAACATTATTATTATTTTTTAATAAACTATATTTTTAAAAAAAAACTTATCTCCACGTCTGCTGGCGAATTTTCACCACCCCCATTCGATCAAATTAATGTGCATAGTTGAGACACGTAATCGTCATCAATCGTGTAATAATCGACTTAAAAAACTTCTATCGCAATTTTTTATGATTAAGGACTAAATAATAATGTTGCAGATTATTTAAACATTTATATTTAATTAATATAAAGTATGATTTTTTCGAATATCGAGATATATATATGCTCACGTAGTTACATTTATAATGGAAAAAGTGTTAGAAGAAATAATGTAACAGTTTCATTGTTTTTCTACTTTCCATTGTATTTAGGTCTTATATTCCAAATGAGTAACCTTCTTCCGGAAAATTATTATTAAAACTGGTTAAGGATCAAACAGATTTAACTGACGTTCAAAATTATAAACCGCTTCCATCAACTAACGCCTTTTTACGATATCTGTTCAGCTAATTAGGAGATAGTTCGAAGGACCTCCAGTAATATCGTACCTACCTACAGTTCCTGTAATCTTTTGGATATCTACAATTGGGAGGTAATAAATATTTCGAAAATTGTATTCTCATATACATATTCCGAGAAATGGTGTATATATATATATATATATATATATAATTATTATTAGTATTATGAATCTAAATTAACCTACCGTATGCAACGACTAAGACTAGAGGCACGAGGGAGAGGAAGTTAGATCAAGGTGTAAATTCGATATATAGGGAGCCAAGTTTTTGACAATTTTCTAGATGGTCAATGCCCATTGAGGACTCGTTTAAAAGAATACTACTTATTAAAAAATATATAAAAATGCTATAGTAAACAAAATAAGGGACGCATGTTTATTTTACGTATTTTTGTATACTACCCTGTTCAACTCTTAAATATCTAGTAATTAATTTAATTTCGAGAAAATTATAAACAAAACGCTATTTATTATGTAATATGTACGGAATTATTTATCAACTTTGTATTGTACTACAATGCATGAAATGCATATTGTACAATGGATATTGGACATTTTTAAAAATCGTTGATAAAATCAAATATTTCCCTACGCGAACGTATTTTGACGAACTATGTATCCGCGACCTCATCCATATCCGAGATAAAAGAATTCTTACGAATTTGACGACTTCGTGTATGATATCTGTGGTGGATTCGCGTAAGAAAGAATATTTTACACATTATTTTGTTTGTTTTCGTGTAATGTGCAAAAGTATGAAGAATCAAACGATTCAAATCAAAGTAATCTCCGTAGAAATCATTTACTCGCAAATTGTATAATTTTGCTCAGTAAGAATCGTTCAATCTTAATCGAGTGTGTAATAACGTTTTTATCAAATGGACTGTTCAATACAGCCTAAAGAGTTTATCTAACATTTCAAAATATTGACTTTTCCCGATATAAGTCAGCAGACGAGGAAAATTGACTAGGTTCGCTTGAAGAGTTGACGAGCTATTTAAGTTCCTTCTTTATTTTGGAAACATTTTAGGTTCTAAAACTTTTCGTCAGTTCTTTAAAAAAATTTGCTAGACAGAATTAATATTATCTACAACTAAACAAATTTTCTGTAAAGCTGCATTTATAGTTTGTTCGACAAGTTCAGTTAGACATTTGACGATAAAAAGAGATTAGAAAGATTTGAATACTTTTTAAAAACCCATTTTCTCTTTTTTACATTTCCTATCTTCTAAAAAAAAAAAAACCAACAATAGACTATAATCATTCAAAGATAAAATTATACGACAACATTAACAGATTATTAACATCATCAGCTGCCTGTGACTATTCAAAACGAGTTTAGCGTCTCGGCCAATCGCGTGTAAAGATAATAATATCGTTTATAAATACTAAAAAAATCTTCTTATAAACAGCAAAACTTCAACGCGCGCTCAACCGAGTTAGAAACTGGACAGTTACATGGAAGATCAAGCTGAATGAAGCTAAATCTGTCCATGTCGTTTACTCTTATCGCAAAGTCGATGCGCAGCATAAGGTTTATCTGGGTGATCGAGTTGTCCCACAAGCAGAGTCAGCTCGATATCTTGGTATACACTTGGATAAGCGCCTTACGTGGGAAATCCACATCCGATCCAAAATCAAACAGATTAAGGCTAGAACGCGTCAACTGTACTGGCTTATCGGTCGGAATTCTACGTTGGACGTATCGTGTAAGCGTTTACTGTACCAACAAATAATAAAACCGATTTGGATGTATGGCATTCAGCTATGGGGATGTGCTAAGGCTGCAAATCGTGACAAGATTCAGACGAGACAAAATGTCATCCTGCGTATGATAGTCGACGCATATCGATTTTCGCGTAACGATGATATACACCGCGATCTTCAGATCATGTTCGTTAACGATGTAATCAAGGAGTGCGCTAAGCAGCACGAGAAACGGCTTTCCCATCATGTCAACGTGGAAGCAGTGAAACTTCTATTAGACATTAGACGCCTTAAGCGTAATAAACCGCAAGACCTAGTCTTGTAGGCGATAAACTTTTTTATGGAAGCTTTAGCCAGTGGGCTAACGGATTCACACTTGTTTGTATCACGTAATAAGATATGTTCTGTGTTATGTGATAAGCTTTATAATATAGTTACTTATTTAACGTTAAGTTAAGATTGTAACAGGTAAATTTAAAAAATAAAAAAAAAATAAAACACTTCTTTTATTTTATATATTTAACGAGTAAGCAAATGTACATGAATTTCCCTTGTTTCGATAGATTTAACCCTTTCATGCTCACATATAGACTCCACAACGATAACACTCTTTGGACGCTATCAAAAGTGTTCCAATTAAAATTTTTCTATTTTTTTTTTAATCGACTTAATATGTAAAAATATAATTACGGTATAGATGGCACATTGCTTCAACCATTCCCGATCCTGCCTGCACCAATGAAAGAACTGCAGACTTATATAAAATCCTCAGTAGGTAAGTCATGTAATCTCCCCAGTGGTCTGCACTTCCACTTACCAACATACTTCGATCATTCCTCCGGACACAAACAGAAAAAATGATGTTATACTTTGCACCTAGGTCACACTAATATCTCACACAGTTATATTCTAAAAAAATCTTCCTCCTCCTTCTCTATGTTCAACCTGTAATGTCTTCCGTACCGTCCATCACATTCTCCTCGAATGTGTGCAATTCAATTCCGAACGTTCTATCCTCGATAAACCACTCAGTCTCCGAATTCTTCCTTACACGCACGATGCTTCCGATAATTTATTAAATTTTCTTAAATCCTCAAATTTATATCATCTAATTTAACAATCCGTCCTCGTTTATTCTTCCAACTTTAAATGCATTCTCACTTCCCCCATTTCTCGTGCCGCTGGCCTAGATGCAGTACACGGCACGTAAATCTACGTGTAATCTACAGGTAGGTAAAAGTATACAATGGCCATATGTGATTATAGTAATAAATTATAAAGAAATTATTTGTAAAAACAATTTTAACTTACAACATCGGGCATATAATTTGTAAGATATTCAAGCTAGAAAGTAGTGTATCAAAAAGTATACATTGGACATGAAAAGACTAACTCACGATTGGGGAGACTCGTTCCACCAGCTAATTAGCAGCGCCATCTGTTCAATAATATGAACCAAAATTATAAAATTTTACATATAAAAAAAAAAACATTATAAAAAATAAAACTACTTGAAAAAATGGAAATAATAAAAGAAAGAGATAAAAATAATCTATTAAATTCAACGATAAATTTTGATGAAGATATAATTTTCGGAAGTACATTATAAAAATTAATTTTTATATTAGATAGAAGTTTTTATTTATGTGTGCTTTTGGTATGTTTATGTATAAATTTTATATGGCTAATTGTAGATTGTGTTGATTGATAGATTCAATATCAGATTATTTTATAAATACTGTTTTTCATTTTGTTAATTTTTATAAATTGTATACCTAATTAGTATTTTTACATTACGTACAGTATATATATGAAATTAGACATAGTGTAAACATAATAAAATGCGTTATGGTGCGTTTAAAACGTATGTGGACTGATGCCGCAGTATCGAAGAAAGTGAAAATAAAACTAGTCAATAGTCTCGTTTTCTCGGTGCTTCTCTACGGCGCAGAAACGTGGACACTACGGAAATGTGATCGAAAAAAGATAAATGCGCTGGAAATGTATTATTGGAGGCGGATGTTAAGAATTCCGTGTGCGGACAAGAAAACGAACTAGTCGATATTACAAGAAGTTGACGCCACAAAAAGAAGATTATTAGTAACATACTTCGATCATATAATAAGAGCAGACGGATTTCAAGCGAGAATTCTTGAAGAAATAGTAGAAGGAAAAAGAAGACGCGGTAGCTTTCCTACAAGGTGGTCAGACATGGAAAAGGATAGCAGTAGGAGGAAATTTCGCGCAAATAGAGAATCATGGCGGCATCTTGTACAGCAGATGGATTTTTCATAATCACTATATCTCCGCGAGAGATTTACGACTCGCGGATAGATATAGATACGATCGCTTGATAATGGCTTAATAGTCGAAGAGCTTTGCGGTTTTTATGAAACATTTAATGATTTTAATTCATTTCTTGTTGTTGATTTTTTAAAAAATCACTATGTTCCACATTTGTCAAATCAGTTTATAAATAATACTAATAAACATGTCTATATATTTAACACTCGTTTAAATTGGCTAAAATAAAAATATATATATATCACCATCATCATCGTATTGTTCGTTGCCGAACGTCATGACTTAGCTGTTTATTTTTACGTACAAAATGAGCTAGCATTCAAGGCATTATTTATATGCGACACAGATGCGCGTGCATATGATGTTATACGGAGTGAGGTGCCACTGCCATCTCCGTGATAATTAAGAATTAAATAATGATGGAAACTTTCTATGTCGCGTGTTGGTTTCAAACCCCCACTCTAACAACTACGACGCTATATATATATATATATATAATCTTTTTTTCTAAACCAGTTATAAAACTTTTCGTTCGAACTTTCAGTCGCCGAATGAACCACATTTAGCGACAAAATGAATAACAAATGAACTAGGAAAAAGTATAATTCCAGACGTTTTAAAAATTTATTTATTTTTATCATATTTTTTTATAACAAATAGACGTAAACGGAGACATGTCGCATTCTGTTCGGATAACTATTCTGATCCGATCATTCGCTAGTGTAGGTGTAAAGGGTTAATAAGTTTTGAACAAGTACGCGAAATGCGGTCGTAATAACGGACAAGTCGCCGGCCGGACGACGAAATTGAGACGGTCGGCGGTCATTCCGCTAAACCGTAAATCACCGCAGCGACCTGTCGATAGCGATTCAGTTTAGAAACTTTTAACATTAATAAAAGTTCGCCTAGCGTTCGTAAATTTGTTTGTTTAGAACAACGTAATTCCGTTTCTGTCGCATTCAGTTCACTTTATATACATTTATCTCTCTCTCTCTCTATATATATATATATATATGTATATATATATATATATATATATATATATAAGAAGGTTATAAAGGAGGAGTGAAAATAGGCGGATATCGAGTATCTAATCTGCGATATGCCGATGATACTACACTCATTGCGACATCTAGAAAAGAAATGATAGATTTACTAAACAGACTTGAAATGGAAAGCAGAAAACTGGGACTTTTAATTAATAAAAATAAGACAAAAATTATGATAATAGACAAAAATAACAATTCCCAGAAGCTGAACACTATACAGAATATAGAAATAATAGATTCATATACATATCTTGGATCAAGAATAAACAGTCATGGCGGAAGTGGAGAAGATATTAAACGTAGAGTGGTGCTAGCAAAATCTGCAATGACGAGATTAAATAAAATTTGGAAAGATCATTCCATTACTCGCTTAACAAAAATAAGGCTAGTAAATACTTTAGTATTTGCCATATTTACATATGGAGCTGAAACATGGACATTACATAAGCAAGATAAACAAAAAATTGACGCATTTGAGATGTGGATATGGCGTAGAATGCTTAAAATCCCATGGACAGCAAAGAAGACAAATTCTTCCATTCTAGAAGATCTAAAGGTGGAACAGCGCCTTTATACTTCATGCCAACAAAAAATCTTGAAATATTATGGACATATAATGCGAAAAAGCGAGAACTGCCTAGTAAAAAGCATAGTAATTGGACAGATCGAAGGCAAAAGAAGTAAAGGAAGACCTCCGACTCGATGGATAGATACGGTCACGACCCTTACTGGATTAACAAGGGTTCAAGCTATATTGGAAAGCCGAAATAGGGTCAAGTGGAGAAAAATTATATCAGATGCATTAAAATAGAGGTCACGTTACTCAGTCATTGAGTTATCGATTATGAATGAATGAATATATATATACAGTCTCGCAAGAGAGGTGAGTCCTTGTTGAGCCTGTGGCGGTCATGTTGTTTTATCGGCGTGCATCTAATTCCTTGTTTATTATTCCGTTGCAAGTGCTAAATCGTCGTGTCCAGTTTGATTGCGCTATATGCCACACAGCCTTTGATGGTAGCGTTATCACTGGCAGAGATTACATGAATTAGCCACCAAGATGTGCAGTTTGATCTCGCTTGAATATTTCTGGTAGAGTTTATCGAAGTCGCACATAAGTGACCGCAATCGACCAATACCCTTATTACCAATTCGCTCAAATTCGACCAGATCCACGTGGTAGCGGATCTGTGCCATGACATTTGAACAAAGTTTTATATTTCATACATATTAGCGCACATAGGCCGTATATATATATATATACAATTATAGAAGTAAATATAAATGTTTATGTGTATAAATAAATATATATAGTGCATTTGTGAAGACGTAATTTATTATAGTGATAATGTTCTATTATTCCTGATTCTTATATTTAATTTGATTCCGTTTATTTATATTTCGACTTGAATTTATTTCAACAATTGTTATCTTTTTTTCTATTTTGTATAAATTATTTAATTTACTATACTTATACTTAATGACGCAAATAGTTGTATTTTAATATACATATTCATTTCTAGGCAAACAACGTTTTGTTACTAACAATATTTTTCTTCTTTATATATATATATATATATATAATATATAAACGAAACTTACTAACTTGGTTTTTTGTTTTGTTCGCGTATTTAGGTTAGTAGTCACATTTTCGAGGAACTTTCTATATTGATCATCTGTGGTAGTGCTGGTAGCAGCGGTCGATTGACGTCTGGTATGTCCGTTATCGTTTGTTTATTTTTTAGTTTATATTTCGGAAAGAGAACAATTTCCTGAGTTTGATTTATTTCTTGGGAAAAGTTATCGCGTTCAGTCTGATTTATTATACGTGATAACTAACATTTTATCGAGTTGTAAAAACTTTGGTTCCGAATTGACCGGAATAAATAATTTCGCCACCAATCGAGATTCGCTATTACGCGCTCGAATTATTTAATCGAAACCGAATAAATAATTTTATTTTCATTAATAAAACGTTATTTAATAATTTATTTATTAATATTATTAATTCGTTAAAATTTGTGTCGATTTTAATCCGCAACACGAACTTTTGAGATTGTCATTATCATTTTTATACGATAGTCATTATAAACGCGGCACTTAACAGCTGCCTTATAATACATACGTAATTTTCAATTTTGTTAGTAAAAAATAACAAATTTATCGATATTTTGGGAAAAAATCTGATATTTTTTCGCATTGTATTTGTAACATCAAATTTTCTACAAATTGTTCGACATCGTCCATTTCGTTATTTTGTATTTGCAACTAAATAACTGCGCACACTTTTCACGCATTTCGGATGGAAAGAGGTTGTTCACCCGGTTGTCTAATTCGTCGTCAGAACCTGTATCAATGATATTTTTTGAGCTTTAAACAATTTCCAAAATCTCTTTATCTGCAATAATTGGAGTTCTACACACATTATCATCGTCTACTGTAACAAATTCTTCCGACGATACTGTAGAGTAGTTCGGTAGGATAGAAATTTTCCCAAGCATGTTATTAAATATCCGGCAGACGTTCTTCTCCATCTCTTTTGGCACCGAAGAATCTACTACACCTTTTCTGAATTCTGCACGACGAAAGTAATCTTCAATCGTCTTTGACGTTACTGAATATCATGAGCAGTAAAATATCGTATGAATTTAAGCGAGGTAGGACCGATGACGGAGATAGGAGTGAGCAGTTTAGATAAACAACATGGCCCCCGTCCCAACGGCTATCCGAATGGTGTTGGTTTAAAAGTCAGCTTAGCAAAAGGGAAACCCACCGATGAACTGATGGACTCCAAATGATGGAGGTCAATTAGGACGATGCTTTAATAATTATCGAAATTACCAAATTTCGATTTCTTTATTTAAAACTGTTATCGTTCGGAATTACATCGTTAGATATACGGGGGACAATAAACTGAATACGGGATCGCATTTTCTGAGTAAAAAGTTGTTAACGCTTTTCAAACGAACTTATTATATCGTACGTGCTTTCAAAATTTTCACTGTTGTGGATAGAGCACTATTAAAAATGAGACGTAATAATATATCTCTTCATCCATTAACGACTGGAAGTTAAAATATTCTTCCGCATCATATCGCTTTTTCTCGTTCTTCTTTCAATGGTCAATTCGTCGGTGTATTTTCAATATTCTTCTACGACGTTGAAATATGGACTAATTTTTCAAATTGTGTTTTGAATACGAATGTTATGTATCCCCCTGGACAGTCGAGAGGACCGATGAATCTGTACTCGAGGAAGTCAGTGAACCCGGACGGTTATTAAAAGAAAATCTTATGAGAATGTGGACGGTTTTCTATTCAGTGCAAACGGTGTGGAAACGGTTTTTATCGGAAGCGAATTGGTTGAAAGAATCAGTGTGTACATCTGAGATGGTCGAACGAATTAATCCGGTTTACGAAGAGGAGTTTCAACGAATGTTTGGGATAAATAGCTCGAACTACTTCATCAAAATTGCATTTCTAAAGGTGATCATTCAAAAATGTTGAACAAGGTGTAAAGTATACATAGGTTTCGATTAACGTCAGGATATAAAACGAGGAAAAATTAAATATAACGTTCGTAAAATTCGAATAAAAAGGCTTTTCAATCTGGCAGCAGCGCAGGGAGAAAAATTCCAGGAAAGTCATGTCATCATTAAACGCCGTCTCCGTATCGGAGGTAGGCGACTACTTACTAATATATATTTTGTTGTATAAAGTAGCGTACAAGGCAATCATAATATGGCGCTGGCGTATAGGTAGACACGTACACCCGGGAGAAATGATAGTAATCCCTTTGTCGTTACGACACAATGCAGTACCACTTAGTGTACTATATTATTACTAGCGCGCATAGTTTGCTATTGCCTTCCACGCGATAATATTCGGATTTATTTATATTTTTATTTTATTTTCCGATGATAATTTTTGGATCGTTGATCGTGTTCGAACTCGCTACCTTTCGTATAGAAGTCCGTGTTCTCTATAGGCTATACCGAAAGTCATTTAGCGGAAGATAAAGAATGGAATTAGCTGCGACAAATACAGAAATTATAAACTTTTCGTCGAATTATATCAATCCGTCACATATCTATATCTACTTTTTTCGTGATGATCTATAAATCTAGGTAATAATGATTGGAAAATATTTTTCATCTAAAACTTCTGCATTAGTTACGGGGAAAATAAAAAATCAATTATTGTTTTCAATTTTTTTACTCGTAATTTTCCGTAAGAAATATCCGGTCAGAAGGAAGCAGATTCCAGTGCGGTTTTTATAAATTGTTAATTATTTTCCATCCTCGTAATTGTTGAGCACATCCGCAGACCCAACCGCCCGTTACCTGTGATTAATGTGTTTTAGTTTTGAAAAATCGACGTACTTAAAATAAATAATCCATCCCACTACTCTTTACAAAACGCAAAACGTAATTTTAGTTAACTTTAATTTCTACAGTTTCGGTTGTTTCATTTTGTTGCTTCTTTATCAAATTTATTTCCATCTCTTTCTTTTTTTTTTCTTTCTTTTTTTATCTTTCGGTCGGTAATTTCTCGGTAGGTGGGAAATCGTCTTTTCATTTCAAATTCTTCGTATTTCTTTTTTTATTATTACTATTATTTTTTAATTTCTCTTTATTTCTCGTTACTTGATTTTTTTTCCTTTTATTTATCCTCGGTCTTTCGTTGTAATTAAAAGCTATTTCTCACAGCTATTTCACTAACAACGTATAATGGTTTTCGTGCTTTTTGAGTATTATGTATTTTATGCACACACACACACATACATATATATATATATATTTATATATATATATATATATATATATATATATGGTGGGGGGAGTCAACAACG
The DNA here is from genome assembly GCA_032883995.1 of Coronaproctus castanopsis. NCBI lineage: Eukaryota > Metazoa > Arthropoda > Insecta > Hemiptera > Monophlebidae > Coronaproctus > Coronaproctus castanopsis. The sequence goes on along the minus strand of CM065052.1, from coordinate 121,109,891 downwards.
TCGATAATTAATTAAGACCATTAAATAGGGTTTTATAATTTATTCTTAACGTCGACGTACTAGTAGAAACCGGAGACTAGCGGTAAAATAGTCAGTGTGCCTGGAAGAAGAGCTGAAAATCGGTAATCGTCGAAAAAGAGATAGAAGAATGGACGGAACGCGGACAAAAGTATTCGTGCGAAAGGGTTAGAGTGAAATAGAGAATGAGACAAAATAAGTAGAATTGAAGATGATCCGTATAAAGTCCACCGAAGAGTAAATAAAACACAAAAATGGGATGAAGAAAAGTTGGGAGATGGTTTTCGAACAATTTAAAAGGTGATATTTACGAGATGCATCATTCATGTATATATATATATATATATATATGTATATGTATAAGAGTAAATAAGGGCCAAAACAAACGGTAAGGTGGTCAACTACTACCATCGGCCGTTTACTAGACGACACCCTGAGGGCTATATTATAGTCATAGCCGTTTTTGCAGTAATTTCCACTTTTATTAGCTCCTCGGTCGTACAGCGGTTTTTCCCTGAATTTATCCACCATTTTTTTTTTTCAGTCCACAACCGATAAACGTACATTGGAACTTATAACCCTAGATCTGGGTTCTTACGAACCCTTTTTCCTGCATCGCCAACAACGGACGGAGAGCTTTTGAAAGTGTTTATTTATACGAATATATATGATATAAATCACACACACATATATATATATATACAGTATGTACACGATGGTTGCATTACTACTAATAACAATGATGCCTGTTTACTCTTTGACTACGTTGGTTAGTGTAAAGTTAGTTATTACCACTACCGTTTCAGCTAGTACACTTCGAAATTCCCAAAACCGTTTTCGCATACAAAAGCTCCGACCGTTTAATTTAGCGGGCGATAAATAGTTCGTACGGAAGCTAGTGGATGCTTTCTCGTTTCTATTCTTTAAATTTATTTTATTTAATTTATTATTTCGTTTTCGTACTTATAGGTTACTCGTAAAAAAAAATTAATAAAAACATACGTATTGCCGAACGATATCGTTTACCCGGGGGTTAATCTGCTTACTAAAGTCCGATCACCGTGTTCATGATATTATGCGATTAGAGTAATTGAAATGAAGAGTAATGTTGGACTATCTATATCGTAATATATCATCATCACTGTCAATATGAAGAACGTTGGCAAACCAATTACCGTTTTTTATTACACGCGGACGATCGAAATTGGCAAATAATCTGACGCATTATCAATTCAGATCAGATTCGATATTTAGTTGTTTTCAACAAACAAAAACTTCACATTAAACATATTAATTATATTAATTATATTAATTATATCAATACAAAGGCTAATAATAAATTCATTCGTTCTATATATCCCGTGTTTAATCGAATATCGTTCATTAACAATAAACTTTTATTTATAAAACACTGATACGACCGGTATTTAATCTCCTGTTTGGTGTTCGATAACGAACGCTAGTTTTAATAAATTACAACTCATTCCGAATAAGAGCCTTAGGATGCTCTCCGTTATAGTGGAATAGGTTATGCGCATGATATTCCGAAATTACCTCGTGTAAGGAATACATTATAAATTGTTTGATGATTGCCGTATACATGATAATAATAAGTTTATCTCGTTAATGGGTAATTACGATTCCAGATTTATAATGTTTACGCATTCGAAAGATAAGCGTAGAAATATTGATAATTCATTTTAACCAGCTATTCGCTTATTAATATTTTTCTAATTATTAGTTTAATGTTATATTAATTATTTTCATATTTAATCGTTAGTTTCAACGTTATCTAATGTTATACTCGCTTTGTTTATTTGCGATTTTTTGTCCTTTTTCTCCCGAGTTGCAATAGTTGTTTTTTTCTTCGTTACACGTTAATTAATTAATCTTGCGTGGCAAAGCGAGTTCAGGTACACGATATATTTAGAAATTATTGTTTACAGACTGTATTTTAATTATTTAATAAAATATTTATTTATTTTATTTATAATATCTTGAGCTGCGTTCTTCATATTTTTATAAAGTCCTTCCATGTGGTGCGAGGTGTTCCCTTATCCATTTTAAGTTCCCCTTATTATTGTAATCATAAATGTGTTGTGGCGTTGTTCCAAAAATTGTTTCTATCAGCATTCTCTTATATATATATATATATATATATATATGTATGTGTGTGTGTGTGCGCGCGCATTAATATGTGAGGACCTTGTGACCTAGCGGTAAATTTTTCATTCTGGGCTTACATGACCTGAATTTTAACCTCATGAAAACAAAAAAAAGTAGTATACGAAGAAGTTTTACATTCCAACTACTTGTTTATAATCAAACGAAATTCAAAACATACACCATGCGATCGGTATTGTCGAATTCAATTGATTGGAGTTGTAAGATTGGTCAGTATGAAGAAGAACAGTTGTTTAATATTCTATAGGTAATACCAATACAAGAAGGGAGGAAATTTTATTGTAGGCAAGAGAGTGTAGAATTTCTGATAAACTTATAGAAGTAGACGGAAAGTTGAAGACACAAATGGAGGATTGTACAGGTATAGAAAAGAACAACAGTGCTTGATTAGGGACATAAGAGCAGGAACTACAGAATCGACAAAGTGAACAAGTGAGTCTGAGGTGTAGTTTGGATGGAAATTAGATGAGTTTATTTCCTCAACAAATATTTTGGCTTTATTCCAAACATAGTGTGCGAGTCGCTGGAAGAAACAAAATTCTGCCGTCTCTTTTTTCTTAGTAAAAAAAAATGACCGGTAATTGTTTAGTCGAAATTTTTTGAAAGTAATTGCTTACAAGATTTTGAAGACTGTAGCAAAAAGTGTCCCACCAAAGTGGAGGTAGAATTTTAAGTTAGGTGGTTTTCATTGAAAGGTATAATGTTACAATGCAATATTCAAATTGTATATAAATTTATTGTACAAAGTTATATCAAAATTTTGAGACTGAAAGTAAGGGGGTGCACAGAGATTATAGAAATAAGAAAAAATTACTAATATTAATCAGGGATAGGAATATATACCCTTGTTATATGGTGATGGACAGGAATAGAGCTGAATCATAAGGACGATAGGAAGGTGACCATCACTCAAAGGGGTAGGTTTAATATTCCAACTTGCAAGTAAAACGAAATTGCTTACAATTAATGATAAATCGAAGGCATTAGATGGTTTATGAATAGAAGGAATGGTGGTATGGCTACGATAGTTGATAACCGTTAAATCTGTAGCGTTTATAATGTTCGTCAATTGTTGCCTAACATTATCGTTTACGATACTACCTCATCTGAAATGCAGGGTATTATTAATCCTGGCTATATATTATGAAAAAGCTTGCAAGTAAATTGTTAATAAAATTCATGAAGTTATCAGATAATGAGATGACATGACAATTGTTTGTGGTAAGCAATTTTTCTAAATTTGCTGTATATTTTGAGACATTGTGGCTATTCTATCGTAGTACGCTTAGATAGGTATTGAGACTAATGGATGAGATTAAACAAACAAAAAGTCAGCATTAATGAAATAATAGTGAGAGATACGATTACACCCATCACTGAAGAAGAAAGAAAGAAGTAGTTGAGAGCACAAAAATAAAGCTATACATAAAATACGAATCAACATAAAGTATTATTACGTAGAAGTAGGGTAAAACACGACTCAAGTACACGCCGAACGTACACGCACAAACATATAACATTATACTTACAAACAAATCACCCCTCCACCTTATTATATTTTAATTATAAAATATGTAGACAAAAAGGAAGCTTACCGAGTTACGGTAGAAAACTCTTTTTTTCCGTTTGATTTGGTTTATCTCTCGGTGAAATATAAGGATTACTATTATGTAAAATTTTAAGATGTCGAAGATGATGAAGAAGCGGATGATGCTCTATTCATAGTGAAAGACGTCTGAGCTACTTTTTTCACGTCAGGATTGTTTGAAAGTTGAGAATCTGGTTTTCGGAAGATAACTGTAGGGAAGATGCTTTCATAGCACTAGGAAATCTACTGGATGGAAAGCTGACTAAATTATTACAAGCACGAAATAAAGAAGGTGTTTAATACTTACCATTCAGAAATCAACAATTGCATTTCAAAATCAGTTAAGAAATTAAATAAATGCTTCTAATGTACTTTTTTTTTTTTCTTAGATATATGTTCGTGAATAATTGTTTATTTTTTATATTTTGCGTATTCAGATTCTAATTATTATTCTACTACCCCGCATATTGTATATTTTTATGAAATTAAAATAAAAATATTTAACGGTGTTGTTAGTTACAGTAGTAGTAATAATAATAGATATTTTAGTAGTATCAGTTCAGCTTTCTAGTAGCAAAAATAAATATTGACTGTCACATTTTGTACCAGTTCTATTATTTATATTTTTATTAATATTATTAATACTATTGCTATCATTATTGCTCAATTTTGGTTTTTATTATTATAATTAATTTTAATTATTTTATGCGTGTATTTTTTGGTGTATTTAAATGAAATAAAAGCTTTGCTATTATTATTATTATTATTATTATTATTATTATTATTGTATATATAAACAAAGTAGTTATAATGTATATATATCACGACTAGTGTACAGTGCATGTATATACGTACATAAACTAAGCATATGCCAATTTATCGCATTATTTACTTATAAAATAAGCACAAATCACAACATCCTTTAGTCGGCATAATTTTGACTCAGGCTGCATCCTATAAAGAAGAAATAATAATGATGTGGATAACATAAAAAGGTATGCTTAAACAATGCGGTCGACAAAGCAGAATCCGCCATCTTAACTCCAGTGTCAAACATAGCAAATTATTATTTTGTTTATTATATTTTATTCTATTCTATTCTATTCGTATGGTTTGATGCCGAAATACTGCTTACATTATAACGTCCAGATTACCATCGCGTCGACAAATCATTACATCGCCCATTCTCAGTTCGAATACAGTTTCCGTTTGTCTGGATTTGATCGAATCCATTTTTCTCGCCACTTCTTCTTGCCATTGAAGTTCTTTGCAATAAGAGCGTTTGCCGTAATGCACAACCGGTTTCCTTAACTTTAGTCTGGTTGCTTCAAACGTGTATCTATTCAGAGGAAGTCGTTGATCGGCTTTGTACTTCTGCTACTCTCTAATAGTTGCTATTTTCTTGCTGCAAATATTGGGTGGAGTAATGTTACTGAGTACCGGTAACCATGTAGTAGGCGTAGATTTAACTACTCCCGGGATTAACCTCATTGTGGTATTTAGCTGTACATCCAGAATTGCGTTATGGTGGCTGTTAAGTCAAACAGCATATTCTGCAGCTGGGTGCACGACAGCTGCCGTTCTGAGCGTTGATGCAGAAGCGCCCTAAGAAACACCGGTTAACCTTTGGATGATATCATTTCTAGATTTTGTTTTTGAAGTAGCATTTTCTATATGCTTCCGATACGTTAGCTGTTTATCCAAGGTAATACCGAGATACTTGGGTAATATTCCATGATTTAAAAATTTACCGTTGCAGCGAATTCCGAGCTTCCTATTTGCCAGTTGAGTTGTAAGATCAAAACATGACGCCACAGTTTTAGAATCATTGAGTTGGAGCCGCCATTGTTTAAAGTATTGCGAGACCTTTCTAAGATCTGATTCAAGCCCTTCTTTTAGTTTCTGCTTTCGGTTGCTAACGCAGTGTCGTCGTCAGGAAAAATAAATTTCTGCGCGATATTTTATGGCTGGTCTCGTACGTGTATAAGTTGAATAAGATAGAAACCAACACTGACCCCTGCGGATTCCATTGTTTAGTCGCCGTTGTTTACTTTTTTTATTCGCGAGCCTCACGGTGAGCCATCGGTTCATCAACATCCCTTTAAGGAGAGCATAAAGTGTTTTACAGGGAAATAACTGCATAAATTTACGCAGTAGTCCATGTTGTCAAACCGTATCATAAGCTGATGATAGGTCGATGAAAACGGCAGCGGTTTTAAGTTTTTCTTTGAAGCCCTTTTCAATAAATGTAGTGAGAGACGCTACCTGTTCCGTGCAGCTTCGGCCGAGTCTAAAACCTGCTTATAACACTGTTATATGTTCATCGATAATAGTAGCTAGTCGGTTATAAAGCATCCGCTCGAACAGTTTATAGTAAACGCTCAGTAAAGATATTGGCCTAGTCGGCTATTGACGGCTTCAATATCGCTATTACTAAAGAAGTTTTAAATAGTTTTGGGAGTTTCGCATTCGTTAATATTTCGTTGAATCGGATTAATAGCCAGTTTTTCGCCCCCGGTTCAAAATGTTTTACAGATTCCGGGAAGATTCCATCTTTGTCTACAGCCACGGTATATAGAATACACGGTAGGTATCACGCGAATACCGGCTGGCAACTACTACGTCATTGGTACCCAACTAGACTCCGCCTCTGTATAGAAGAAATATCGCGTGAAAACTCTTTTTGGTTAAATTGTGGTTTTTTTAATTAGTTTAGTTTTTATTTTTTAAATTTTGTTTTATTTCCTCTTCTACATAAATAATTTATTTTAATATCGTATTAATTACAGCTGTGTTACCACTTCTCGCAATTAGTTTAGTACTGTTTCATTTTTAAAATAATTCAAACAGTAAATAATATCTTTAAATCGTGACTTTTAGGGAGTATATACATGCGTGCATTTGAAGATACACAGACTTATTACTTTATGAACATTTAAAATTTTAAATAATAAAATGTAACAAAAATCTAGATGCATAAAGAAATGTCTTACTCGCCGAATTGTAGTTAGTGTAATTTCAATTTATTCCTCTTTTTCGTCCGTCGTTGGTATTTTTGTTTCCGTGAGTTGTTCTTTTGCTGGACTTTTCCTTGTTCAGCGTCTTAATCCTGATAAATGTTCGTGCTCTAACATAAAATGGCGAATTCGTGAACACCTGTGTTACTATATCTCGATTTCAATGCGTTTGTTTTCATTACGTCCGAATTCTTATTAATGCTACTGTCGTGGTTATTGTTACAGTCTTTTTCCATATTGTATATAATGCTTATCCATTGTTCGGTGGGATTCATTAAAGCACCCCTCGATATTGTAGCGAGCCAGCCCATTTGTTTAGGTGGATTGAATTCTTTTGGATGGCCGTATTCAAAAGCAATATCTAACCCCCGGTTTTTCATTCGATATGCAACATAACCAGCTAGCATTTTTAACAAATCTTTCTTTTCACCGTGAACCTGGTCCAATTTTTCATCATCATCATCCGAGTCCCCGTTTAATTTGTTTTTCAATGCGTTCATTATCATTATGTGACTTAAACTCAGTCAAAGTTGGTATCATGAAATGAGGAATGGAATCCTTTTTTTAATATATTTTTCGTGTTGTTCTCAAGTAATTCTGATTGCAGATCACGTTTGAAATCATTTTCATTAAAATGAAAAGAGCATACGCGAGCACTTTCAATATTGAAGTTGTCATTCCTTCTGCTCATATGCGACCACTGCTTTCGAAATGCGACCACTGCTTTCGAAATGCGACCACTGCTTTCGAAGAACTTTATCTTTAGGAAACCGATGAAAGCTAATACCTAATTTACGAGCATCTCGTCTATGATTACAACACCCGAAAATAGCACAACAAGGCATAATATAAATGTTAATAAGATAATAAAAAATTTAACCAACTTATGTGCGAAAGGTCTATATCAAAGAATTAGTGAGATAAAAATATTATGCAGTCTCATCCTGATAGTAATTAGAAATAAAATACTTTAAATGATAAAATTAGGAATTCTGCACTAAAAAATAAGAAAATTCCATAAACACAAATCAAAAACCGGGCGAAATAATACGAAAAACAATGCTCTAGAAATAACGAAATGAGTCGTTCTATAACAAAACTGGCTTTCCGATGGGTACCAACTACGTCACAATCTCGTTTGACTACTGCGCACCTAGTTCGTGATACCTACCTTGTACTTCTATTTACCTTGTCTACAGCCTTCCTTGACTTCGTAGATTTAATTACCGCGGTTAGTTCATAAATATTAAGTGGTTTTGTCAATTCAGAGCGTTCTACAGCTTAGTTTCGATAGCTCTTTCTTGATTCGTGTGCTAACAAGATTATCAATAGGAGCACGTGTGACATTTATTATGCGGTTAGCCATGCTATCTGGAATTACTGCGATTTTTTTATTCATCGTTGTATATTCTTTCTTTCCTGAGAGTCTTTTCATCAATCACTAAGCTTTCCTGCTCGAACGTGTGAAATTCGTATTTTCGACGAGCTTTGCCCATTTTTTTTTACGAGCTTTGTCCAATTCCTCGATGAGTTGATTATTAGAATTAGCGTCACCTGCTATCTTGTGTGCGTTTCGTACAATTGGTTACATTTACCGTTCCATGCAGGTATGTACAATTTCCGAAATCCGCGAGGAATAAACTTTTTCCCAGCTCCAATTACCAATCCAAAGAATCGTTTGCAATTTGTCGGAAATGGCTTTATAAACCGGACATGACCATCTAAGGCGTTAGTAAATGCTTTTCAATTGGCTATTCCAAAATTCCATCGTGGTACAAGTTCTGACGTTATTGAATTTAAAAAACAACGTTTATAATAATCGGCCGATGTTAACTGTGTGGAAAAGCGGGTAAGATTTTGCGACTTGTCGGAATTGGCCGCATCTGTTTATCTAAAGATACAAAACATAGATCAGGAGTTCTTTTATCAACGGGCCGGGTGAAACGTGCCAATCTGCTTCGGATCATATACCAAAAACATGTTCGCTCGGTCCATCCAATTGACGACGATTTTTTTGGTTGCGTCGTTGTCACTATATCCCCACATTGTATGCTGACTGTTAAAGTCTCCGGCTACAACTGAAACATTAGCAGGCCATGTGTGGCGCTGTGGTTTATATACGGTTATATATGTATAGGTTATCCGTTTTGACGATTAGAATGGATATATTCTCCTTCGCTTGTACTAGTTGCCATATTATGCACGCTTTTATGTGTGTCGTTATTCCGTAATGTTTATTACAAATCACTGGTATTGTTCTAGTTCTCACAAGCTGTTGGCTATCAACGGCACGTGTTTTTTGAACTAGTGCAACGTCTATATCTATATATTAACAAAATAATTACGATGTTTTATATTGTACATTTTTAGTGTACAGTGTACGTACATGTGAACTGAGCATAAGTTAGTTTATCGATTATTAATATAAATATATATATTTAATTAAAAATTATTTATATTATTTATCGCTTAGAATATCGCGTAATTTAAGATGGTGTATTTCACATTAAGATTAAATCTATTTTGACCAAGTGGCTGTGTTATAAATTGTTTATTTGTTTAATGCTCGTCCACGCACTAGTCGAATATTTGGCTGTTTTTTGTTTATTATATACATTCCGACATAGTATTGAAATTAAATTATCGTATGATTTCCGGACGAATTTCTTCAGCCAAAGGAAAGAGGCGATATTATGGGAAAGGTTTTTTGTGGAATAGGTAATGGTGCTGGGAAAGTGCGTCGGTTACTGAACGACCTGTTGCGGTTAAACGACCGTCACTGCGCAGCTAACGTTTCTCGTATTTATATCCCGGCTGCGTACTGTTACTACGGCCAATTACTTCCTCAGCTGGATATTTCCTAATCTTCCTTTTATCTTCGCTACGGTCAATTCCCATTTAGTGGCGTCTTTTCCTTTCGAAAGAAATTTGTCGTTTGTAATTCGTTAATTGTTCGCTAGTACGTAACGTTTTAAAACCCATTTTATTTTATTCCAAGGTATTAGTTGTTTCCGATCTACCGCAATTAGAACGGCTAGGAAAGTAATTACGCGAAGAAACGGAAGTAATATTTGAGATCATTTTGCCAACTTTTCTATGTTCGTAATTTTACAGTTTTTTTTTTTTTTTTTCTAAGGTAATTACTCGATTCCGGGGATTTTATAGGATGTAGTTCAAATTCGACCAACTCGATACGGAAATTTAACGAACAGTCGATTAAGTAGAAAATGAAGAATTTTATAGTTCCTACAAGACTTAATTTCGTATTTAAGTAATTGAATTTAATTTTTCTTAGATTACAAAATGACCGCGGTAAAATAGTTGAACAAGTAATAATTCTTGATTACTAAAAATAGTTGAAATCACTAAATTTATTTAATTATGCGAAGCTTTTTGGCATTTACGCCATTGTCAAGCTATATACAATGTTAATTATATTATATAAACCATAAAATATTAATTTAAAACTAAGTTTACAATTTTACACAAAAATGAATTATAAATACTTAAAAGCTTCGCATAATTAAATAAATTTAGTGATTTCAACTATTTTTAGTAATCAAGTATAAATAAAATCACTACATTCCACAATCTAAACTTAAGTAATAATTCAGCATCGTTATTAATGTGAATTAGTATGGAATGTAGTGATTTTTTAAATATAAACCGAAAAAAAAAAAAAAACAGTATGTAGTTAAAATCAGTAAATTTAATACGTTAAACGACTCTAAAGCTTTTCGGCCATTAAACCATTTTCAAGTGGACAAAAATAAAAGGTATAAAAATCGTCTGAAATAACATAAACATAAAATATAAGAATATGCCTATTCTTGACGCGCAATATTACACCAACCGCACAGATTAAAGACTAAACCGTGTCAGTAAACTAGATGCGTAGAAAATATAAGACCAATTCATAGTCACTACATATCGGACGAAATATTCGACGAATATTATAAAGTATATATATATATATTATATATATATATATATATATATATATATATATATATATGGGTTAATAATGTCGGTTTTTAAATACAGAAAATCGTTTTTTTCTCTTATTTACAATGTGGATTGAACATTTTTATTCTAATTATTTAGATTACACACGAATGGTTCAGCGTATTATCTTATTCCATATTATTATAATATCATCAACATATCTTTTCTTCAAGTTACCCTTATTTATTAGTAAAAAAATAAACAATAAACAATAAACAATTAAATTCACTTTTAAACTTTCACGGTTGATATCCATATAGAATTGCGAATAAATAAAAAGCTAGTTAAATTTACTAAATTTTTATTAAAAGTCACGGACCTTTTCGGCTATTAAACCATTTTCGCATAATTATTTTTATGTTTTGTTGTGTTTAAATATTATTATCTCTTTATTTATTTTTATTGTTATGTTTTGTTATGTTTAAATATTATTATCTCTTTATTTATTTTTATTTATGTACACTTGAGAATGGCTAAATAACCGAAAATATTTGTGTCTTTTAATACAAATCGTGTTAACTACATTTTGCATTATCGTTAAAAAAATCACTATATTCACATAACCTTTCAATTATTTATTATTATTTTTAATATTATTCTCTAATTTGTTCATATAAATATCATCGATTTTTTAATAACCTTAAAAATATAATCGTAAAATATTTTATATTATACATATATATATATATATTAATATATCATCATCATCATCGTGGTGTTAAGTCCACTACGAATGTTGACTAACGTATGAGCGATCATATATATATATATATTTTTTAAATGTTATTTAAATGTAAATGTAAAACGCGTATATTTGGCATTATATTAAAAAGTTATAATAATATTTAATAAATGTACCGGAACAAATGCCCTCTCCATTTATGAAAGTAAAAATTCTAATAATATAAACTGGTAAGTAATAAATATACAAGATGGAAATAGTATTGATGGAAAAATCAGACAAAAAACCATCACAAATGAAAAGCGGTAATTTAAAAAATAATAAATATAAGTTTAATTATATAACGAATATGTAATATCATTTATAAGTAATGGAAACGAAAGCAAACAAATTATGACGTTATGAGAATAATACATGATGTTTAATGCGTCGATGCTTATACTTAGTATATCTAATACTTAGTTCCCTGGAATCGTAATTTCCTATTGCTGGAAGTAAATTATTACGGTGCACACTACAACTGAGAAAAAATTTTTAGGATAGTTTGAGGATATAGTCTTTTACATATGGTATCTGCAGAGCACTATGCATATTTGAAATTTTAGTGTATACGGGGACATTGAGGATACATCTAAGACATCGATTTGGGACTAATTGCAGTCTATTAAAACTAGCATTTGAGACTGAAGACCAAACTGGACAAGAATATGTTAAAATAGGCCTAATGATTGACTTGTAGATTATTAATTTACTATTAATATTTAAGTGAGATTTACGTTTGAAAATGGGATAAACTGAACAGATTGCTCTGTTTGTATGCATGGTCAGTATGCTTAGAAAACGTGAGTCTCTTGTCTAAAATGACACCAAGATAGCGTATCTGGTCAGACCATTCTATATCAACGCCACTGACATGAAGTGTGGTCGGTAAAAACCGTCTTCGACGAGTGAAGAAAATTTCTTTCGTTTTGGAAGGATTAAGAGCAATTTGCCATTTAGAAAAATACTTAATTACACGATCAACACCGGATTGTAACCTATTGCTGATAGTACTTGACCTGTGGGAACTGCAGTACAACGCTGTGTCATCAGCGTATAAGGCAACCTCAATGTTATTTATATGCGGGAAATCATGCATGAAAAATGTAAATAAGAATGGCCCCAGCACGCTACGTTGAGGCACGCCGGCAAAACAGGATTTGCTACTTGATTTCGTATTATTTATAATGGTATAGTAACTATTAATCAGTTTAATTAGATAATTGGGAAACCTGGTAGCAATCATTTTGTAGATAATACCGTCGTGCCAGGTTGTGTCGAAAGCGTTTGCCACACCAAATAACACCATCCCAGTATTTTTATTGAAGTTAAAATTATCTGTGATAGAGTCAGTAACTCTTGCTATCAGTTGTGTTGTGGAATGCTTTGGTTGAAATCCAAATTGACTACTAGGTATTATATAGAATTAGTGGTCACATAATCTTCTCAGAATAATTTTTTCAGCGATTTTGCTAAGATTGCTAAGAAATCTGATTGGACAGATATTGTCTATCTGAGAGCAATCTTTACCGTGTTTTGGTACTGGAATTATTTTAGCCACTTCCAACTAGAAGGGAAGTACCCAAATTTAAACATTGCATTAGTCAAATTAGTTAACTGGACGGCTTTTTGAGGTAGCACTTTAATGACAGTAGATTGGATACCATCGTGACCTACCGAGTTTTTCTTCTTTGTTGATTTTACATGTGTAAAAACTTTTATATATATATATATATATATATATATATATATATATATATATATATATATATAGCAGTAGGCTACTGCTTTTTATGACTGCGTCACTAAGATTTTACTAACACTGTTCTTGTTGTTGAATGTTTATTTAAGTTTTGTTATTCTTTTACGGGTTTGTCTCGTGTTTTTTATTGAATAGTTTTTTATTTTTATACTATATTTTATTTTTGTTTGCTCTAATGTAGCGCTAGTTTTCAGATACATATTAAAGTATATACCGTTATATCTCATCATTTGTGCATTCGCTGTAATGTAGTAATAAAGTTTTGCGTTTTATCATCATCGTTGTATCATTGTCGAGCATCATATTGTATGGATAATGTTTTGCGTACGAATGGAGTTAATATTCAGTATATTAATTATAAGCAACACAGGTACGCTCGCACGTTATTTAGAGCTGGTGTAATCTACCTCGTTCGCGATAATTAAAAGTATGACGATGTATAACTTTTTAGGTCGCGAGCTGAAATCGAACCTTCGACCATCGTATTAATAACTCCAACAACCACACTACCGCAGGCATATTAATTTTATCGTAAAAAAATGCGGACCATAGCAAGTAGGTGTCTTCGAGCTCTTTTAACAGTTAGCTTTTATTTAGAATTTAAAATTTAAAATTTTTGTTAAATTCTCGTATTCATTTCGATATTTAGCTCGGAATTAATAACGTATACACCTATACACACACACATACACACGTACACTGTGAAAGCGTCATCATAAGTCGAGAAAAAAAAAAGTGAACCATGTCGAGACAGTTCTTGACAATTCGAGGATATTCTCTGTTATCCGCTCGTTGACAAAAATGATAAAAAAAAAAAAAAATGTAAAATTATCCTCTTGATGCGGAAGTGTACGTAGAAAAAGCACAACCACCACCCTATCATTTACCGAATAGAAACGCAGATGAAGCACTCGAGCCTGTGAAGTAGTTGTAATGATAGAATAGGAAATGGAACGGAGGGTCGTTAAAGCACGTCGTTTCCTATTTAATGAGAATCGTCTAACTCATCCTCGTTCAGTACTCAAAACTACCCTTCTAGTTTCACTACGCGTCTAACCGCACACAACACTCGTTTTCAACCCGTTTTCCATTTTGGTTTTTCCACTGTTTTTATGTTTGTTTTAATTTTAATTTTTTATATATATATATATATATATATATTCTTAAGAGTCATTTTGGCGTACAGATATCTCGAAATGACATGGTTACTCGTCATTTGTACAATTTTTATATACGCTACGATAATCGTACGAGTAGTTTTTCTAGTGCGATGCCACGTTGTTGTTATTCTACTCTTATTATATACTTTCGTCTATTCATAAAATTCGAAGATCTAATAACGATAATAATAATAATTATTATTATTATTAATTATTAATTATTATTATTATTACTAAATCTTAGGAAATTGTTAATGACATTTATTCAGCTTTCGCGATTGTGTCTTATATTTTACATTACTGAAACTCTGTCCACCTGTATTACATTAATTCTAATAACCGGTATCAAACGTACGCTTGAACATTTCTCTTATCGTATAGTCATCGTTATTATCAAGAGCATTAATTACGATTGTAATTTATTTATTATACAGTATTATTATATTTCTTTGTTATGTATTATAATATGGATCTTCTTATATCGCAAGATATTCCATTAAGTTTCATATTAATTTAAAGAACTCGATGATCTTGTAATGTCTTTATATAATAAAGCCTTTTATTCAGAGTCATGTTTTCCCGCAATAATGCATCGGTTTTATTGTATTTATATATACTCGTTGTATAATAATATTTTCTCGTTGTAGATGGAGTTTTCATGAGTGTATGTATATGAATGTATGTGATGTGTTTGTAACGTAACGTGAGCGAATACCATTATAGAGGCGTTTTATTTTCAACCGCTTCCATATTTATGAAATTGTACTTTGGCGTTATTATTAATATCCTCATTTTTATAAATTTCTGAAATTCTTCCAATAAAACAGAGCTGAAAAATAAATTTTACGTTTATTTATTAAACAATTCGAAATACGTATCGTCTGGTCGGACCCGTTTCTGGTTTAGGCGACGTAAACATAATACTCCACGTACCGAGACTTACTCCCTGGTGTGATTATACTGAATTGACTCAGGCGATTATCTGTTTAACTGTATATAACCTTCGGTTTCGTAATTTTCTCCAAACTGGTAAGCATCTCTAAACGACACTCGTCGAATTTAGCGGATTTGAACGGCGGTCTATTATTCACTATTTCAAACTTCACCTTCCCTGATCCAGCGTTTATACCGCCGATCGGTTCCTTCCAAACATCTAGACAACTTTCCAGCCAAACGATCTACTGTCCAAACTAATCACCTACCATTGTTTCGTTGTAATTCGCTAAGCACTGTCCACAACGAGAAACATAAATGCGGCTTATCAGGTATTGGATGACATAATCTCGAGTGATGAGTTTGCGGCCCTGTGCTGTACAGCGCGAACTCCACTTTTAAGTGCGGTGCTATAAAGGAACCACAGGAGATTTCGGCTGAAGAAAGAAATCTGGCTCTCCACCAGACAACGAGTAATTTGATGATACCGACCGTAGGCAATTTCCCTGGTTGAATTTCAGGCATATCTGCTCGTTCGTTCAAAAGGTAACTTAATCATCTCCTCCGCTCCACAAACGCACTGACGAGGTGTTTCCCTCGGAGAGAAAGTAAACCGAGTTTTTTCGTCTCTATTATTCGTTTATGTGAATTATTCTTCATTCGTCGCCACCTTCGTCATAAAGGTTAGCATTCAACAGGTTTTTCCTCGATATCTGAACATTTAGATGGTCGAACTGCCAAAATCCATAGATGGTATGTGTGGCCTCTAGATATCGTAGTTTTTATTCTTCGATCGAATTCGGAGTGCGATATGTGTGTAACGAGTGTTAGCGTACGATAATTTATCGTGTTTAAATTAATCTCGTAATTACCTCACGCGGAATGTTTTATTAAAAATTTTGTTTAGTTTTCCATTTTAATTCGAAATATTTTTTCACTTGAAATTAATTGTGCGGCTTAGTACTGAAGATGGCGAGTTTTTTTTATTTTTTTAAAGAAACGACGTAAACGCTTTATCGTAATTATTATTTTCGAATTAACGAAGTATTTTTTAATTTAATCGAATTAAAATATTTCTCGCCAAAATTTATGGTAATCCGGAGATGCTAAAACAAATCATAAATTTTTAAAATCTCCACACCTGTAGAGGTATTCGGAATTTGTTTATTATCTATACCGGAGATAATGTTAAACTTTCGATGTAAAAATGCTTCATTTTATACGGAAGATTTATTAATATATTAACGAATTGAAGCAATAAAATTAATTAATTTTAAAATCATCCTAACCGTATCCGGCGATATTTAATAAACAGTTTCATTTAAATTTAGAGTTAATATACGGCATAATAAATTCGTATTTATATTTAAATTTTAACAATGCACAATGGTAAGAAAATTTTAACTACTAAATGGAGTAACACATATCCTTGATTAAACATTAAAAAAAAAATACTATACTCCAATATAATATGAAGTGACAAAGTTTTTATTTTATTTTTATTGTTCCTTTTTTTCATTTCTTTGTTTCTTTTATTTTTTGTGTCTTTTTCTTTTTTAGTTTCTTTTTCTTTTTATTTCGTTATTCATTTGTTTTGTGCGTGTAATCTTTATATATATACATATATATATATATATATATATATATATATATATATAATTAATTACGTATTGGGGAAGAGTGTGGTTTTCCTATCCCGTCGTATGTCGACAAGTTATTACGGTTTCTCCTGTCGTGTGGAGCCAAGAGGTTATAGGCCTCGTACAGGAACGTAATAGAATACATTTAAAAAAATATTATCGTGATCACCAGTACAAAATAATATACAGATTTAGCTATTGTGGGATTTATCTAATTTAGATTATTTCTCTGTTTTTTCTATATATATATATTTATTATTATTATTATTAAATTTTGACGCCATTAAAATTTGACGCAATTAGAATTTTGACGTAATTTAAAACTTCAACGTAAATTAAAACTATCGATATTATTATTTAGTGATTAATTTTCGCTTTGATTTGATTGCGCTTTTATTTTTTATTATTATTATCAACAAGACAAAATACATTCAATATGCGGTTATTTATACATACAGACATATTACGAAAACGACATAAACCATATTCACACAAATTTACAAAAATACATATATATATACATAAAATTTATCATGAACAAAAAAAATAATAAAAAAAATTTGTACGACCTGGGTACCACAGGTAGGACCGATGATGCCCCCGGATGACGAAGGTGTATCCAATTATTATTGCTATCGTCCTAATTCCGTACTTGTGGTGTATTATTTAATTATTAATCCGCGAATCCTTTAAAATTAATGTTTTATGATGACCAGAATTTATTCATATTAACGCGGATGTACCGATTTGTAAGATGACGATTCTAAAAAATCGACTTTCTAATTTTGTATATCGTATCTATCGCGTCACGTACGAACGGTTCTGTTGACTAGACTCTCTCTTACCAGATATATAATCTTCTTCTTCTTCTTCTTCTGGTTATCCTCAATGGATATTGGCGATTATCCGTCTGGCTTCCAATCTGTTGGCTAAATAAGGTTTCCGTATTAAGTTCTGTCCATTCTTTTGCATTATCCATGTTTTTCTTCTCCTTCCTTTTCCTCGTTTTCCAGTGATGTTTCCTTCAATAATCAGCTGTAACATTTCACATCTGCTGTTCCTCAAGATGTGCCTGAAGTAAGTTATTTTTCTTTTCTTAATAGTTCTTTCTAACTCTAATCTTTTATTTAGTCGTTTTAGTATTTCCGCATTTGGCACTTTATCCATCCGTGGAATCTTTAGCATCCGACTGTATAGCCACATTTTAAATGATCTTAATCTATTTAGCATTGATTTTTTAATCGTCCATGCTAAAAGATATATAATATAAAATTAAATTATCTATCGAATATAACGACGATTGTTCGTTCTACACGTGTTTTTTTCTTCAAAAATTCCCTGCTGCCGAAAGTATTATTCTTATTTTAACTTTATTATAATTATTATTGCTGTAGGTATTACTATCATTAATATAATTGTTATCACACTGGGAACCTTAACGATAAGAATTTATCTATTTTGACAATCTAAATCATCTTCCATTAACCTATTAATTTCTCAACATAAATATTTTATAGGTATATATTATATTAAAATTAATTATTATTAATTTTTAATTTTATATTTATTTTATTTATTATTTTATTCGGTATTCCCATTCTATTAAATCGTCATTATATATATATGTGTATATAAAATATAAATACGCATAAATAAATATAATATACATTACTAGCCGTTTGATATTATTACACCGCGCATAACAGACCAAGTGCATTGGGTTATTTTATTTTACTATACGCCAAACTTTGAGCTCAATGTTAACGTCGTTTATAATATATACGGGCAGATTGGCTGTAAGAAACGGATAATATGTCTTATTAAATATTTATGCTACTAATTGAATATGATCATGTATATTGTTCTGTTAAGCAAGCATCTGAGATTAGTTTAGGTGAGGTATTGTTTTACTTATAAAACGCGATAGGAATTTCGACTGATGCATTCTACAATAAATAACTGCAACCGAAAAATAGGTTATTTTCTTGGCTAATCCAGTCTCTGTCGGAAAGATGGGTACAGAATGGCGAAGGGGCTAATTTATGTGCGGATAGTATGGGCCTTAAACTATATATGTAATACGGATAAACGAAATCCTGGTTTTTATGTTTTGCTGGGTAGATTGAAGAACCAACGGATTACTGGAATCGAAGGTTGAATATTCCTGAATTGTTTTTAATAGCAATCTCTCTAAGCGCGATCTCGAATATGCGCGAAAAGTTATTGATAAATAACAACCGGCGTATTGAAGTAGAATGAGCCACAGGTCGTTTCTAGCGAGATTGCCTATATCACTCCAACGGATACCTGTCAGTGATTGGAAATCTAGACAAATATGACATCAACACGTTTCAGTATATTTTTAATGTTACATCATTCTAGCGTAATATACGGTTAGATGAACTAAGTCATCTTCGAATGTTCTTCATCGTTATAACATTCGTTATGATTTCGATCGAATTATATAATAATCGCTAGATTGATGAAGAGCGAGGCCAATTTAAAGGATTAAATAAACGACTTCGGAAGTTAAATATTTCCGAGAATTTTCTAGGTTCGCTTTTCGATTACGAAGTACAAATATTCGCGTTTTATTTACGAACGGTTTTCACGTTCGAGTCGAATTGATATTTATAGCGCGCGAGAGATAACACGATTTTTAAAATTGCGCGCTCGTCTGGAATCAGGGCTGCCTGTAATAAAGCTTATTTTTAAGCCGTCCTACTGGCTTATTTTCTGGAATTCCGTTCAGCGTAAAACTGAATTTAGTATTCAAAAAACAGCTTTTGTAACCTCGTCCGTGGCGCGAAGCATTTTCACAGCTGCCTGTGCTAAGCGCGCACGTTTAGATAAGGGATATATATATATATAAAAGTATATAAATAATTATATATATATGTAGATATATATATATATATGTTCAAAGTAGGGAGAATATAAGAATGACAGTGAAGTAGAGAAAGATGTAGACATCATAGACCTAGTTAGCTTAAACGCAATTCTCACACACGAAACAATTTATCCGACCGTCTCAAATTCCCCGTGCTATTTGCCTCTTCACTAATCCCCCATTACAAAATGTGTATACATATAATATATATATATATATATATATATATATATATATATGTATAATATAATACCCAGTAATGTATTAAATACGTTATGTATGAATGTGTGTAAAAATGTATGTACGATTGTAGTAGACTGAGATATATTTCGAAATCGAGCTTTTTAGCTTTTCGGTTAAACAGCGCGAATTGGAAACGTAGAAAGCGGCAAAGAAAATTTTACGGAGTGGGAAGATAGCAGTGGAAAATTTTATTTGAACAAGTCCCGTTCAATATTCAAGACGAGTAACTTATTTATCTTATTAGAAATTCAGTTAGAAAATTTATATATATATATTACATATAATATATTATATATATATATATATAATATATGTATATCTGACTATTTTCCATTTTCGATATTTATTGTGTAAAACGAGACCGAGAAAATGTCGACAATTTCGATAAGTCTATAAATTTATATTCTCGACGATGCAATTTATAGTCGTTGTTATTGTTATTGTTTGATACGAGAAGTAAGGGTACGCGGAAAGAACGCTTTTCCAGCTCCGCTGTCAGGGAAAACATGTTTTTTACAAATTATTTTCGAATCAGGAATCTACTCGACTATCACTAATTTATCAACGTTTACTTTTTTTTTTATGCGAAGATTTATACTTTAAATTTAAAAAAAATAAATGAATAAAATATTTTTTTTTATTAGCGGGCTACAGTATGGATGATTAAGCTTTATGTTACAAGATCTCTCCGCGTCGTCTACGCTTTCCGTACATAATCGATATGCATCACCAAGATAAGAAGAATCAGCCAGCTAACTGGAAATGCATTTGGATAAGCGGCTTACTTGATAATTCCGCATTCGAACGAAGATCAAACGAATCGAGTAGAAAACACGTCACACTGACTTATCGGTCGGTTACTATACAAACAAGTAATAAAGTCAGCCTGGACGTACGGCATCCAAAAATATGGGGATAAGAGTTATGTCATTCGGATGCATCACGCATTGATGACATTCACCGTGATCTTGGGAGATGATGCTTGTCGAGGATGTAAAGAGTTCGCCAAAAAGCGTTGGCAGCTTTCCCCAACGTGTCAATGTGGAAGAAGTTAAATTTCTCGACATTCCCCTAAATATTCGACGCCTTAAGCCTATTAAACCGCGATATTTAGTCTTATAAATTATAATTATTTTTTAGGGCGCTCCAATACCGTCCGATTAATTGTTTCGCACTCGTTTGTATAAAACAAGAAACCTAAACTATGTGGCCGATGGTTAATTAGTTATTAAAAGAGTTGCTTATTTAACATCAGGTTAAGATTGTAACAAGAAAAATAAATAAATAAAAAAAAATCAAAATAAAATTCTAATTTTATACGGTGACTAAGTTTTATTTATAAAAACATACACATTATACTGGAAAAAATTGTGGCATAATATATATATATATATATAATATAATATATATTGAATAATTTGGTTAATATATAACACCATCATAGGTCCTATATGGAAATATGGGATACAAATATGGGGATGTACTAAAGCGTCGAATCGTAAAATAATCCAGACAGCTTAGAATAAGTTTCTTCGACTAATTACCAATGCTCGCTGGTTCCAACGAAATGATGCACTCCATGCAGATTTACAGATCAAATGGGTCAACGAAGTAATACAGGATTATGCTGACCAACACCACGGAAGACTTCATCATCATTCAAATTCTGAGGTCTTGGCACTTTTGCCCACAGATCGTGACTTAAGAAGGCTTAAACGTTTTAAAACCTACCGACTTGGTTGTTACTAAGTAATATACGTAACAGAGCTTAACCATTGGGTTAAACCTGTGTACATGTTGAATAATCATGATTGCTGCTTATTTAAACTAAAGTTTAAGATTGCAGAAAGGAAGTAACTGTCACATTAAAAAAAACAAAACGTATATTTCCTTATGTGTATCTATTTATATACATGTTGCGATGGATATATATATATCTTTCATTTTTTTGTCTGAGCTGAGTATCGTAAACTTATACGTTGCAAATTACATATTTGTATCAATTTTGCCCAATTCGCATAATTTTTCTGATTTGATCATCGGAACTAGAAATAAAATCTAGGAGAAATGACGCGCTTGACGTTTCAAAAACTACGGTAACTTTCTACACAAATCGCGCTATTAACCTGTATTACGGTAGAGAATAGTTAAGTATGCTACGTTTTATTCGCGCTATCGTACGCGATAGAAACTTGCGACGTTAAAAGCTGAACAAATGACTCGGCTTTACAGAGGATTACTATACCGTGCGCAGCAAAAATAACGAAGAAGTTATGAAACGAATGAAAAAAAGATTGGGAATTAATCATATTGAAGTGAAATTAAAGAAAATGAATTACCCGGGTCATTAGATCTCCGAATAATACTGACGGTAGTAATAGAAGGTGTTTGTAGTATCGGCCGAAGGAGGATGTCGTGGGTTTCAAATATCCAAGAGTGGATGGCGTTTTCATTTAGCAACAGACCGACAGGCGTGGTTTGAAGCAGTGCACCAACCTTCGATAACGAACACGGCTCGAAAAGAATAATAAAAAGAAATGGGCTATTACGAAACTTTTTTTTAGTCGGCGACTCGGGTCGGTTCTTCTTAATTTCGTTTAATATAATTCGGTCTCGTAATAATTTTACGTTTCCTCGTTCGAAATAAATAATCGGATCTTCAGATTAATCTTTAATATTTTACGCGCCCGAGCCGATTGTCAAAACGATTTCCAAACTATACTTTCTGTATACGTTATTCGAATACAAAACGTTCTATAGAAATTTACCGAAACACCGATAACAATACGAATAATAATAATAATAATAATAATAATATCAATCTCTTTTTAACTACTGAGCGACTTTATATATATATATATATATATATATATATATCGGCCGCGTACGTTAGTCACGTGTTGTTTTTGTTATTATTATGAATAATAATAATACCTCTTCTGTCAAAATCAGATTTTGCTCTTTTTCCGCGTCTCTCATTTCGGTCGAGTTTTTGTGTTCGACTCGTGACGCAGGTTCGCTGCCAAGAAATATACGGACGAACTCTCTCTCGTTAACGGTATCGACGAAACGCTAAACGTAAATCTAAAATCCCCTTTTCGTTTTACCGATTACTTCCGACCGACCAACTGAACAACCGACTAAACATCCGACCAACTCCCTAAAGGCTGATACCGTTGTTATTACCAGTGCTGCTGTTGCTGCTGCTGCTACTACTACTACTACTACTACTACTACTACTACTACTACTACTACTACGACAGGTGATATTCCCCAAGTTGTCGATTGCGGCTTAAGACGATATAAAAACGTACAAGAGCTACACGTTGAACACGGTGGTAATATACAATCGTTTTGAGTAAAATACGCGCTGCCAAAACAGAATTTTCCTACTTCGAACTGAGCGACGATGGAATCGTTTCCCGATTTAGTCGCGTTCGAGGAAATTTGTATCGGACGTTTTACCGACCGAATAAATCCTTCTTCTATTTAACGGCTATTTGTAGTAAAGCCCGTTTAGACATTTTCTACCAATTGCGACACTTCCCTAATTCATTATCCGCGTTGTGTTTTTTTTCTCTCGCCTTTTTCAATAATTCCCGTCGTAGGACAAAAAAAAAACAAAACGTGACCTCGGTATCGTATTAATAGTAAAATTTAAAAGAAAACGCATAATAATAACATCGTACGCAGGGAAGCAGTATTTAATTATTTCGTAAAAATTCGTAGCTATTCTTGCGAATTGTAATGTTAAATTAATATTTTTTCATTTTATATTTTTATTGTTAAATATTCGCCCGATAATGGCCTAACAGGCGAAAAGCTTTGTGATTTTTCATCATGAAAAATTTTAGCGATTTTTACTTATTTCTTCGTTGTTTATTTTAGTATCGATTAAATTGTCGACGTAAAGACAGAAAACACTCACTGACGATGTACGATTCTAAACAGTAATACAAATGCTCTACTAAGTACTCAGCGTAATACAGAGCATTCGTTACGTGGACTGCAGTTTCGTACGTTCCAGTTGAAATGTCACAAACGCTTTTATATGCGGCCGTATAAACACGTATAGATAAAATTAGTTACGCTGACGATAAAGAATTACTACCGGCCGAAACAGAAGACCAACTACCAAAATATTGACGGATTAGCGGACGAAATAAATAAAGCCGATTTGAAATACGGAATAACGTTAATACTAGTTGAAATCGTTAAATTCGCGAGTGTTTTATAAATTTGAGCATTCCATTAAAAATACCGATTAATATTGAAAATGCAATAAAAATTTTTGTCAGATCTAATGCAGTATACCCCTAATACCAATCGTAAACTTACTATTGAATATCCGCAATATATAAAGAAATCGGGAGATTAAGAAAAATCTGTCAAAGAACAAGGGGATCCTGATGATAAAAAGAAAGTAAACAGGAATAAAGAAACTTCTATGTGAATTTAAAAATTGAACTTTAAGCGATTATTCGAGTAATCTGTCACCACCCCTGAAGCAAAACGAGTACAGTCTCTACTAGGACTCTGAAACAGCCCGTAATACCTAATCAGCCGATAAGAGATGATTGGTTGAGAAGCAGGAAAGCTGAATTATCTCGAAAAAGTATTTACACCTAATCTCCACATTATTAACAACACACTACATCTGGCTTCAACCCGAGACATTTCAGTTAGCAATGAATTTAAACATAAACATTTTCTGACCTGGTGAAATAGTAAAGCAAATCATACTATCGAAACCTAAAAAGTCCTGATAACTCCAAAAATACTAAAGCAGCTACCGAGAAAAGGAATTATGCTCTGCTTAAATTAGCGAAAATCTTAATGGTACAGAAACCTCGTAAAGATGGAACAAATATCACACATTCTATAGACCTATATTATTTCTACCTACAGCTGCTAAAATAGTAGAAAAGCTAATACATCACAGAACCAGCAAAATTACTCGTAAAATCTTTAATGACTTAAGACATACTTATCAAATTAAACCCAACCAATCTCTAATCCTAAACAAAAATAATATGGAAACCCTCTTAATATTTGCAGAAAAGACAATGCAAAGAAAATTCGCACTAGATGTTTAAGGCCGATAGAAAGTCAAATAAAAACAAATTCAAACGTCATACCGATAATTCTGAACTATGTCATAAAAACTGTGTCTTGCATGGTTTACCTCTGCCTAATATACTTAAAAAAAAAAAATAAAAAATTATGCATTAATCATTAGTACCGTAAGTTATTATAAGCATGCATTTGTAACAAACTTGTATATTATTTTTGTCTAAGCTTGTACATATATATAAATTTAAGGAACAATTAATTACTTGCACACACACTGTTATTCATCCCCCTTCCACTCTATTTTTAAGTACACTTGGCAAGGAACAATTACACACAACTGATGTAATGCACACTAGTTCCTTGCTATTTTATAAACATATTTCATAAATATATTTGCCGTATCCGCTTGCAGGAATTGGGGAACAAACAGAGAAAAAAAACTAATCAAAAAGGAAAATAATACCTAATCATCAGTTTGGATCCTCCAGGGTCTTTCTACCGAACAACAAATACACCGAGTTCCATAACGGACTATTGTACAAGCTAAGAATGATCATGACAGAATATCTTCCCTCGCTCATATCGGCATCTGATAAAGATCAGTCATTAACAAACTGCAAAGCTACGTACATAAAATCAGCGACTGGACCAAACAATAGTTGATAGAGATAAATCCGATAAAATCGGCCCACATTACATTAAGCAATCGCCCACAACGTAACTACAAAGTATTTCTCGACAATCAAGTTATACCGAAGTATGATGAAATCAATTATTTGAGAGTTTATCTAGACAGCCGACTTACATAGAGAACACACATAGGAAAAAAAGAAGAAAGAGCTAAAATTTCGAAAAATGCAACCACTCCTACGATCCAGATCAGAAGCTATCTCGAGTAATCGGGAACTTTATACAAAAGGATGGTGAAACCCATATTAATGTATAAGCTTGTGCAAAAACAAAATCAAATACAGATAAAATACATAGATTACAAAACAAAATTTTACGCTAAATATATCGAGCTCCACGGTATATGACAAAATAATTCATTCGGACCTAGCCTTTTCTTGGATAGCCAGAAAAGATTAAAAAGAAAAAAGAAAAAAATAAGGATATATATATATATATATATATATATATATATATATCATCATCTTCAGTCGTAATCCCCCTAAGGGATGTCGTAACCATTTTCATGCTACAGCCTCTTCAATTTTTCTTCTCCATTTTATCCGGTTTGCAGCTTCCCGTTTACAATCAGCCATTGACTTTGCAAGTGCTTTTGTGATCGTGTCTGTCCATTTGATGTGTAATCTACCAGGAGGACGCGTTCCTTGTATTTTCCCTTCAATTACTAATCGTTGCATGGAGTCATCGCTTCGCATGATATGTCCGAAAAATCGTAATATTCTGAAAAGAACATCGCTGGACAATCTACGCTTAATGTTGAGCTTGCGTAATATAGAAACGTTTGTTTGCTTTGCTGTCCAGGGTATTCGTAACATACGCCTCCAAATCCACATTTCGAAATTATCGATACGTTGCCTATCTTTGGCTTTCAGCGTCCATGTTTCCGCCGCGTATGTGAATACAGAAAACACCAAACACTGCACTAATTTCTTTTTTACCGCATTTGTAATTGATGCGTCGCGCCATATTCTGTTTAATTTGATCATGGCATTTCGAGCCAACTGGATCCGTCTTATATATATATACAACAACATCGAACGAAGAAAAGAAAGAAAACGTAACTAATTAGGTAATTAGGGAGTGTAAATTACTAATTAATGCGGAGATGATAAAGAAATCAAATCGAAAATTGGCACGGCACAACAGGCCTTTTAACAACTCGAATCGTGCACATAAAAAATTTCAAATTAAATTTAGAATTAACGAAAATAACGCGTCGTTAAGTTTGGTCGATACTGCAATAAAACCTAGATCGTAACCAGAAACAATAAGAAACAACATGAATTTATTTAAAAATTCCTCGGGCTTACTTGGTCATCGATAAAATGGTTCTAACTCGAGTATACGTAAGGAAAATAATATTAGTGGATAGCATTCAGAAAAGATAAGTAAAGTACATAACTCGTGAGATACGGAAAAAGAGAACGGTATCTTTATGTTGGCGGCACAAAAATACAAGGGAAGAAGAACATTGGAAATGATAACGTGTCCGATAAAACAAAACTTGCCAAGAAACAGTAACAACCGATTACCAAAAATCGGGATAATACGAGTGGCTCTTATCCTAAGGATTGCGATTACGTCAACGAGGTCGTAGAATTTTATTAATGAAAATTAGTCTTTCGGTTTAATTAATTCAGCGGTAATTTCTTTTTTTATTATTATTTAGTCCGCTGTACGTAGATAAATAATAGAATCATTTATTTTTTTTATTCAAAGCATTTATAATAATGCCGAGTTTTATTAATAAGGTTTTTTAAATCGTAAGACTCTGAACAGTTTATTATTATCACGACGCAATTCTATCGCCGAATGAATTTTTTATTTACATTAACTGCGTCAGATTATTATTTTCCGAACGTATTCGTGTTCCTTTAATGAATCACCCTCCTAAAAAAATAAATAAATCATATGTAAAGTTCTCGCTAAAATTAATGAGCACTTACGATACGATTTTTATTTTTGGCGCTTTGTATATATGGGGAGTTTAAAACAAAGGCTTATACACATAGGCACGTAGGCAGGCCTTTTACTTACTTTGTAGTCGGGCTCCTCACTCGTTCCCGCATGCTGTACTCATACACACGTGTATATTCAGTTTACATATAGAAGTATAGCGTGGTTTTGTCTTACGTACACGTTCTCGGCTTTTCGTTCACTCCCTCCAGTACATAATATACATGTACGGTTATCGCACTCGGCATGTTTGTTCTCTTGCGCATGCGCACACAGCTATCCGTTTTTTTAAAGCGATATTAATTATTATTACATTTCGATACATGTCAGCGTTATTTTGTCTATAAATTTATATGAAAATTTACTTATACATTTATTGCGACTAAGGACGATTTTTAATCGATTATTATTAACAGTTTGATCATAAATTAACCTGATGCGAACATGCGCTCTATCTATCTAGGAAGTTGAATTATCTGTTCTATCTATTTAACGCAGTTTTTCTTTTCAGTTCATATAAGACGTCTATACTACTGTCAACTCGTGCTGTCGTCACACGGGATACTCTAATTAAGGTATTGAATCCTTAAAAGTTCTTCAACGCGCGATAGTTAGAATATTTGTTTAAAAGTAAATGCCACTAACTGTTCTTAAGTTGTATAGATTATAGTTATGCGCTGAACAACGCTGGTAAATTTAAAATCTAATTCGATAACAGCATGACACAAGATCAGACGGTACGGATAGAGCAAAAATTCATCACTCGAATAAGAAGACAGGCTTTGCACCCCCGATCGAATAAAATTCACCGCCGCATAGAGGAATTTAAAAATCGATTTAACGAATTATAAACGCCGTCGTAGGAAATTGTTGATAAAATTTTATTCAGCTTTCGCGATTGTATCTCATTTCACGCATTGCTGAAATTCTGGTTACCTCTATTACATTATTAATTGTATGGAACACGTATCCTCTTCTTTTATAGTATGTTATATTTGTATCAATTGCGAGTGTGATCTATTTATTACGTATCATGTACTATGTTGTGTTCTATTGCTTTTTATTTTTGAATTTAGGGAACTGTCTTTTATATAATAAGCCTTATTTGCAGTTTTTACATGTTTTTGTTCGATGCCACCGTATACGAATGTGTGATATGCGTTTTTGACGTGAGTGAACGAAAGATTGTATTTTGCTATTTGTTCATTACAGGGGCACATAGATCAAATTCTTTTAGATAGACTCCTATGTTTATGATGATACATCGAAATGGCAAATGTCTACCACTTACGCACGCTGACCTCGAATGTTCGTCAGCATGTATGTGGGCTTAATTATCCATTTAAAAAATCTAGCGGTTGCAATTACACCTCCCCTCCCCTAAATGTACACGCACGAAAATTTTTTTTGTTTCACACATCGGAAAGTAACATTAATAATGTCAAAGTCGACAAAGAGTAATACAAAGAACCATTTAATAAAAGCCTAATCAGAAAAACTAAAAATTATGAAGTTAGATTATCAACTGCAAAGTTTAAAAATTGTAATATTAAACCGAAATATATTAAAAATTTATTTTCACATGAATAAGTACAAAATTTATACAATTAGAAACGTATAAAAAATTTTAAAATACTAAAACGAAACAATTAACTCTATGTATAATAGTCGAATTTTTTCACAATTTACACAAAATCCTCTGAAAATAAAATGATCAATATAAATAATCAAGTAACGAAAAAATTTTACGTATATGAGAACATAGGTCAGTAATAATAGTGACAAGATAAACTAGAGAGAGAGAAAGAGAGAGGCAATGAAACAATCACAGGCGGAAATGTACACAGTAATAGAAATGACGATAGAAATTCGAAAATCGGATAGAGATGAAATATTAGTCCTAAACTCGTTCATTCGGTAGCCGGTAGTATGCGCACGCAACCGCACTCACGTGTTATGAACAACACAACGAGAAAAACCTATTCTGCCGCGTCAAGTGAGTGTACTTCTTCAAGCACTTTGGTTGTAAAACGAGACTGCAACCAACATTCGCCCATATAGTCCCATATAAATTCTACATACATAGTAGCATTAGGCACAAAATCTTCATATAACTCTGTATACGGCTTTTCGATGACTTCTTCAGGTTGCATCGAGCGTGTGCAGCCACCAACCGTTATAACTGGGCGTTTGAAAGCATTTTTGACGAGATTTTTAACTTTTTATAATATATTCTTGAAAAAGATATAATTAAAATTTGCTTATTTTGTTTAATCTCTATAAAACGATTAGTACTTGTAATTATTTTATTACATCATCAATTTTTATGCTGTGTTCGATATTTCTGGTGGTTGCGCAACCATACAACTTTACTAGCCGCCATCGGTGAATATGTATGTGTTTGTCAGGGCATGTATGTGTTTGTATACTTACGTTTATTTACGGCAGATTATTTTACATCGGTATTTATCTGTAATCTATTGTATATATAGCGGTATGTACTACTTGCACCTTACGTACATATGTTTGCAGTAAATAATTGTAAATACGTCAGAAAGTTTATAATATCGTATATTATATTCGAATATTTAAATAAATTTTGACATTTGATTTGATTATTATTATTATGATAATATGGATGATGATGATAATTATTATTATGCAGCGGAGACGGAATATAATGTAAGATTAAAACCGGACCTAATTAATTATAAACGAGGACGGTAGATATTATTAATGAAATATCTACGAATTATTTCTGCATTTGAATCTTGAAATAATTAAAATTCAAATTGGTAAATTATTACATCCGACAGGTGGGGTAGTTAAACAAAATTTCGCTATCGGAATTTTTAATAATATTATATATTTAACGTTTCGGTTTTTCCGGCGGAATTACAGCAATGTAATTATAATTACTCGTTAAAATTAAAGGATTTAAAATTATTAATTCGTAGCAATGTTGTAGGATTAATTTTAGTCGAGTAACTAATATTAATTTATTTAATACACATATAAGAATACTGTTGGTGCCTTTTAAACGTTTTACACGCGTATACATCAATGTACTTAAATACGAATACGTGATTTGTTTTTTTTATGTGTATGTACGCGGTTAGAGCCGATAGCTATATATTATTCTTTTATAATTTTTTTCTTATTTGATAATTTTATTTTTTCGAGAAATATTTCTGAAATCGTTAAATAAAATCGAATAACACGATACGGAATTTAAACCGGTTTAAACGCAGATTTTTCTTCGAAATATCGTTAAAAATGATTTTAGCTTACCGGTCGTTTAACCTATTCGGAAGAACGCACCATCACACCGATACGCCAGATATATAGATAACGCGAGTCTAGTTAAATAGCCGATGTAAAGGTAAGTTCATGAATAAAAGATTACGCGACTTATATAATGGAAAGAAGATGAAACACGGCTGGCATCCCCGTTTATGTACGAGCCGACGACTGTGACGGTGTGAGGGGTATGAAACTTTTAAAAATAACGAACGATAAGTTGAGATTAAATTAAGTTGTAAAGAGGTTGTTATTTCGTTCCGCGCATAATAACAACATAGGCGGCTGAATTACGTGGTAGTAGTTAAAAAGCTCGCGCTCGTTTTGAACTCCAGTTTCCTTTCCAACATCGCGTAAAGCAAAAAAAAAAAAAAAATTAAATGCTTCTTAAGAAAAACTTACTCGGGAAACACGTTACTTTTTCGAACTGAATAAATTTGCTCCTTATTCGATGTTAATATTACCGGCGGAATGAGAAAAATTCGCTAAATAAAATTTTCTATCGATACTAATTTAAGATATTCCTTGTTAGAAATTTCT
Source organism: Coronaproctus castanopsis (assembly GCA_032883995.1). NCBI lineage: Eukaryota > Metazoa > Arthropoda > Insecta > Hemiptera > Monophlebidae > Coronaproctus > Coronaproctus castanopsis. The sequence goes on along the minus strand of CM065052.1, from coordinate 121,078,171 downwards.
TCGCGTTTAATTTTCAATATGTGCGAATAGAATCCGCAGGCGTCGATAATATATAAAGATTTTTTTGTTTTCCGAATAACGCAATTGGTAATACAGCTGTAACGCAAACCGCGTGATCGACGTTTAGTTTATATACGAGAGATTCGTTTTTGTCAAGTTTCAGTTATCACGGCATCTTATAACGAAGAGGAACGCGTCTTACGCGGAAGGAACGTTTTTTTTTTTTTTTTTTTTAGCGTGAATCGATCACATGAGATATGAAAGACGTAAAAAACTCTGAATTCAGAAGAAATTTTAAAAATTCATCGAAAAGTCTTCGAAAATAAATGCATTGTTCCAAATGGCGATCATCTGAACGATATCGTGTTCAGCAAATGATTGTGAACTAATCTTTCCCATTTTTAAATAAAATTTCTTTCAAAAATTTTGGTCGCCTAGTTATTGAGTAGTTATTCAGAAAAACAACAAAAATCGTCTCTCGTCTTTGGGTCACCCCATGTTGACATTTATTTAAATTTGGTAACACATACAAAGTATACATTAATACAGGACACAGTACATTACTAGGCATATTTTTATAATAAATAAATGTTCGTCCACTTTTCAACCTTGTACTGAGTACTTAGGAGGAAATTCTTATTTAATTATCGCTATTTACTTACGTATAATCGATAAAAATAAAATTATACGCGATATCCAGTTTAATTTTATTATGACGTACGAGAGGAAAAGGAAGATTAAATTTGAAAAATCGAAAATTGAACTTCCATTTAATTTTGTCATTACGGTAAGAGAAATCGATTAACAACAAAAAAAGTAATAATAATTAGTATGTAAGCTAATTAATAAAATTGAGCATAATGTACGTGGTTTATCGTATATATATAGAAAATTAAAAATACATTCGCACACACCCGCACATATATTATATGCAGGTTTATTTATTTATTTATTTCGAACATATCCCCTTTTTTCATTTCAGGTTTTCGCCGGTTTTACCCGTGGGCAGATACCCTTTACATTTAAATTAATATTATAATCTTAAAAAATATAACAATTTGCATGTAGACTCCATTATAAAGTACTATGTGTGTATATATGTGGTAGTATATTATTGCTAGTGTTGGTTTGGTGTGTGATTATATATTATTGTTGAATGCGATGTGTGCAATCCATGGGTTATTTTTTTTTTTTTTTTTTTTAAAAAAAAGCTTAAAGATGCGTGCAATCTGTTCGGTTGAACAATAGGCAGCACTGATCTGTTTAAAAGCTATAACGGGACACTTCCCAACGGTCGTATCCCTTAATTTATCTTAGTATTATTATACAATATAATATAATATACGATATATAATATATAAACTAGTTGATCGCTACGGTCGATTTCCCAATTCGATCTGACTGCGTCTCTTCAGTCGTTGGAATTGCTCGCCGTTACGTAGAACATTGACTGCTAGTGGATTGATGTGGGTTTGAAGTCGATGCAAGTATCTTCCAGCGCAGCTTTTGACTACCTCTTTAACAGACGGTATACGGAGATCCTTGTGTATGTCGTCATTGCGGACATACCATGGCGCTGACACGATATTCCGCAATACTTGAGGTTGAAATTTTTGTACTATGTCTAAATTAAAGTTGCTCGTTGTACCCAAAATCTGGATACCATATGACCAAATATTGGCTTCAAGACTGTTTTATATAGTAATACTTTATTTTCATACGACAATGTTGAATATTTGCCCATCAGCCAATAAATATTTCGGTATGTAATGCAGAGCTGTTTACGTTTAGCAATAACATGATTTTTCCAGGTAAGCCGTTTATCAAGGTGTAATCAAAGATATTTTACGTTACACGATTCGGAAATTGTTTGCCCATTTAACGTAATCGGTGAATTTTTGCTTTTATTTAAAGTAAATAAAACTTGCTTGCATTACTTGCTTGCATTTTGATTCGTTAATATTGAATTTCCACCCACCGTCTAAACCACTTTTCTACGTGTAGTAGATGGTTTTGAAGTTGTTCGGCCGCTAAATTATTATCACGATGAGTCGAGAGAATAGCGGTGTCATCGGCAAACATAGCTGTGTCTGTATTTTCGTTAACTGGAAAGTCGTATGTATAGAGCTGATACAATGTTGGTCCGAGTACACTGCCTTGAGGTACTCCCGATTGTATTGAATGAATTCGTGAGTAATTCCCGTTAACATTAACATAGAAATATCTTTCTGTTAGGTATGACTTCATTAGCTGGTAGTACTCGTGAGGTAATTTAAGTTTTAATTTGTACAATAGGCCAACGTGCCAGACTTTATCAAAGGCCTTTTCGATGTCGAGAAATACCGCTGAACAATACTTCTTTTCTTCGAAACTTTTGTTTATGATGTCGACTATTCTATGTACTTGCTCAATGGTACTATGGTGATTCCTGAATCCGAACTGATAGTCTGGTATTACTTTTTTTTCTTCAAGAATTGGTTTGATTCTCCGGAGAAGTAGTTTTTCCAATACTTTGGAGAGAACCGGTAACAGGCTAATTGGCCTGTAAGAGGACACTTCATTTTGAAGTTTACCCGGTTTTGGAATCAATTTTATTGAAGCAAATTTCCACTGCACCGGAAAATATCTCGTACGAAGGATTGCGTTAAAAATGAGTGTTATTATCCATGGGTTATGTTTTTATAATTAATGGGTGTCTTGTGTCGTGTGGATACTATACTTAAGGATTTCTACGTGACTGATAACCGGCGGAGGGCACGTTTATTAACGAAATAAACAATAACACTTATTAATTATTCTAGTATTTATAGTAAATAAATACATTTTTCCCTTAAATCTAATTAAACTACGTACTAAATTAATTGAATAAAAAATAATTTATTTCTATCCTCCTGTATATTATATGTTATACTTAACATTCAACTTCAAACCAAAACTACATCCCATCACTATTTGTAAGTGTCTTATATATATTTATATATATATATATATATATTTGTAAGACAGTAATTCTGCGGCTAAATCTACACTTAACTTTATTTCATGTCACATTTATTTTATTACTTTACCGCGTTTATATTTTCTCTTAGCTTTCACCTCCTTTTTCCATTTCCCTACTACTTCCCGTTCAATAATCTCTCGTGGTATTTTATTATATATTACTGCTATAACGTATTCCTCCTATATAGTATAGTTTATTTGTCCCTCTTTTCCGACGGTTTTCCTTGAATGTTTTCATCGTTCTAGTATTATAATGATTTTCCTCGTCTAACTGTAAAATGCTAACAATATTCGATAATAAAACAACATTTTTAGAAAGTAATGTATACGTTTTCTGTAGAAGATTCTTTATTAAAATTACAGATTAACTTCAGGCATCTTTTTTGTAGGTGATTTAGTTTCAGTAGTTTACTCATATCTGCTTGTGAAACGCCGTATTCTAGGCGTGATTGCCATACTGCATTGTAATTGTTTCATTTTTATATATTATAGGTATAACTTAATTTCTTAACTGAATACGAATGTGATAATCCCATCCAAAAAAAAATATATCCATCCGTATTCACAAATATTTACGCGTTGTTACTCTTTCAACTTGCGGACATTTACATACCTCTCCTTTCCGTGTATACAGTTTCCATTATGTATTACAATTATACGCACCTTATGTATTATTTTGATCTACATTAGTTTTGTTTTATTAGTATTTAATTTTAATCCATTTATTTTTAATTCATTTATATCTCATTGTAACAATTTTTTGCCTGTTCCAAATCCCACTGTTTTATTACTAAATCATCTTTAAGCAGCTACGCTATGTTGTAGTACTCCGTACATTTTATTTATTTATATATATATATATATTAGGTATAATAGTGGCGATAGATTACTATAACTTGTGGTACACAAACATTTAACTTAGATTTTTCACTGTATATATTATTGATTTTTACTACGTTATACCTGTTTGTAAGAAAACTTTTGAAACCATTATAAATATGTGTTTTTAATTCCTATATTTTCTAAATTTTCTAGTAATAGATCATGTCTAACTGCGTCAAAAGCTTCAGAAAAGTCTACAAAGAGTACCCTACAAAACGATTTACCGTGTCTACAAAATACGTTAAAAGTATCATTGTAGACCTATTATTTCGATATCCATACTGATTTTAACTAATTACATTGTTGCCACGTAAATAATTACTCAGATTTTTTGCTACATGTTTTCCTAATATCTTCTTAACACTGTACCTATCGTTATGGCCCTGTAATTTTGTATCATTTTGCGATTTTCACTTTTAAAATTGGCCTGATTACACCAACTTTCATTTCATTCGGTATTTGTCCTTCTGTCAGAGATTGGTTATTAATATCTGCTACTAATGCGAAAGAGTACACATTTTTTCAAATCCCTTATCCTAAACATAACCCACTAATTAATTATAATTTATTTTTCTATCAATCCTAGTTATTTTTGGTATATAATACTTATACACCTCACCCGCCTGTTCCTTACTACCTTGTGATATGACGTTAACCTGTTCTGCAATGAATTTCATAATTTTATTTGCCGTGTCCATGTTTTTATCTACATATTGTTTAATTATTACGTTATTCCTTTATTTCCCTTCTATCATCGATCTCGCTATTTGTCGCATTTCTATTCTCACATTAATCTTCAAAATTCGTTCAGTATAATATTGTTGTCTCCTTTCTTTTATTTATTTTCTTAGTTTTAGTTCGAGATTCCTTGTGCTCCGCCCTTTCCGAAAGTAATTATCCCTGTTATTTATCATCGTTATAGTTTCTTTTGTCATCCACTCCTTTATTGCATCCGTTTTCCTACGTTTATTTTTTCTTATAATCGTATATAAGTCCTCTTCGTATATTCGTTGTCATTTTTCAAATGATTTTTTTTTATATTCCTTTACAAAGAAAGCTGTTCAAATTTTGTTTCCGTACCAAGTTTTTAAGTTTTACTCGGTCAATTGTAATTCCTTTTTCTTTTATTTCTGCATACATTTTTACAACGTTGCACCCTATCATGCAGTGGTCACTTAATTTTTGTTTTTATTAAAATTAAAAATATTTCATTTTATCGTTTTTGTTTCACCGCAATATGATCTATACATAAATTATGTCAAATTTCCAGCTCTTCTCTCGTTATCACCTTAATTAGATACACAAATCCACTTCCGGCAATTATATTTACATATTTACGCGACACTACGTTTGCTTGTCTTATATCCACATTTACGTCGCCTATTAATAAAAACTTCTCTTCTTATGCTAAGTGATATCAGTGTATCAATGAGGTTAAGAATTTTCGAACATCTTTACTAGGTGATCTGTAACATGCAATAATTCTTACAGCGCTTTCTCAAATAATTCTCCCATTATTAATTGACTACTAATAACCTTTTCCATTCATTCTAGTCGCCTCAAATAAAAATTCATTTGTTTTTTATTGATATCATAATACCTCCACCATAATTTTCCTTTTTAGTTGTTACATATTTTTTATACCGCACCATGTTACATGTTTCATATTTTTCTTCTTCCACTATGTTAGGTCATTACAACACCACTCGCTTTAGTCTGTATTATACACCATTGCACTTCTAACCATGCTTCCTTTAAAGATCTTACATTTAAGTGCATTATCCATAATCCCTATCTGAAACATATCCGTACACCAGATTCATCCAAAGCATGTTTATTATGTAGTATTTAACTATTTTAAAGATAATAAATCGCAGTTTTCCACTCTGCGTTTCGATCTGTATCATTCCTTCTTCCGAATGTAAATGTGTCCATTGTACGTACCTTTTGTTTTTTGCTTAGTGTCATATAATAATTGCCTATTAAAAGATGTCAAGTTTTCGTTAAATCTTATTTAGAGTTGCTAATTATATCACCGCTGTATCTTCCTTTTCTGTTTCGAAGTACTTCATCCGAATCGACCTTCGCTTTGCTTTGTCCTTGTTACCGTATAATCTGTGAGCTGCTTGTATTTCTTCTTCTTTAATTTCCGCATCCAATCTAGATACAACTTTTAAAACTAATTCTTTTATATTTTCTGCTTTTCACATATTTCAATATTCCTGTATATTGTTTCAGGTCATTAACCCGGTACGTAAGTACCTTTATACGGTGCTCCTTTCATTATATTACTACGTAACAAGCTTTCCATTTATTTGTTTAACTTCCTTTCTTAATTTTTCGTTTTAGCATCTCATATTGTTGCGTCATAAAGGCAACCGCTTTTTCAATATTATCAAGTTTTCCCGGTTTTTCTTGCATGCTGCTGTTTAAATACCATCAAAACTGATTCTAATTTATTTTCTTCGTTACATTCTTTCGTTTTTTTCTTCTTTCTACATTCTTCACATTTCCAATTTTTTTATTAACGTGTATGTTTCCGCTATCGGACTGCACGCGTACAAATGGTACATTTCGGATACATTTTAGATCTGTTCAGCTCCTTTTCGTATTTACCAAATTTAATCGTTTGAATTTGATTTCGTTAGAAAAAAGAGAATTCTTATTTTGAAACGAGGTAATAATAAATAATAAATCTAGAAGTCAACCGATTTTAACAATGACGAGAATAATCATCGAGATTAACAGTTGTTTCATTCGGAATTCTATTGCGTAATTATATATGCACGATTATCGAATGTAATTTAAATCTTGATCAAGAAACGAACGCATAAATTACACGTGTTATCTCACCGCCGCTAAATGTATTATATAAACGCTATACAATTACGCAGGTGGCTCTGAAAAGGATATATACGAATGTTATTTCGGTGATATAGAAAAATGTTTTATAAAAACGTCTAAAGCAGTTATACATACATATATAAATGAATGAATGAATAAACGAATGAATAACCTTTATTTATATCTATTTACGTTTTAACACTTTCAATCATACATTATAAAATCATAACATTAAATTCATATAATACTGCTTGTTGGGTGAACCTTGGATAATTTTTAATGTATTTATGTAAATATTTTTAAAACTGGTGGCATTTCATGTTTACTATTATTGGGTATAAGATATTATTATTATTGTTATTATTAAAGCTATAAGACGTGATGAAAAAGTGAATATATATATATATATATATGTAAAGTGAATATTATATATAGATGAGGTTCTTCCAAAGAAAAATGTTAAATGCGAAAAAAATATTTGTAAGAATGAGTCTGGCGTAGATAATCGTTTGACAAGTTGAACAGTAATACAACAAAGATGTATCGATCAACTTAAAAGAAACGTACGATCAGTGCATTTTAGCAGGATTTTTCATACGGAGTAGAAACTTTAGTGTTTACAAGAGAAACAGTGGCGCACACACGGATGGAGGCTACCGGGCTTAAGCCCTACAAAGGACTCAGAAAAGTATAAAATACATATCAAAAGCGCGTAACTTGTAAGCTCCAAACAATTTTTTTTTTTTTTTTTTTTTTTCCCTTTTAAACATCATACCAGCATTAATTGCTGCAAACAACGGTGATCACATAAGTAGGAAATTAATATTAGTCTAGTGACTCCAGTAAGACACTAGACTATGAGGAAGAGAAAAGAGTAACTTGATGGGAATTAAATATTTGTAGGAATAGTATAGGAATGGTCAAATACAATAATTAAAATGAAGAAAAAAAAACGTGTTGTCTTTTGAATAAGACCCGATTTATTAAGTGATTGGAATTGCATCTCGGCACCACTTCCTGCGCAGACGCCTTGGAGGATTGTCTGGAAGACTGTCTGAATGCATTCTGCGAACATTAGGATTGCTACTGACTTCAAATTTGTCGAATAACCTCTTATACTGCATGACATGAATATCGTTGACATATGGAATCTTGAGATCTTTATGCAGTGTCAAATTAGAAACATAGTATGGAGCAGACGCAATAGTACGGAGTATCTTGGACTGTTGTTGCTGTATTCTTCTAAGATTACTCTTGCAAGTACTGCCGTACAACTCTATTCCATACCGCCAAATAGGAGCGATTGCTGCAAGATAGATAGTACGTTTGGTCATTAGATTTAGAACCGATTTCTGTCCCAATAACGGACGTAGTGATTTCACACGAGTAATAATGGTTCTTCTAGTGTGTGCCACATGTGGTCGCCATGTGAGCCTTTTGTCCATGTACAAGCCAAGATAACGTACTGAATTACTTTTAGGAATTTGTATGTTGTTAATTCTTACAGCCGGGCACTTGATTTTTTTATTTGTAAATATAACGTGCTGGCATTTACTGGGATTAAACAACATACGCCAACTTTGTGCCCACTGAACCAACCTATTCAGATGGTTTTGTACCGCGATGTTTGCATACATTGCTTCTGAATTGGATGCAAGAATAGCAATATCATCGGCGAATGTTGCTAAAATGGTTTGATTGCTAGTCGGCATGTCTGCTGTGTAGACCGAATACAAAAGAGGCCCGAGTAGACTACCCTGCGGTACAGATGATAAAATATTATGATTTCGCAGCTAAAATGACAGTTGAAACAGAAGAGAATATTTGAAAGAGCTCGTGTTAACACTAATAAAAACTCATCTTGAAGAGCATGTAAAACAGCCTAGATTGCCAAAAAGTACCGTTAGAAAATATTCGTCACATTCTGTCTGCTAATGACATTGAAAATCCAGCTAATTGTGCAACACAAAGAAATAAAATGGCCGTTGGTTGGGAATTCCAATCTGATCTAGGTCGTGACCTTTTTGTTGTTTTTATTAATTGTTTCGTTGTTGTTCATTTATAGTTTGTTTTGCCTGTCGAATTTTGTCACACATTCGGCTGTTTAAATTTTATTCATTTTTATTGTTAAAATTAGCGTTCGTTGGAAGTGTTGCCTATCCACCGATCTATTGACAAAGGCAGTAAGTCTAAACAACTGAAGAAAAATCAAAGCAATAGTGGATACCGTCATTTTATGTGGGAGACAGGGAATTGCTTTGCGTGGGCATCGCGATTATGGTGAATTGGATTTAGAGAATCCGCCATTAGAAAACGAAGGTAATTTTAGAGCGTTGTTAAGAGCGCAAATACAAGCTGAAGAAAAAATGCTACATACATTATCTAGAAAATACAGAACCAAATTATCTCAGCATATGCAACAGTGATAAAACAAATAATTGCTGCAGAAATCAGAGAAGCGGAGTTTTATTCCGTATCAGCTGACAAAACTACAGATATTTCAAAAACCGAACAGTTTTCACTTTGTCTTCGGTATACGTACGGAAAGTAGATTCGAAATATACAATCGACGAATAATTCTTCAAATTTAAACCGCTCGAAGGACAGACTGGTACAGATGTGGCAAATGGAATTTGATCAACTTTAAGAAAATATTATGTCGATTCATTTAAAATGCGTGGTCAGGGTTATGATGGAGCAGCTGCAATGAGCGGCAGGCAGAGCGATGTTCGAGCGATTACATCAGAACAATATCGTTTGGTAATATATGTATATTTATGTCGCATTCCTTAAACCTGGAAATTTCACATTCAGTAGATATTGCTCCCATAAGGAATTATTTTGGAGTGATACAGAAAGTAGCTGCTTTAACTCACCTTAGCGCTTGGAAGTATTCATGAAACACGTGGCGGCGTCTTTTTCAGGGACTCGCCAAAGGCAACTGAAGGCACTGTGCCCAACAAGGATGGGTGGAAAGACATAATACCATTACAAATTTTTTTAAATTATTCCATATGATTGCAGCTGCACATGAAGAGATATTATACTGGAATGATAGAAGTACATCAATCGATGCAACTACCTGAAGCAATTCCATCTAGCGAGGGAATTTATTATATGTTTACTTTGCGCTGAAAAAATACTGAGTTACACTTTGCCTTTGAGTAAAACGTTGCAAAAGAAGGACTTTGATTTGGCAGGAGCTGTAGATTTGACAAAATTCGTCATAAAACTAATTCAAGGAGAGCGAGAAAATGCTGATTCCTGTTTTCATGGCAATATTCGAAGCAGCCCAAAATATTGTTGCTACCTTCAATATTACAATAGCAATACCTCGAATAGCTTCAAAACAAACAGCAAGAAGCAACATTGAATCTGAAACTCCAGAACAATACTATCGATGCAATGTTTATATACCATGGGTAGAAAACTTTATCGAACAGCTGAATTCAAGATTTTTGAAACATGAAGACATACTGTCCAGTTTTTCCTGCTTGTTACCAACCGGAGAAGCAATTACTTAGCAAAGGAAGACCAAGCTGTTACAGCTATGCGAATTTTATTCAAGTGACTTGCCGTTTGCAACAAATTCAACACCGCAAATTGAATTGTGGTACTTAAAATTCGACAAAGCTCCAAAAAAGGCGGATATTGCTTTGGATATGTGCGATGAAACCACCTTCACGCACGTCTGCATTTTGCTGAAGATATTATGTCTTTACCTGTCCCAACAAGTTCTGGCGAAAGATCGTTTTCGACACTCAGGCGTCTAAAAAGTTATTTAAGGAGCACCACAGATGAGGATCGCCTGAACGGATTGGCTCTATTGAATATACATCGCGAAATAAGTGTCAGTGCAGATGAAGTTATCGATATTTTAGCAAGAAACCCTAGGCGTGTAGACTTCGTTTTGTAAACTTTAATTATGAATTTTATAAATATAAATTTTAATTATAGCCAACCATTATTAGTGCTAAGCTTTATCTAAATAGACATACTTTGATCTTATTTATATGCTTCAAATCCGTTCAACACTTACAGACCGTCGACACATTCTGATCAAGCATACAGTCTAAAAATAATAGACTATTTTTTTTTATTTATATTTTTTTGAGGAGGGAGGATGTTCGAACCCACCCCAGAAACAAATTCTGGGTGCGCCACTTAGAGAAACTATAAATGCTGCTAATAGTAATCCGCCATCTGTTAGCCTAGCGGTACAGAATCATATAAATAATAGTGGAATGGGCTTAAAATTGGCGCGTAACATTCCCGATAAAAAACAAAAACATTACAGTTATAACGTCCTAGATTAAAATAGCACGATACTGTAATACAGCAAACGAACTGGGTCAAGTACCTTAGTGCATACATTGGTAGAGGGCTGACGCGAAGTTTTCATGTAATTCAAACTAGTAAAAATATAATAGCGCGTACTAGACTACTGTACCGATTGTTGTCTGCAAATTCACCATTAAACTTAAAATCCAAACGAAACATCCATCTCTCAGTCATGGTGTAAATTTGGAAATACGGTATAGAATTATACGGAAACATAAGTAAAAGTAATATTCTACGGATTCAACATAAACAGTCGAAGATATCCGAAGTACGTTTCAAACCTGACGCATCATTCCGATTTACAAGTACCGTTTGTCCAAGATGTGTATGTTCAACGGTATTAAAATTTTTTCGACAGTTCAGCTCAAATCGAAATGCAAATCGCATGTATACGCTTAGTCAACCGAACAACCATCCCAAGCGATTCAAGAAACGGAAGTGCTGCCGTGATGCCTTTGAAGAAATAGTTAATTTTTGTCAAACAGCACTACATATGTATCAGTCTAATTTAAATACGATAGAAAATCAAAAAATTACCGCATACACTAATTAATGAAGACAACAAAGTTTCATTAAAATCGGACATGAATCGAAAATAACAGATATTATAGAATATATTGTCAAATGCAAACGAAGTTAGGTTGGACATGTTGCCTGAAGAAACTATAACCGGTTGTCGATGAAAATTCTACAATGGTGTTCCATAGGTCGCAAGAGGAATCCACTGCTCATTCTCTAAACGGCGATTATTCGCTTAATATTGATTACTCTAAATTATTTTCATTTTCTCTTTTATAAACGATTTCTAAATTCTATTTATTGTGTTGATGAATTTGTAATTTTATCATAGTTTCTATTTTTATCTCATAACCTCTTCGAATCTTTCATATATATATATATATATATATATATATATATATATATATATATATATATATATATATATATATATATATACACGATAAGCCTTTATCTATCCACTCCTGGATGAAGGCGTTCCCCAAAGTCTTCCAACCACTTCAACCAATTTTTCCAAGCTATCTTTGCTATATCATTGTGCCACCGCGTCATTGGCCTTCTATGTTTCCTTTTTCTGTTCATCGGCCACCACTGTACAATCCGCTTTGACCATCTATTATCTTCTCTTCGAGCAATCTGAAATCCAACCGTGTTTGTTCCCGTATCCATGTATTCTTTTTACGATCCGATAATCTTATATCCAGCATCATTCTTTCATATGTTGTCTGAGCTTTTCTTATCCTTTTTAAATTTGTATTTGTACATGGCCATGTTTCCGAACCATATACAAGAATCGGAAGTACACACTTGTTATATAATTTACGTTTCAGATTAATCGGAATTTGTTTATTGCCGAATACTATGCGTAAATTTCCAAGCGCAATCCATGAATCTTGTCACTTCTGCTTTCATTTTTATGTCTTTATTTGTAGTGATTTTTTGACCTAGGTATATGTAACTATTTACTTGCTCTACCTGTTCCGATTTTACTGCTATTTGTACTCTTTTTCCTGTGTTCGTCATTATTTTTGTTTTATGTAAATTTATTTTCAGTCCTATTTTGTTCGAGTGTACATTTAAATCTGTTATCATCGTCTGTAGCTTTTCTGCACTTCCGCTCACTAGAACTATATCGTCCGCGAATCTGAGGTGATTCAAATATTCACCGTCTATTCTAATACCGGTTGTAGTCCAATTCAAGTTTTTAAACACGATATCCAAAGCGCAGATAAATAATTTCGGTGAGATGGTATCTCCTTGTCTAACACCTCTTTTTATTGGGATCTTTTTCGTTTTATTCCATAAATTTATTCGCATTGTAGCAGACTCATAAATGTCCTTTATAATTTTTATGTACTTGTCACTGATACCAATTCGTTTTAATGAATTCAGTACTGCCCGGACCTCTACTGTGTCGAACGCCTTCTCGTATTCTATAAATGCCGTGTATAAATCTATGTTGTACTCTTCACATTTCTGTATTAGCATTGTAATTGTCAGCAGATGTTCGATCGTATTAAATCCTGATCTGAAGCCAGCCTGTTCTTTTGGCTGATTGAAATCGATTTGTTGCATTATTCTATTCGTTATTATACGAGAACATAATTTATACATTTTCTGACAGTAAACTAATTGGTCTGTAATTGCTTAGATTTTGCGCATATCTCCATTTTTATGTATAAGGACTACTTATGCTTCCATCCATGTTGTTGGTATCTTAACTTCTTCGAAACACCGATTGAAAAGTTGACAAATTGCTGTAATCATCGTGTCACCACTATATTTAATCATCTCCGCTAAGACTCCATATGTTCCGGGGGCTTTGTTGTTTTTTATTCTTCGGAGCGCGTTCCTTATTTCATCTTTCGTTACTTCAGGAATCTCTTCAATATTTTTATCTACAGCTTCTTTACTCCTATTTACGACCATATGAGGCTGTATCTTTGTATTACCATTATCTATAAAATAGTTTTCCACTTCTTGAATTACTTTGTGTTTGTTTGTCACAACTTGTCCAGTAGCACTTATTATTTTTGTTAGTATTCTATTTCCGCAGGACAATGCCTTTCTGAATATCTTCGAACCCTTATTGTTTTCAATAGTTTCCTGTACCAGACGGGTGTTGAAATTCCTGATATCATTTCTCATTTTTTTTCTTATTGTTTTATTTAATTCTGCCCACTGAATCAAATTTTTATCCCTGTCCACTTTTAAAATTCTTCGTTCTTTTAACAGTGATTTAGTGTCGGCACGTAATTTGTTACTTAATATTTTAATTTTCGGTGCTACTTTAATTGCACACTTCATTGTTTCCGCTATAAACCTCGCTTCATCTTCAATCGTTGCTGTTGGTTTTTTAGTAGTTGCAAGTCTTTCTGGTGTTCTTCTAGTTTTTGAGAGAATATTTTCGGGTCTAAATTCACTGGCATCTGTTTCGATTTATATTTAGCTTGCTTCAAATTTATTTTTAGTTTGGCTCTTACCAATCTGTGATCACTGCCTATGTTTACAACGCCTAGTACTGTGACATCTTGTATTATATGTAGTTTATTCGAAATTATGAAATCGATTTCGTTTTTATGATTTTTAGTTTGGCTCTTACCAATCTGTGATCACTGCCTATGTTTACAACGCCTAGTACTGTGACATCTTGTATTATATGTAGTTTATTCGAAATTATGAAATCGATTTCGTTTTTATGTTTGTAATCAGAGCATGTCCATTTTCTTTTTTTTTTTTTTAAAGAATGTATTCATGGCATATATTCATTTCGAGAAAGCTGGCTAACATTTCTCCTCTTTCATTTCTGATGCCTGTACTATACTTCCCAATTACGTATCCCAATTTTGGCATTAAAATCGCCGACTATAATAACAAACTGGCATTTTTCTCTGTTTAAACTATCCGGTATTTCGTCGTATAATTTTTGTACTTCTTCTTCTTCCTGAATTTCTGTTGGTGCATATATTTGAACAACTTTCAGCTTCTGTTTATTATTTATTTGTATCACAAGGTATGCAACTCTATCCGATATTCCGACATATTTTTCTACATTGTCAGACCACTTCTTGTTTATCAGAAATCCTACTCCATTTAAACAATATTTATGCTGCCCCATGTGATACAGTATATGTTGTGATCGCAATTTTGTTACACTTTCACCTGGTCTTCTCACCTCGCTCAATCCAAGTATATCCCATTTGATGTTAGCAATTTCTTCTTCTAAGTCAATTAGTTTGATAGAGTTCTGACATTATTGTACATCTGATAAATATTTTGGTCATATCCGGGATGTTTTTTGTCACATTTGGGAGGTTTGCTCCTTCTGTTTATATTTGTACTAGGCGGTGAAGGAGCTGGTGTCATATCCGGTTGCCCATTATGGCCTTGCCTTTCCTTTTTCTTACTGTCATATTGGGGAAAATAAAGCCTAATCTTCCGTGCTAGACGTGCAAATTGGAAGATACATTTTATTATATATATTTAAAGTGTGTATATATATATATTAATGCGTATATAACCATATAAATCGAAATCTGCACGCAAGACATCGAGGCTCTCGCCTGATATAAGAATAACGCTCGAGTGCAATGAACATCGCAGTACAAATGAAATGAAAAAAAAGTCCTGCATTACCTCGCCAAAAATAAAAGAAATATAACCTTTAGATTCGTTTAGAGTTGAAGTTAACGCGAAGTGTAAATGCTTGATTAATAGATAAAACGCGTGACCTAACGCATGCGTTTCCTAATCGAATCAGAAGAAAACGCAGCAGCTATTATTGCGTCTAATTTTTCTTCTTTGTTTATTTCTGAACTATTTTTCTCCTCGTGCCGACACCGCGGTGTATTTTTAAACTATCCTCCAAATGGTTGCTCGTTAATTATTTTAACCTGTTCGACTGGTCCGTGTTTACATTCCAAAGGAATTTGTAATTTCGCCTATAGATGAAAATTAACAGATATATATGTGTGAGTGTGTATGCGTGTGCGTAATATATTAAGAACTTCGTGAAGTAACTTACGATCGCACAACTTGAGTTCTGAATTTCCTCAAAAAAAAAAAAAGTTTTCATGGTAAGAACGCTTCTCTAATCGACTGAAATATCCGTCCGATTAGTCTGTAAATAAGTACCAGCTTACGAGAAAGGAGCTGATGGTAAATGGCTGTACTAGGACGAGTTGTGTTTTTGTTTTCTGAAGATTGCTCAAGTGATGTACTCTATCAGCTTTCAAGTCGATGAAACTTCTTATATGAATATATATGTGAAATACCTAAAAAGAACGTGTTTAGATTTTTCTGTATGCATAAAAACTTTGATAAAACATAAATTATACAAGCTAACGATGATACGGTTGATCGCGAAAAGTGTTTCAGGTAGCGCGGTAAATAAAACGCGACGATAAATGAACTCTCTTCGAGATTATGAAAGGCAAATATTTCTTAAAGCGAATTACTACGGACAATATTTAATAACATCGATATATTGGCTGAAATTAAAGTAACCCTGATTATAAGCTAATGTTTCGTTTTCATATTTTATTAAATAAAATTTCACTAAAAAAAGTTTGACCTAGTATTTCTTCTCTGGGTCGCCCTATATTTACTACATCCGACCAACAAGATGATTTAGCCGTATTTAGGAAAAGCTGCCACTGATATACACCCGGTAATCATGACCTAAGCCAATGTCCAAGGGGTTTTCTACGTTTTAATAAACATCGTTTATATTTTTTTCGAAAATGTAATTAATGTTTAAAGATACTTCTTGCGTGAATATACGATTTATACGTAAAGATCCTAAATTATTTAGTAAATTACTACGAACGTAGATGAAATTAAATTAAAATTCCGGAATCTAAATTATGGTATTCGCATCTTTTATAATTTAATTACGTTAACGTCGGAGTACTCGTAATAATTACGCCATTTGCGTTTCAGGTGGTCGTTAAAACTTATTTCACCGAATGCGTGATTATTTCGAAACTTTAAAATTCGTTCCATTTGTACTATTATCATTATCACAGTTTCTTGTTCTTAAAGCGATATTTCTAAGATAATGAAGAAAAATATTCTAGTGTGTACCTGTTCATATGTAAAAACTATATTTTATATACAAAATTCTTTAGCATCCACACAAGCATACTAATCCAACGTATTAGATTTGCTAACTTGACAAATGGCCCAGTTAGACAGATGCGCTCTAACTCGTGTAAGTTCCATCGTTGCTTTTTACATATATATATATATTTATGTATGTGTGTATTAAAATTCACGGCACTTCTGCTATTTGTTCCTTTTCTATTTATTCTGTGTACGCAATTCACCATCTTGAATGCATCGCATTAAACCGCATCTTATTGGTGAACAAAGAATGGCATTCGCCGTTTTCGAGAAAACTGCACAACCCTTCATTCCGTCCTGCGGAATTTGCAAATATATATATATATACATACATATATATACGTGTATTCTGAAAGATACTACGAGGGTAAAATTTCGGTCTCACTAATTTGATTAAGTTACCCGTAATTACCGTCAAACTCAGCGTACCAAGCAACCAGTTACTATGAATTAATTTCTTCATTAATAATTAAAAACACACAAAATATGTTTCAATACACGGTGGTATATATATATATACATATACAAGCGGTAGTATACACCCGTACAGGAGTACAGGAACGCTTAACAGGATGACGGCGACAAGATTTTCAGCGCGCTAGTAATTCCAGCTATTATTCCACAGCTATTATTGGCAAGGAAATATTATTTTCCCACGTACTTTAGATGTGGTCCATAAATCACGGAAACCCAGCGTTCTCTTGTATTTTAGTTCGAATTTTCTTTATTTTTAATTATACACGCGCACATACACATATACGTATATATATATATATATATATATAATCGTCGTCGTATTTTTCGTTGCCAAACGTCGTGACTAGCTATTGTACGTTTATTTTTACGTACAAAATTAGCTACCATTCAAGGCACTATTTATATGTGAAGCAGATGCGCGCGCATATGACGTTATACGGAGTGGGGTCTTCTTGCTCCTCGATGGTCAGATCTTCGAAGGATTCACTCGATCAAATTCCATTTTCGTTTAGGCGTATATTAGATGAACAATAACTGTGTAAAATCCTGAACTTGTATAATCTATAATCACAGGTCATCATCGTTATCAGCGATAAGATGGAAGGAACGAATTAATCTGGTTGCTTAAACGTATCATTATGAATAAAAGTTTAATTTTAATTTAACCTACTACTAACATTTACGTGAAATTACGTATCGGCGCTTTATACTTTGTGCACTCTGTATTCGATCATCTTACTAATCATCTAGAAAAATTTCATTCGTCCTGTTATTACAATAAATCACAACTATTAGTCGAAATAGCTAAATTCATCTTGGTGTACCAAAATAAGCGCTACTTATTAACATTTTTCTTTCACCTAAGTTCTTCAACCACTTTTCCGATTATACAAAACGAATATATATGTATATATACGTATGTATATGTGTAAATAATATAATATATATATGTACATCTTTCTCTTCGTCGTGAGGTTGGGAGATCAAAACAGTAGTTGTATGTCGGTTTTTTTCGACCAAATAAAATATATTATTCAAATCGCACGAGTGTCGAAAAAAGGGAGTTCATGGACCGCTTCTTGATGCATATACACGGTGAATTTTTTTAGATCTATCCTATCTTAAAATTACCTCCTGTATAACGCGGACTAATTCGAAATCCACTATGTTTTACCTGTGCTGTGCGTTTATGGGATCTTCTCAAGTGACCCAATCAATAGTTTTCGTATTTTCTGGTGCATCGCGGTTGCTGCTTTTTCGTGTGTTGTTTGATGTATATCACGATACGCTTATATCAATCTACTGCTGAATGTAATCGCTTCCCTTTACTTCCATTTATGGCGCGAGCGGTTGCTGCTTTTTCGTGTGTTGTTTGATGTATATCACGATACGCTTATATCAATCCACTGCTGAATGTAATCGCTTCCCTTTACTTCCATTTATGGCGAACACCGGAGCCTCTTCTATCCATTTTACACCGACTGGCCTCTTTTGCCATCGTGTGTTCGTTCAACCGCGACTTCTCTACCCCTTCCTTGATAGCCATTCCGTTATTCGTTTCGTCCATCGTTTCTTCTGGCAACATGGCCTTCCCAGTTCCATTTCAGCTGCACCGCGCGTTCTATACACTGTCTGAGTTGCGGTAAATTTCTTTATATTGCATCGTTTATACACTTTCTTTTTTAGTCCATTAGATATATCTTTATTCTTGAACACCTTGCTCAACTTTCCAAAAGCTATCCACGAGAGATGATTTTACTTTCTTAACCACTGATTCATTCTCTATCGTAATTACTTGATCTATATCTCTGTTCCAGTATCTACGCATCTTTTTTTTTTTTTTTTTTTGTAATTTCGTAAGCGTATTTGTCATAACCTTAGTTTTATTGATGCTTATCATTAATTATGCTTTTTTTGGAACAGTTGTGAAGGTCAGGTATCATGTTGTGCGAGATATCAACGTTGTTGCTAATTAATACAATTTCGTCGGCAAATCTCAGGTGATTGGTTTTCCTCCCGTCAATATTGATACCTTTAGACTACCAAAGTAATTTTTTTTTACGTACGTTCTAAGAATGCTGTAAACAACTTTGAGGATATCTATCCCAAATTTTATAACACCTCTCTTTGATGTTATTTCGCTCGTTTTTGTTGCACTTGCATCGTTGGCCAATAGTAAATTTTCTTTATTATTTTAATGTATTCATCATCTATTCCATTTTCTTCACGTGCTTTTAGGAATGTCCAAGGTTTTATGACACGCTTTTTGATATTCGATGAACCCCGTGTGCAATATTGTATCCCCTGCACTTAGAGATTAAGATTCTCATTTTATAGTTGGTAATAATATATTTGTTTCGTCAGTCGAATGCAATAATGCATATGTAAAGTTGATAATTATGCCACAGTAAGATAGTTGGTCCATAATTTTCAATTGGTCGTATCGCTCTTTTGGCGTATCAGGATTACATCTCTCTCACTCCATAGTTGCGGTATAGAATTATCTTTTAAGCATTTACTCATTTCCTTAATCATTTTCGGGGGGTTACACACCAATAATATGTGAGTATTCTTAATTGTTTCTTAATAACTGTCATGGAATAAATCGATAAGAGAGATAATTTTTAAACCTTATTAAAATAATGTGAAAAATTTCGATTGTACTGATTTTTTTATTAAACACAAAAAAAGAGTTAAGTTACTAAAAAAATTTTCTTTATAAAAACTGACAACGCTTTTCAGCTGTTAAGCCATTATCAAGTGAATGTCAAAAAATAAATTATAAAAATATATATAAATGTAAAAAACATGACGTAGATACACAATTTACAAAAATTATGTATTTTTATAATAATCTAATAATTAACGCGATAAACAACGCAATCAACAGTGAGCGATATAAAATGTATACATAAACAATGACACCTTATCAAGTAAATAAAAATGGATGTTTTTATTTATATTTATTTACTTGCTATATTGTTTATGTATACGTGTGATGGAATATGCAGCGGAATCTCGGACAATTAACGAGAGAAGAATAAACGCATTCGAAATGTGGACGTATAAGAGGCGGTTGCTTAGGATACCGTGGACCGATTTCGTTTCGAATAAGAATGTGCTACATCGATGCAACGTCGATAAATTGACAATTGTCGAAGCAGGAAGATATGAGATGGCTAATTGTTCTCGATGTGCAACCTCTTGAAAGGAAATGCAACAAAATGATGATGATGATGATGATATATATATTCCATTTATACGCCAACATGATCCTAGGTCATATTACGACGAGGTGTAACTCTGTCTCTGTTGAGCATGGCATATTAAACTACATCCCTAATATGACAATTTTATAAATTAATTTAGATTCTGTTCAATGAAAAATGTATACGTAAAATTTAAAAAAGAAACATCGTTTTTATAAAGGAGTAAATTTAGAGACGTATAAAATAAATTAAGTTACGAAACAATTTGACTAATAATTTAAAAGTCTTTAATCTTTTAACTTATTTAAACTTTTCCGAGATATTTTATTCTATTCTATTATGAATTTATTACGTGTCATTAACGAACACCTTGATGACTGGATTTTTATATTTTATTATTAAAAATTATTTAATACCGTCTTATACTTACAGTTATATATGTGTATATATATATATATATCTGCTAATGCGAAATACCGACATGACGGTAAACATAACTTTAAACTTTACCGATGGGAATTGTCCACGGCTGAAAAGGACGCTCCCTCCGGTAAAAGACGTTATTATCGCTGAGTAAACACTTTACACTAAAAAAAGAAAAGCAGAAAAAAAGATACGTACACATAACAACGAAACGCAAACGGATATAAGAAATTCGGTAGGAATTCCGACGTCCGCGATAAAGGTCAAGCAAAGTCTCGCTGACTGTAAGGACGAAATTGAAAAAAATTCAATTTCTTACTTTCGTTGAAAAGGAAAAAGCAGAACCTTCAAACTTTTCGCAAAGTAGAAAAGCAGAACTTTCACCTTTATCATCCCCCCGCCCGTCCTAACGAAGGAATAACAACAGTGATAATGATAAGAAATTGGGGGAAAATGAGAGAGCGTGCTTGTGTGCGAGAGAGAGAGAGAGAGAGAAAATAGAAAATGAAAGCAAAAAGAACATTAAGAAATTCAATAGAAAATTCGAAAGTAGAGAAAAAAATTGTCATAAGAGACGCGATTTGTAAAAGAAACACGTCGTATCGCGCGCCCGGTTCTAATAGTACCGGCGGGAACTTTATAATAATTTCAAAAGCTACCTACTACGCATTCTATTTCTATTCTCTACCACCACCTTGGCAGTTACTTTACCAAGTAGTATCGTTAAATATATATATATACCTATATTATTATATATAGGTATACATATGTCTATATAGAATCTCGTGAACTATTTTAGGAAATTGTGTGTTTTATCGTTTTAAACGGTCTATAGGAAACCCGGTATTAATAAAATCACAATAGCTCGATATTTATTTATCTATTAACGGTATTAATTTTCCATCAATTGTAACGACATTAAGGATAACTTGTACGCGACGTATAATCGAAAAATCCTTAATAATGTTTCGAAATGAAAACAAATAATTTCGGAAAAGTAGGTAAGCGTTGATATGTTTTTTAAAACATTTTCAAGCGATTGACTTTGATTAATATGATGAAAATATAAAAATGAAATGGCTAGTATTAAGATCTTCGTGTGGACTATTAACAATAAAAACTGTTAATGCGTATTCGAAAATAAAGAGCCTACGTAGCAGTAATGCCTTAACGTGCTACTCGCACGACCTGAGTTCGAACCATGTCGTGGACGAGAACTTTTTACGATAAAAAAACCTCTACTAGTCAAATCAGTTATGCATAATTCAATTAATCGGCAGATAAGTGCTAGTTTTTACAATTAAACATAACTTTATTGTAGTAATTTTAAAAAAAAAATAAAAGAAAATCGAGAAGAGGACATTCCAGCAAACAGTCTGCACTCTTCTTCACTTCTTGCTATAATCTATAATTATATTTATTTAGATGTCTTCTGCGTTAGTATCGTATTCGCGAAATTTATCACTTTTCCTATAGTACTCCTATCGTTGAATCCGTCTTCTATAATCTTTGTCTACCTCGTAAGTATTTCGTATTTGTCCAAGCGATGAACATTCTAAAAAGGTTTGTTCGGGTGAATCTGTTCCGTCTTCACACATTATACGACAATCGCTGCTTACTATTTTAAATATTTTCGAATACGTCTGGAAATTTCCGTGATCCGTCATATACTGCGTTACAAAATAATCCGATACTATGAAATGTTCTTCTACTCTAGGAATTATTTTATGTGTACGGAGTCCTACTTGGTCATTATTGCTCCTAGACTATATATTTTATACTAGTTCCTTTCTATCGAAATTTTTGAAGTGAAACTTCTATTGGGTGTTATATATGGGGAGTTAATCCGCAAAACGCGCAAGTGAGCTGAAATCACGGATGGATATATATACACGCGCACATATATATATATATATATATATATATATATATATATATATATATATATATATATACCAATACCCGCCTATCAAACCACGTTTTGTTGCCTTACATGTGTCAAGGAAATAACGGACGGATATATATATATATATATATCCCGTTCTCATATACCGCACTACCAATACCCGTATACAAGCCATGTTTTGTAACCTTATGCGCGTTGCTTATACACACAGGTAGACTCATTATTTTATATATATATGTGTGTGTGTGTGCGTTTATATGTATACATGCGTAAGATTAAAAAAAAAAGAAAATTTAGTTAAAACGTCTTTAAGTTTCACTTCTTTCCTACGCTTCGAGGCGCAGATGTTTTTTTTTTGTTTTTAGCATTTTTATCTCATTTGTTTTTTCCAATTGCGATCATTTGTTGCACAGTAGAAAATTGTCCCGTACGCGGATACTACATTTATTAATATTTTTTACTTTGTTCTGATTTTATTCTTTTTATATGTTTTTCTGTTTAAGTTTGTATAATAAATAACTACAGCGTATTCTATAATTGAGCGAAATATGGCAGAATATAAAATTCTTCTCTCGTTAAATTTGGCCCCAAAATTATTTCTATACGAGGAAATCATTTTGTACATTTTTTTTTTTTTATTTTGTCTAAAGCGTGTCTGACACGGTTCATAAAATTTAGATTTTCATCGATTATTATTTCTAAATACTTCATTTCATTCTTGCAAAGTACTTTTTGTCCTTTTATTTAAATGTATGTCAGTTAGCTGGACAGTAAATGATTAAACCTAATAAAACTGCTAGCTACTGGACATTTATAGTAATGATAGGACTTAAAAAAAATTAAGAGTATACTAATATGATCGAATATATTTATACATATAAAATACCACAATGTGCAAATAAACAAATATGGTGGATTAAATCACTAATAAATAAGAAAACATATGTAGATAACATATAAGAGAAATATACATACGAAATTTATATAAATCGGTATATATATTTGTAAACATATCCAAAAGTACACATATACACATATACTTATCTTGATATCTGGTATATTTCACGAATTTCGATATATTTTAATAAATTCACTTGTGCGCTCCAAATGTCCGCATCGATGTGAATTTTATTTTTTATAACATTACTGCTTAATTTGATAGTGTCCAAATTTATATGGTAGCCGAATGATCACAGACAGTCTCCTTCTATACAACCGTTGCGAAACTCCGAATTTGATATATATATATATATATGACTATTGTATTGTATATTTTTATTTAAAGATGCTCGACATCTTGGTCATTTGCGTCTGCTATAATTTAAATAATTAAATACAACGGAAAAGTAAATGTATATCTTATGGAATACATTTATACATTTTAAAAAACTAAAAACATATTGAACGATAGCTTCATCATCTGCAAGCATTTCTTCTGTCGTCATTTTTCTATGTCGGAACGCTTTCTCTCGTTCCTCGGTGAATTCTGGACATTCAGTGATGACGTGACTGATGGACATTTTTTGATTACCGCAGTATATACACGACGACGGGAGTCCTGTCTGGAGCAGTGGACCATGTGTTAATTTCGTATGACCAATACGAATTCTGCATAATACAATTTCTTCTCGTCTGTTTTCACGGTGAGATGTTTCCCAATGATCCAATTTGCCTTTAACTTGCCGTAAGTTGTTGTTGATTTGATTTGTCCATACATTTTGAGCGGCCATCTTGATTGCCAGTATTATTTGCTTTCTTGCATTTAATAGATCTTTTTCACGTGTCGTTTTGATCTGTTTAATATTTTCCCATGGCGGGTTTGTAGTTTCGGGTGGCCTGATGTTAAACCGATTTATACGCAAATAGTTTAGATAGTCATTACATCTAATTCTAAATGGTTTGTTTTTGTCCCGGTAGATTTGATTTAAATTGGAATGAAATGTTTTATAGTAATTTATACGCGTTTTGTTACCGCTAAGTTTCGTATAGTATTTCAGTACTAATATAATTCGACGGTGTTTTAATGACAATATGTTTGTTTCTGCATGCAGGCTTATAACCGGACTTGTGCAAAACGCTCCACTGCATATTCTGAGCGCGTTGTTTTGGATTACATTCAGTTTTCTTAGCGTACTTTCTGCAGCTGAATCGTATGCGATCGCACCGTAGTCTATGTTTGACTAGACGTATTGATAACACGAATACTTTATTACAAACGGATTAAATAAAATTATATGATATAGGAATTGGCGCGACTAGTATTTTCTTATTTTTTATTTTCACTTATCTGTACGTTTTGCGCGATTATAAAATGAAAAACGAAAATAAAAATAAAACAATTTAATACTGAAAGTGATCAATCTGATGGCGGTATTTAAAAGTATACCTTAAAAAGAAACGAAACTTTAACTAACTTGTTCCGTTAATATCGTTCAATATATTATTAACTTGAAAAATAAAATCGTAGACTTCGATCAACGAATACGGAGCAGCCTGCGAAATCATCAGCCACGACCAAAGGTAAAAACTAATATACGCTTTTTCTCGTTCTCGTCACCGTCGTCCGACGAATCCGTGGCTCACGGCAAAAAACAAACCCATTATCTTCCGAATACTATTCACACTTCGCTGTTCTTGTACGCGTCTAATTTCCCAAATTCCGTTAACATCGACAATTGCTACCTGCTTATCGTAATCTTATATACGCACATATATAAAAATAGCCAAATTAAGGTTTCTTCATGATGTATGCAACGGTAGAGTTAATAGTGAGTATTTAACATCAACCATCTCCTACGTTGTACCAAGATCAAATAGGCGATTGAATCGTTTCTTTAGTGAGCCGCGTGCACGAACAAACCTCGGTTTAAGTTCTCCGTTGCCGTCAGCTTTCCGCTTATATAATTCTCTTTTAAACATATTTCCCTGTATGGATATATACTTTGATAACAGATATTTCTTTAATAAGTTGCTTCCCGAACATATTTTGCGATGAGAACAGGACTTTCGCTGTTGTCTGTTCCAATGGTTCTAGATTGTTATTATGTGGTGTGTGTTTGGTATATGTGTTCCTTTACTAATGTACATGTAGTATATACGTTAAGGTTTATATTGTATTTATTAATTTGTTGAAGATTATTCATCCGTTTATTTCGAGTAAGATTGTGTGAATGGGGTGTGAATGATGTATGTTTTAATGAGTGTGAGACTTGTGAATGAGTGTAGTTTTTTTGTTGTGTTTAATGGGTGTGAGGCTGGTGAATGTGTTCAATGTATTTTTTGTATTTTATTTTTTTTTTTTACTTTTAATTTTATAATTCAGAAAGAATTATTAATTGTATTATTTTATTTATAAGCCTACACTATAATTGGCTGTTAGCTGTTAAATAAATAAATAAATAAATAAATATATATATATATATATATATATATATATATATATATATATATATATATGTATATGTATACTCCGTTAACATTTATCTGACCGAATACGTTAGAACTTCCTCATGAATATACACATAAAGTTATATTAGTATATTAATTATCTTAACACAACAAAGGGTATACCCTTCTGTTGGCACACCATAAAATATATATGTGTATATATATATATATATATATATATATATATATATATATATAAAAATAGAAAATTCTGAAAATTAAAAAGTTAGCGCAAAACAGTTCAAAATTATGCTAAATAAATATTATTTAGAACAATATAAAATAATTTGGAATAAATATAACAGATTAACGTGTTCATATTTTCCTAGTTATAACGACAGGCTCAATAATAACATTTTCGTTCCTAATTTTTATAATGCGCAATTTATTACCGATAGTGGCAGTTTTAAAAAAAAATATATCAAATCAAATGTATTTGTTACTACACATGAAATAAAACAAAACATCTTACTACGCTTAATTTCCGCTAATGCGCATAGGTTGCGCGAACAGCGGTCTACATTAATCTATATACAAATGATTTAACACGTGCTTACAACAAACTTAAACGAAATAATTAAAATCTTCCCACCACCAATATTGATACCCGCTCAATAAATTGATTGCAAATGTAAACTTATAAATAAATAGACATATATACTTAAGCATGAATACACAAGTCTACTGCTGTATACTTAAATACTTATCTACCATTTAACCGCACCTAAACGTATAGATTCACTCCCACTCGCGTGGTCGCAATCCACTGAGAAATAATCTTTTTCGTCTTTTGCATACATGCACCCACATTGAAACAAATACACATACACTTGTATACACAGGCTCGCTAAACATACGTACATACACAGGTGCCCGTAAACGTAGGACACATCAAGTGTCAACATTCCCGACACATGCATAAATATATTCAAACTCACGTTTACACATTTACTTATTCAGAATGTACTTCGACAAGTACTTACGTCGTCACCTACGATTTATAAGATCATGTTTTACTCTATATTCGGTAACTTGTTATAGTTTACAGCTCCTGAATATACAGTCTGCATCCTCGTGTGGTATTTTTCAAACAAGGATACAAAAGCTTTTTCTTCGTTTGCAAATCTCGATTTTCCTCCTAAGAGTCTTATATGAAAACGTTCCCGATTTACACGGATAAAATTTAGAAGATGAACTTCGTACAACTGTTGAATTGTCAATAATTAATTTGCATTGCTCATTATGTCGTTCATATGAATTATTTTGAATACCGCATTTTGTAGAACTTCTAATAGTGCAATGTGACACTTAGACCCTCCCCCCCCACAATGTATTATAATGGGTAACACGTTTTGGCATAGCCGGAACAGAAAACTACATTGTAATTCTAACGGACACGGTTTACTATACGCCGGCTATGATTTAGTAAATAGCAAATATGAAGAATTTAATAAGTTAGCCGTCGAAGAAATAAGAATCGGTAAAAATTATAATTTATTATATTAAGAAGGTAGCGTTAATTTGATTTAGGTATTATCTCATTACGTTTAAAAGTACAGGCATCGAAGAATGTAAATAAGAAATTGTAAATGAAGTTTATATAACTTGATTTACATCTTCAAAACATACATTTGTAATTATTAAATAAATACACTATGATATAACGGACAAAAAGAGCAGTTCAGCTAAATTACGTTGGAAAATCGAGCAATTAAAGATGATTTTACGTACGAGAACCTGAACAAGTAAATTTACTTTTTAAATGAAAACTATTCTAAATATGTTAATTAGGTCAGAAATGAAATCTCGGTTAAGTACTGCCGTATACACTCAACCATGGAGGGAACTTGTTGATTGAAAAAAAAATTCGGATGTAGATTAGACTTTAAAAAAGAAGAAACAAGGATAAAAGTAAACGTTTCCATTTTACTCTTTGTTCATTCCCTCCATATTGGATTACGTGTTTGAAAATTGAACACGAATTATGCGAGTTCATATACGTAATTTTCGATTCAATAAAAATTCATTAATATTATTATAAATAACGAAACGCGTGTACACACATGTGTATATATATATGCACGCACACACATATATGTATATATTATATATATAAATATATAAATAACTACATATGGTATACACCAAATATAGTTCATATACAAAAATGTTTCTAAAGTAATATGTGTATATATTATGTGTAATATATATTCCACACACACACATATATATATATAGGTATATATATAATATATATATATATATATAAACATCCATCATGTCGTAGACCGATTCCGGACGTCCAATCCTGTTTTGTATATATTACTACATGATATATATTCATACAACATTGTATAAACCAAATATAGTTCATATACAAAAAATGTGTATATAATACTATATGTATGCATTTTATGTACTATACATTCACACACACCATACATATATTTTATTTATATATATATATATGCGGTGTACATATATAATACACGTATGTATGTATTCGCACATTCTTCCGGTTAGTTTTATTTGCCAGAGCAGAGATGGAATAAAAATGGTAGCAGCTGGAAAATACGAATGCCAGTTGGAATCGCCCCCGATGACGAGCGTGTCGAGGAGAGCAAATAGGCGAGTTTTACTAAGTTCTTAGTGAATGCCAAAAGGAAAGAAAAAACTGAAAGTATGAAAATTTTAAAATTGTCGAAATTTATCGTCTAATATGGTAATAATGCGTACAAGCGCTGCTAGCAGTTTTACGACGTGATGCTATGTGGAAACGTGACTTCGTCAGACGCTGCCATAGACGTTTATTTTACGTGCGAAATTACACTTCAAATTACCGGATACTTTCGAAGATGACACTTGTAAGTATGTTAAAAAATCGTGACTCCGTCATTCCGACGGTACGTGTCTCCTAAATGCAATTTACTGTGAAATTCTTAATGCTTGTTCTATTTTTAACGAGGTAATTTAAACATAAAACTTGAATACGCGCACATTTACACACCAATACGCATAGATGTCGAAGATAACTTTAAAGAAGAAACTATTGACAGACTGGAAGAAATAACTAGCAATTTGTAGACCGAAGAAAAGAAATAAAAATATATAGCCAACAGTTTCTAATGAGAGGAATAATATCAGACCAGTTGACAACATAGTCTATCAGTGGCTGACTCCAAATATGTATGTATATATATATATATATATATATATATATATATATATATATATATATATATATATATATATATATACATAATTACATTTTCACCATACTGCGTACGCATATAATATACTTATATTGATTTTTTGTGTATATGCGCATGTATGTACGCATTAAGGATATGGGATTAGGAACTTAAAAGTTCTTATATACAAATTAACTGAAATTTTGCTTTCATAAAATCACAAGTAATTTTTATATATAATTCAATTACAATTATGACTATAATATTTCCGACTTATTACAGGTTCAGAATTAAAATAATTCAAATTTTCCAGTTTCTGACACAAATGTTGTGTCTTTGCTGTAAGACAAAATGCTAATATCTTATTTTGCATCCTTCGTATTATTGAAGTATTGCTTTTTCTGGCACAGCACCATAATTGATAATCATATTTCCGAACTGGCTTTAATACTTGTTTATATAATAGCAACTTTAAACGTTCGTCAACGTGCAGATATTTTGCATTTTCATTCTGAGTTAGTATGCACAGTTCGGTGTATACGTTTTACCACGGTCTAAATTTCATTACAGAATAAATGTTCTCCATTATATTCCGCTAAGACTGTAATTTATTCGTAATTTATCGCGTATATTAATTAAAATTTGAGTACTTACGTACGTACATACATAACATCGTGTATACATAACATACATATATGTCTGTATAACACACAAACTTGAATGTTAAATATATATATATATATATTATATATACCTATGCATCTGTTCACACACTATAGTGTATGCATATATATATATATATATGTATATTTATATATGTCATATATACAACGTATGATAGCCTATTTTATATTCAAATACCGAAATTCACCTATATCCTCGTTATATTTTTGCCATATAATTTGAAAAGTATGCCAGAGAAAATGTGCGTGAGTTTGCCTAATTCCGGTTTCCATTTGACGGCCGAATATTCTCTGTTCTCCTACTTCTTTCACCCTTCGCTATCTCTTTCTCAGTTTATATTATATATATTTATGAATAAAATATTAAAAATATATGCGTGTGCTTATGCGTTTTATATTTACGTTTATGTTCATTTTGTATTCATTCTGATTTTTGAAGGCTTCGTTTCTTTATTGAGCTGTTGTATAGCTCGTTTACAGTTTTTCGATGGAACAACATTCGTAATGACAATTTTGTTTTTGGTGACGTCGTGATTACCGAAATGTTCATCTTCTTCTACGAATACATTTTAAGATTATTTTTTCGCTTTTGTTTTGATGGACGGATAATCCGAACGTGCGAATGATACAGAAAATTTTTACATAAATTTTAATATTAATAAACAGTTCGAATGCGGTATTACGGATAATGTAAAATTGAACAACAGTTTCATAAATTTCTTATTGCATTTTGATATTTTTTGTTTTTGTATCACATGCGTTCTAAATAAAAAGAGGATAATTAAGTAATATGTTAATCGTGTTGAAGTTTGAAATTTTATCAGAAGTGTATAAATATAGTTCTAGAATTGTTCGTGAATCAATTGGAATTTTTAAATAGTGAAATTTTAATAAATTGGATACCAAATTCAACGTAGTTTCCGGTCATTGCTTCATTGAGAAAAATCAAGTTATATTAAAAACAACCGTTAGTCTAGTAAACAACTCCATTCTCAGGCATGATGACAAAAACATTGATAAACGAATGTGCGCACAATGAAGCGTTTCTTTATCGAGAAATCTGGATAACATTAAGTCAAGCTTCTAATCATAATACTATAAACATAACAGTTTGATAATGAAAACTAGTTTTCAAAACGGTACGCATGTGAACACGGTTTACACCGAAAAAAGAACTCTAACTTTGGTCAAAATTTTCGACTACCTATATAAATAAACTTTCTCCAATATGTCGCGTTTAATTGCGACGAAATCGATTAACTGCGCCACATTCGCCTCTCGTGTTGAATCAGAAAACGATCGAATAAATCGCAACTTACACGTTTCGCTTCCAAAGTTTCCACCGCCCACCGTATGAAAACATTTTTAAAAAAAATTAGCAACTCGTCATCGCTTAAAGTTTCCAGGTAGAAAGAAGCATCGATGTATTAATTATTTCGTACATTTTATTTTCCTGCTAACTTGTAACTAGCCTAATATGGATATCTAACAAAGGGTTCAATGTTTTCGCATGTGCGAAGTTACATCCTGTGTTCTTCCTATTACACTCATACAGTGATGAGTTTACTACTAATTTATTTGAGTAAGGTCCGCAGGTTTTCAACCTTCTTGTCATTAGTTCCGAATAAATTCATTTTCGCGACCTGATAGACGTGATACACGATTCGTATTTGCCGATCGTCTAACCGTGTCTATTTTGAGATTTTTATGTATTGCGTAGTTACTAACATACCACGACATCAGGTAAATTAAACGTATTTATTTTGAAATCTTTGTAGTATGTTAATGTTAGATTTCTTTAAACATCCCCAAAATTGAGCGGCATATATAAAAGCTGGTATTAATATTCTCTGAGGACAGCTCAGATCTATTAGGAGCCAGTACACCTTTCTGGGTTTTAGATAGACCTCTTTTTTTTCTATATGGGATTGTCCAAGTCAGACGTACTTAACTGCATACGTTTTAAATGTTCGCTCACCTTTTTTTCTAAAAGAAGCACGCGCTGATTTCTCAAGATTTAATTCCATACGCCATGTTTTAGCCGGTACGTAAGTTTTGTTAACGTTCTCTCGAAGTTTATTAATCATCGATATCCGACGGAAAACATAACTAATTCAACTTCTTCTTATTTAGTTATGTCTGCCGTATAAATGTTATATAACAAAGGCCCTAGGACGTTTCCCTGAGGAACCTCAGCAGAAATTGAATAGTCCACTCTGAAGTATTTTCATCTAACGCGAAACTGTCGATTGCTTAAGAATGGTTTTAGAAGTAAGAAGTTGTCTGTCGCTGACAAGCGTTTCAACTGTATAAGAATGCCATTATCAAACACTTTGCCGATACGAACACTGCCTCATTGTAATGTCTTCGAGCTGACCATTCTTCTATAGTATTAACTACCGTACGGATTTGCCGTAACGTAGGGTGGTTCTTTCGCAAGCCGAACTGTTTGGAATTAACATTGATAGCTTAGTATCGATAAAGTCTTAAATTACAAAATTAACGAATTATAGAATAAATCATTCGCCGCGGGAAAAATGATGAAAAAAAACCTGTACCATATTATAAAGTGTGGTAAAATGTCATTAACGATATAACTAAATAACAATTCTAAATATCTAGTATAAGATTATTAAATAATAAAATAACAAGTTCCAGTAAACAATGCTTCGTTATGTTAGTTAAATAATTATGGTGAAATTTACAATAAAATTTTAAACGAGTGAATAGACTTAAGCATATGCTGAATGTGTAAAGAGCGTTTATATCTTTTCGTCTATAACAGGAAGAAAACGATGCGTCTAATTCCAGATTTACCTTTGTCGAATTTTAACTTCCTTGGTACAGTAAATTTAATTATTAGTTTTCGAAATTCGGGAAAAATTTATTTTTTTGTATTATCCTATTAAACGTCGGTCGCATACAAATACACGTTCGCGCCAGACGCACGCGTAATTAGGTTCTTTCCTCTAGCCTGTTGACTCGTCACTTTTTGGCAGGTAATTTCCCGTTTTTTTTTTTTAAACTAAGACCAGGAATGGTTTTTTAATTTCCTTTTCGTCATCGCGTTTCAGTTTCTGGTAGGCGTGGTTATACATTTACGGGCAGATAGACGAACAGATGGACAACTTTCAAAGTTTCACGGAAGTCGACTTTTATCTTCAGCAGCTCATATATCTGGATACGTTCTTGTTAAAATTGTCACGGCCAAAGTTCCGACGGTACAAGCCGCGATAGTTTGCCTGTTCGACGTTTATCGTTCGAATTTAATTTGCACTTTTTTTCTTTTTTGAGTAAAAATCGTTTAATTTTTTCGAAAATGTATAAAACGAAAACATCGTTTGCATACAGAGTTAGATGTATGATAATTAAATTATTATTTTTCTTCGGGTATATATATATACATAATTTTATATATACATGTACGGTATGTGTGCGTGTTTTTGTGCAAACAAAAATGTAATTAAATCGAAAAATGTGGAATGCAGTTATTTTTTACACTAAACGTTTTATAAAAATTACAAGAGCTTTCGGCTGTTAAGCAATTATCAAGTGAACATAAAGTAAAATATATATATATATAATTAACAAAACAAAATAAAAACAATGTTTATATATATATATATATATATATATATATATATATATATATATATATATATATAATTAACAAAACAAAATAAAAACAATGTTAATCACTATAAAATTTATTTTATTTCAGCAAAGCTTTTCGACTTTCACGTCATTTTCAAACCATACAAAAACTTATCGAAAAGCTTTTCTAAAATAAAATAATTTTTATAGTGAATAACATTTTTTTTTTGTTTTGTTAATTCATAAAAACACTACCCTCCAATACATCAACATTTTATATATATATATATATATATATATATATATATATATATATATATATATATATATATACGGTATATGGGAAATACAAAATGTAAAAATACTAATTTTGATGTACAGTTTATTAAAAAAATGAAAAATTTTACATTCGACAGAAGTTATTATTCCTTTTATTTTCTCCGGTTTCTGGTATGTTTCTTTGTAAATTTTGTATCGATGAGTGTAGATTGTGTTGCTAGCACATTCACTACCAGATTATTGTTTTATAAATACTACTATCTATTTTGTCGATTTTTATCAATTATATGTCTAAATTAGAATTTTTACATTTTATATTTCTAATATGTAGATTGTGTTGGTTATCACATTCACTGTCAGACTATTTTTCAATTTATTTTTATAAATTACATATCTAACTTAGGATTATTTTCGCGTGGAAGACAATGGCAAACCACCACGTACAATAAATAATGTAGTGCACCACAAATACACACGGGGCTGCATTGGTTTCGTTACAACAAAGCGATTACAATCAATTCTCTCGGGGTAAGTGTGTCTATCTGCGCCAACGTCATATTATGATTGCCTTGTACCCTACTTACACTGTACAATAAAATATGTATAGTAAGTAGTCGCCTACCTCCGATGCGGAGACCGCACTTAATGATGATATCTAAATGATCTAATAAATCTACCGCCAACTGGTTCTAACCTATGCACGTAACCTTTACTGCTATCATCTCGAACTACTTCGTGCACATTTGGTACTTTTAGATCTTTATGCAAATTATCGTTTCGTATATATACCAGGGTGCGCTGGCTATTATTCTTAGTATCTTCGATTTTTGATATTCGATATGGATGCTGCCCCCCCACCACCCCAGAGTGATATACCTTATGTCCGCACCGGCTTAACAACTGCCTTGTATAGAGGTAATTTCGATTTTAAAGGTAATTCAGATGTTTTATACAGGAGCCGGTATATATTTCGAAGTTTAAGTTTTGATTTCTCTAACTTTGATCTTGATGTGTTCCTTCCAGGTCAAGCGGCGATGAAGTCACATACCTAGGTATCGAGTTTTATTTTTTTCTGGAATCAGGCCATTAAGATCAACAGATGGACATATGTTCCGTCTAGTAGTAAATGTAACGTGCACTGACTTGGATGAACCCTCCATTGTCGTGCCCAGACGTTCGTACCTCACTGTAATTGATCATTATCTCTCGCAAATAATGTTGTATCATCAGCAAATGCCGCTATCTCCACATTTGTATTCACGGGAAGGTCGAACATATATATGAGATAAAGTATTGGCCCCCAAAACTGAACCCTGTGGAACCCCAGCCTTGACAGGAATTTTGATACGTCACTACCGAATTTGATTTGAAAAAATCTGTGTGTTGTATGCAGTAGCTTGTAGTAAGGATGTGGCATAGTGTTTTATTTCATACCACGTACGATCGAAGGCCTGACTGAAATAAAGAAAGGCTGCAGAACAATACTGCTGCTTTTCGAAACAATTACCGATATATTGTTGCACTCTATGAACTTGTTCTATTGTAGAATGCTCAGGATGAAACCCAAACTGATGGTTTGGAATCGTATCCTGTAGCTATTTTGTTAGTTCAGGCGGCAGTGATTTTTCGAATACTTTTGATACTATCGGTAGAAGAGTAATAGGTCTCGATATGACAAAGTTTCACTAGTAGTAGGGTTACCAGGCTTTGGTATCGTAGTTACCTGAGCCATTTTCCATTGTGACGGATGGTAGGCCAACCAGCGTTGAATATTGTTGTTAATAGTACTATAGCTTTTCGCGATAATAAGCTAATAGTTTTTTTTTTTAATTTTCCCTATTGTTATTTTCTTTATTATCTCTTTAGTTTTGTAAAGTCATTTGGTTGTATTTAACTGCTAAGGTAAATTTAAGGATACTATATGTGTATGTTACAAATTCTTCATGATTTATAAAATTTTGCATTGAAATATATTACACTACTGTACTACTCTACGTATTTTACTTAATACTAATTCAAACGATATTGTCTGTAATAAACTTTCAGCTAATTTCCCGTGATCGGATCGTACCTTGGAGCTTTGTGCATTAATAAATTACTCATAATCACCCTCTTAATCTGGAACAGAGAAAATAGTTTTATCGGAAGGGGCAGTTATTTAGTATATGGCGTTTTTATTTCTACGATTCAGCAAATCAGTGCGTATCACTCGCGTAAGTAGCGTTCGCTATAATTTTTAATAACTTCATTCACCTTCGACAAATTGAGATCCCGATGACATCGCGTATGTACCTGCATCAACTACTAATCTCGGTCATGTATATATTCAAACAAAAAACATTATATTTGTAGAGCTTCCTCGGTGATACGTATTGAAAAAAAAGAAAAAGTATTTATAAAGTGTCGTAATTATTTATATTTATAAAACATAGTCGACTAGTTTGGCTTGGTTGGCTACTACATCATCAGGACTAAATAATAGTCGCGGTAGTGTTGTCATTCCAATAAGATTTTCGAGAGAACTTCGAATTACGTTCGGTACGAAATTTTCTCCGTCAAAAAATACCAAGAAAGGTTGTCGGAATTTTTCTTTTTCGACGCTACTCTCGTAATCAAGTAGAGCAACTATTGAATAAACGTTAAGAGAGAAGACTAGACTGAACTTTCCGACTTGATTATATTCAAAACGACGTCATTAATTTTTCCGTTCATTATGCGTACATCTGTCAGTGTTTACATTTTGTCGGTTTCGAAATATGTGTATAATTATAACGACCTTTTATTAAATTTATTTAATGACCGAAAGTTTTTAAAATCCTATATATATATAATATATAATCCTATATCGTTCAAGGTTCTACCTCACATCTTCAATTCGTTCCATTTCTGAGCTTTCTAAATCCATTTCTTTCACGCTACCTGAGTTATATCATACGAGTCAACGGTCTGTCAACGTTTCTTCTCTTATATTCCAACACTCGTTTTGTGCATTATTATCCTTTCCTCTGGCTATGTTCCCTGCCCAAGTCCATTTTAGTTTGGTCATCTACTACTCCATCACGTTACAAAGTCCGGTCTTCTTCCACATCCGATTATATATATATATATTATATCTTCGTAATGCGAACGACTTTATTTTAATTATTAAAATGCTATATTTTAATTATTAAAATGCTAAATCGTACTAATATCGTTCGGGAATAGGTCTTGCCTTTTCTTTTTCCTCTACAAACGGAGTAATTAACTTAAAAGTTAGAAATTTTTCGAAAGTTTTTAAAAGTTGACGACCCAGTTCGATTATTTATTTAATTCGAATTAAATTTCGAAATACTACGGGGGAAACTGAAAGCAGTAGCGTAGGAAAAGTACCCTAGAAGACCAAAATCGGAAACGGATTACAAACGCTTCCTTTTTTCTTCCAGCTGATTAAATTTAATAAATACGCTTAATAAGAGCGGGGGGGCGAAATGTTTATATTATTTAATTTTTTCGTCTGAAATTTTTTATTTTCATTTAATTTTAATTTTATTAATTTCCTCTCTTCTATTATGTGTGTTCCTTTTGAAACGGAAGTATGAAGAGTAGACCTTTTATATCTGTCGATAACTATTTATTCGAAAGAAAAGAACACTCGATGATGATAATTTCTGTTTTGGAGTTTGTTTTTCATCAACCCGCCACTATCTTCCGCTCGTTTATATTCGCTTGGTAAGTTTCGAACTGGAAAAACCGACCAAATAAATAAACGAAATAGAACTGACGGGACGAGATAAAAAGTTAGAAAACGGAAGAGAAAACAAAAACATTTCCAAAATTAAAACGTCTGTACGGTACGGTTCCGGTCGTCCGGCGATACAGTTTTGTTCGATCCAGTTCGAACGAATTAACGTCGAATTAGTCGCATCCGAAGAAATATTTAATATAAACCTTATATATACACCACGCTGCAATTAGTGAAGCACAAGGGTCAATGTAAAAAAAAAACATGAAAATTTAATTTTTCTATTTCGCTCGACTACTTAGATAAAGAAGGAATCGAGAAGTGACGCTACAATATTCACGTTGATACCGAGTTTCTAAACATAATAGGAATATAAACAGCTAAATTTGAACCATTCCAAATAATTCAATTTTACGTTACTTCAATTAACCATATTTATGATACGTACATACAAAACAAAAACATATATATATATTTCTTTTTCGCATCCGCCATTATCAGTAATCAGTGATCCGAGGTATATAAACTGCCTTACAACTTTTAGACCTGTAGATTTCTTGGCCTTTTGTTTTGGTTTATTACCGGGATTTTGGATTTTCTCTTGTTAATTTATAGACCTACCTTAGTTTCTATTCCATAAATCATTCATTTCCTTCTCTGATTCGGTTGTAAGTATTGTATCGTCAGCGTATCGAAGGTTGGTTATATATTCGCCACCGATTTTGATGACTCCCGTGAAAACGAGGAATTTTCAATATATATTTTGAAAAACATCCGGGATAGTATGCATCCTTGCCTTACTCCTCTTTTGGGGTACAATGTTTCCGATAAATACTTTTTCTATTCTGTAGAATTATATACGTTATTTATTAGAGTAATTAAGTGTTCTGGCACGCCCGTAGTGACAAGCACTTCCTACATTTGACGCAGTCAAAAGCTTTGTTATAGTCAATGAAGCATATGTAAATAGGTTTATTATATTCAATGAGTTTGGCAATTAATTGATGGACAACATTTGTTTCCTGGTACCGTTTCTACTAATAAATCCAGTCTGTTCTCTCGGAATTTGCCAGCTCAGGTAGTGTTTCAGTCTGTCATGAATCACATGTAACATGATTTTATTCGTATGAGTGGTTAACGTTATCGTTCTGTAATTTTCACATTGTCTAGTTGAGCTTTTCTTATGTAATGGTATAAAAACAGATTTCCTCCAATCATGTGGCCATATCCTAGTCCTCCTTACTTGGTTACATAATGTATGAATTACCCTTCATAGGAAGTGCTTTAATTATTTCTAAACTGATACCATCATTACCAATTGGTTTATTATTTTTTTCTCGTATTTGCCATTAATAATCCAGTTCCGTGGTTTGAATTCTCCAGCTAGAGTTTTAACCTTCCCAAAGAGGTTACCAGATTCATTTCTCTCCGTATGACTTTCAATCTCTTTCCATATGTAGTTTACATGTGCAGCTTTATTCTGTCTGCAGCATTTTTTGATCTCTCGATTTAGCATGAGCTTCATTCTGTGTTCTCTGTGCTATCCTACACGGTTAATATATCACGAGGCGTGTTGTGGAAGATCCAATCGATGGTCTAGACATTGGTATATCTATTGGCGGAAGAATTATTAATAAATATGGACTGGAAATATAGGACGAAATTGAAGGTGATAGATCGAATATCTAGCTTATTGAAGATAGCGGTTGTTCAACGGGTGAGATAAAACGGCGGAATCAGCTGGCACGGAACTAGCATAATAACTTCAACATGTTCTA
Organism: Coronaproctus castanopsis; assembly: GCA_032883995.1. Taxonomy (NCBI): domain Eukaryota; kingdom Metazoa; phylum Arthropoda; class Insecta; order Hemiptera; family Monophlebidae; genus Coronaproctus; species Coronaproctus castanopsis. Next base: position 121,038,753 of record CM065052.1, on the reverse strand, counting down.
GCTTATTGAAGATAGCGGTTGTTCAACGGGTGAGATAAAACGGCGGAATCAGCTGGCACGGAACGTAGCATAATAACTTCGACATGTGGTTGTGGCGATGTACGCTATGCTATACGAATACCCATTGGGAAGCGAAGTGAACGAACGCTTCTATTCTGCATAAACTGGACGTTAAGCGTAGGATGTCCAGTGATACTTCCTTAATGGGTAGGATCGTGCGTAGCGAACCTTTGATGCTACGAAAAATGATTGGTGAAAAAATGCAGGGGACTCGTCCACGCGGCAGGGTATACATTAGATGGACAGACACCGTCAGAAATACATTAAGAAAATTAATTACAGACTGTAAACGAATGACTATCGAACAGCGTAGCGGAAAGAAATTAAAGAGGCTGTAGTGTAACGGTCAAGACATTCCTTCAAGGAATTAGGACCACAGATGAAGATGTATATGTATATGATGACATGTAATATTAAAGAAGAAATTGTAAAATTTTTCAACTTATTATCCAATGTAATAAGGTTATATAGTAGGAAAAGATGCACGTATGATATATATATATGAGGATAGGTAGATGAGCTTGTATTGAATAATAGACAAATAGATGAGCTGTTTGCAGTTTTGTTGCATTATAGTTTATACGAAATTATCGTAAACATTTTTTTAAAGTTAATGAACCGCGATGAAAATATTGTTGCCAGATTGTTTCCTCGGAATGTTTTTTCGTATTTATATACGGTTTTTTTACACTAGGAGGGGTGGCGGTAAAGCATAAACAAAAAGGATGTTAGACATATAACGGAATTTACCATTTATATATATATATATATATATAATAGGAAAATAACATCCTGTAAATAAAGGTCAAAAAGATACTCGCGCACAACACAAACAGGCATGCGGGCCAGTTCGTTTCTTTTAACGAAATATCCATATAAATCTTTAAGAATACGCAGTTCCTAGATAAGTGTATGTGTACAATAAAAGAAGGGACTAATCGAAATTTGCAGTGTATGTGTGTGTGTGTTTGTGTGTGTATGTGTATTTTAAGGAAAGAAAACGAAGAAATCCTTAACGATAATAAAAAATATATGTAAGGTTGGTAGATCATTCGTGCGGAAAATATGCTCGAGGAAACGAGAGGCCTGTTCCCTCAGAAAGTAAAATAGAGAATGATGGGACTTTTTAAGAACGATGTAGAAAAATATTTTGTAACATCCAGAAAAAGCAAACCGGTAAACGATACGTATTTTATATATATGTGTGTGTGTGTGTCTGTGTATGTGTAAATAAAATCAGTGTGCGTAAAAAACGACAACGGAGAAAAAAGAATAATACACGGACACATATACACACCTTTGAACACGTTCCTACGCTCAGATATAGGATAAGCAGGTATCGCCAGGGTGGTATTGTTTTTTCAGAATCTCAACCGTAAATATATAATAAAGAATTTAATATCTGGCTATATTTCCAAAATATGTTTGAAAATATTCTGGATACAACCCGAAGCTCTTTGTTCTAAAACGTATTAATATTATCTATAATGACCACCTTCGGTTCATTAAGTACAACATCGTTTAATTTTTTACTTTCATTTTTCACTATTTTTAAAATTAGTTTGAGCAATATTATTTCCATGATAGCAATTCGCGTTAAAATGTGACTTTTTAGCTTTCAAACAAATATACCAGGGATTATTACTTTCTATTAATTTGTACCTCCTAATTCACCAGCTACTCTTTTTATCACTCCATTCGTTCATGGATATCTCTCGACCTTCTTGTTTACTCTAAATGTGTATATATATATATATATATATATATATATATATATATATATATATATATTATTTATTTATTTATTTACAACACATTATACGACGTACACAATAGCAAAACGACAATTACAGTGTATGTACTTATAGAATAACTATAAAATAAAAGTATGAACAGAAATAAAACTAAACCGCTCTCACACAACGGCCTAATTAATAAAAATATTATTAAAATACAGAATAAAAAACAGAAATACCAATCATACACTCGTATTCTCATCTAAACAAACTCTCCATCAAGACACGCACTTCGCATACTGATTATTCACAACAAATACAAAAAACAGGACTGAATACAAAGAATATGCGCATAATCCCACGCGAGGAAACTGTTAATCGATAATGGTGATAAACGGGACTTTTTATGACCAATATAAAACGAACTTACTGAAAAGTAACTAGTGAAATACAGAGTTTAAAAAATTTTATTATATATAAAAAATTTACTATTAAAATGAACATCTAGCAGTGGATGAATGTTTAGTGCGTTATTATATAAACGCAAGGTGGATAGAAATGGGAATTATAACTTAGATTTGTAAGAGCGTTCGGTTCATAGAAAATACGATATAACCTACTGCTAACACACCGGGGACCATAAATAAAATTGTAGATAATAAATAATTGTCATCAATGCGAGCGTTACAAATATCGTGCTGAAAGCTCAGCTTACTTATCTTTCTTCTAATTAGACCGATATAAAATTGACTAAACAGTGTGAATAAAAAAGGTATAAAGTCGGTTGCTTAACGTAACATCATATATATATATATATATATATATATATATATATATATATATATATATATATACGAAAGAACAATATGCTGTTGAAACTGGAAAAATCTATATCTAACACTAGAGTAGATTTCGTGGATAGAATAAATGAAAGTTCATTAGATTTTAAATAAAGTAAACAAAAAATTCATTAAAATATTCTGTATAGAATAAATGGTAAATATATTACACATAAATTATACGACATAGATGTAAAAGAACGAGAATATAATTTGTTTAACAGTTAATGGGAAAATTAGTAATAAAAGAACAATGTGTGGAAGTGGTAATGACGCGGGTAGTAATTTTAGGACAATACACTAATAAAATTATATTGAATGCGTTATCTGCATTAGCCGAATCAAGATAAAATATAGTGTACAAGCACAGAACGCAACCAGTGAAATATATATATATATATACAACAAACTGAAGAACAAAGACGTTTTGCAAATAGCTTTGTATGTATTAAGGAAAGGGCAAATATGGAAACGATAAAGACTACAAGGAAGCCAATTGTAAATCGAAGAAAATGGTATTATTAAAAAGATAAACTATGGGCGAGAATTTAAAATGTAATATATACGTAAAAATTGTAACAGGTGAACCCACTTACATTATCTATATGAATTATTGTAAGCAAAAATAATATGAACACAGAAACAAAAAATGTCGCTAATGGATAAAGATACGATAGAAAAATGCGCCTGTACAACTTTTTTTTTCTTATTTTAATTAGCCTGGCTGTATGTACCATTTGGCCACAGAAAAAACAAAAATAAAACATACATAAATATAACGAATGAATTAAATTAAACTAAAAGAAGAGAAATAACTATATGAATATAGCAGTTGATGATAGTCATAATAAAAGGTAACACATAAAAAGAGGAAAGGAAAAACCAGAACAAAAACCAACGCTTAAATTAGAATACGATCAATACGAATGAATTTACATAAAACTATCAAAATCCAAACATATCAAGGATAGGATACAGTAAGGAGGAAAAACACCAAGGGAGAATAACTTCTCAAACAAACCCGCACGTCTATACCATCCACAGTTGAAAAGTAAATGGTTAATATCTTCTCTAAAATTGACTCTACTATGATTGGTACGAGGAATATAAGAAGGATTTACAATATTGAAGTCCAAAGCTACTCTAGAATGACCAGAACGAAACCTACATATGACAGTGATCAATCTGCGGATAGTAGTGATCGGAATAACAGTGGAAATGTGTTTGAACCGGGGGACATAGAGCAATTCAGTTTATACTATAGGTTGTTTTACCTTTGATTGAAGAATTAAGTATACTTTCAATCCAGTCAGTTTTAAAGCTTCTTCTAATCACGTCATAGAGGTCGCTAGAATATATGGAAAACGATCTCCACAATTAATAGCACTTTTCGCCAAAGTGTCAACTCTGTCGTTCATAGAGATGCCACAATGACTAGGTATCCATAAAAACTTCAGTTTATCTCCATATTGAGAGATAATCAAGCATTTTCCCGTAATTTCTAAAACGAAGGGGTGAGATTTCTAATTAAAACTACTGTTTAAAGCTAAATACTGTTGCATATGGAAAAAAAATGATTAAAATAAGAAAATAAGTACGCATATGCGATCGGGAGATGTAGAAACTGTACGAGCAGGTGAATCAAAAGTTTCCTCTTATTTTATTCACAACCATTATACTTTTAGCGTTTGTCATCTGTCAACCGTTAGCTGTTATAACCTAAGTCCAGTCACTTACTGCGCTTTTATCTTCTCACGTCATTGTAAATGTCCAACATGTGTTTAGTCAAGCTGTTGGCTTCCAGTCTATCCGCACGTCTTTAGACATACTGCTTTATAATATCAGCTACGTACGGAATGTTTAAATCGTCGTGTAGAGCTGATTTGTGCGTTCGTAATTTTTTTTAATATTTTATTTTTGAATCGTTGCTATTATTCAAATATTTCTAGCTTTAACACAGCCTCACAATTCAATTCCGTAGGTCCAGATTAGTCAAACCGCAGCTGTATATATAAGCCGCTTATTGTTAAATATCGGATCATTGTTTCTAGGAGTCAATTCCTTTTTCCGAATTCGTATATTAAATTCATTTCTTTAACTATAAGGTGACGCCGTGTCTGTCGACTAAGTGCGTATATCTAATATTAGACTGAAGTGTCGTTACACAACATCGTTGATTTTAACAGATGGGACTACAACTTTCCTAATAATAAACTTTCTCGTTAAAACTTATTTTCCCTTATTTCCAAACAGTTATCCGCTTTATTTAGCGCTTTTTACAAGGTAACACTGCTGACGGTATTTGTCACTCGGGAGTGGAGATGTAAAGTGAAAAACATTTATACAATCTATCATCAGATTATTTTATAAAATATTCTTTCGACTTCGCTACTTTTTCTGATATTGTACATCTAAATTAAGTATTTTTGTACATTTTCTTTCTTTTTTCTTTTACATTTTTTATAAATTGTATATATTTTTATATTTCATTTTTTTTTTATGTCCACTCGATAATAGCTAATAGCCGAAAATATGTGTGTGTGTGTGTGGTCTTTTTATATAAAAAAAATTAGTAATTTTTGCAATTATACAGTATAAGTGAGATTACGTGATGGCTTACTCGTGTTGTAAGGATTGGCCAACGTCTCAAACTAGCATCACTCGAGCGTTGTTTCCAGGGGCACCGCTTGGAGGTTCCTTAATTGCCCAAGGAACACAATAAAATTATACAAAGCCGCTGGATTGAACCAGCAGAAAACCATCCAATAGGCTCAGATCTGGATTACCAAAAGTCTTAATAGATTAAGGACACTATAGTTGGGCGTACGAGGAACAATATGAATAAATGGAACATTAGTAAAAGCTCCACATGTGACTGCGGTGAATCGCAAATAATGGAACATCTCTTCCAATGTAATGCTTGTCTGCGCAACTGTACCTTTAACGACGTCTTTAAATTGGACGGGAGTAGCATACTTCTCTTTAGTCGAATCTAGGTTGTGATATGAAATCTAAGCATAAGCGAAAAACAGATAAGCTACGAGAAAAAAGATACGTTTAAATTTATAAATAAATATTTAAATCGTCCAAAAAAACCATCACAAAAGACGTAACGTATCGATTACACACGATATTACGAAATTTTGGGACCACATCTGTCGGAAACAGATAATCTCAAAACTGCGAAATACGGTATGAAAATTAACACAGAATACTAACTGTAAAGATGTAAAAGTGTAACAACTGAAATATGTAATAATAAAAGTATTAAGAAAAAAAACCTACACTGTGGTTATTGTATATAAAAACGAGTTATAACGAAGCTCCCAATACGTTCCAAAAAAATTAAAATAAAAATAACATACGACTAGCGAGCGAGTAAGATGTAGAGTTATTAAAATTCAAACGACAACCCGGTCCGATATAATACACGAAGTAAAATTTAAAATTAGAACAGCAAATATGTACGAGCGAAGTAATAAATTACCGAGAAGAAATTTGTGTACGATGGGGTGTGAAATTTTTTAAAGTAATAAAAAAAACACACAAAAAACATTTACGTAAGTTTAATCTTGCGCGTAAAATATTTTTCAAAAAAATTTACGTCGAAAAAAAACAAATTGCTCAACATACCGTGTATTAGTTAACAAAGAAACTCCGATTGTTCGTGTTAAAATTTAACGTTCAAATATATCTATCTATCTATCTCTCTCTCTCTATATATATATAAATGATAGTTAATGTTGTGTAGTAATAATAATAACAGTATAAAGTAACAGTTCTCTCTTAGCGAATACAAAGTCTTAGTGGAAAATAAGTTATAGAAAACATTCATATTTTCTCGCATTTAACAGCACCACTCCTCATCTCGCAATTACCACCTTTCCGTATAGCATATATATATATATATATATATATATATATATATATATATATATATATATATATATATATATATATATATATATATATATATATATATACACTCATAAAGTATGTTATATGTATATATATTTAAATATATACATGTATGCATATGTATATGTATACATTACACATACATAAAATATTGTAAACGTATATGTGTAAATAAACTTCAACAGAAAATCCGGTGTATGAAAGGAAAACTATATTCGTCCGAGTTGAAAGTTAAAAGTTGTCAACTAGTATATATATATATATATATAATAAGTATTTTATATATATATATATATATATTTGGACGCATTCAATTGCAAGTTTAAACACACACATAACAACCCGAAAGAGTGCGCTTGTATGACCAAGAAAAATAATACCAAAAATTCCAACGAAACCGATTGAGCAGCTTTTTTATTTTTTTTTTTTTATTTTTTTTTATTCGTTTTTTTTTTGTCTATTCTCGGTATTTTTATTTATTTTATTTTTTATTCCGAGCTTGGCATTACTGTATACGCAGTAGTAAACTTTCATTCTCGAAAACTTTCTCTGCTCTTTGTACATAATAGGAATATAACAACGTTGGAAACTTTCATAGGTGCCATATATAAATATATAAATATGAAATTATGTCCTAACAAATATATATATATATATATATATATATATATATATATATAATATGTGATGAGATATACTTTATTTTGCATTCAGAAATTTACGTAGAAATAACAGTTTGCCGAAGGTATACTAACTCTTGCACCATTGGGGAATGTTATATATATATTTGTTGTTTGTTCTAATGTCGCTTATTTGTTGACGATTTTGGTCGACTTGATGCTGCTTTTTCAAATTATTCCGGCTAATATGGAATCAGGTTCCACGCCTAAACGAATTTTCCTATTTTTACAACAGAAATAGTCCAATTTCAGCTGGTATTTGTGTTATATTTTTACGTCTGAACTAAAAATTAGGTCGACCAGTAGTGGACTACAGCAGGAATAGATCAAAAATTAATTCGTGACGCGTATGTGTGTGTCTATGTTAGATCTCTTGAAGCGTATTTAATGTACTGACGACTATCGAATGTCCCCCCTATCGGACCATCAATTTACGTGTAATAGAATCGACTAATAATGGTGAACTAATATTTTTAACTTTAAACCTTTATCTTTATTTGTATTCAAGGCGTGAGTAGACCCACAGTAACGCGTGTATTGGATTTTGAGATTATTATAATTTAAGTGTTATGAAGGGTCAACTTTAGATGTATCGCTTCTTCGGCATATTACGAAAAAGTTACATGTTAATTCGTCTGTTTTTGTTTTTTCATAAGTGCGTTACAAAAGAAAAAGGTGATAAATTAATTTTAGTAGTTATCGGTAATTAACTATTATTTACAAAAAACCTCCCCCGTCATAATCGTAATGTAAAGTAAGATTATATGGTTTGCGCAGTAAAACGATGACGAACGAAAAGTGGCAATTATCGAAAAGTGCGTAAAGATTCATTTTTCTCTCGTTTAACGCGTTTGTTTTTTTTTATTATCGATTAAAAAATAACGATTGTAATTTCCAAAATTTTACGAACGGAATACTCGGAGTCGGGGTTCATAAGTTCAAAATTCCTTACAGGCAATTTTCAACATACATTACATGTATGAACTAAATTTCATCCAAATCGTTGTAGCCGTACTCGAGGTGTTCGATGTATATTTTATATATACATAAGATATACGTGGCATTTTAATAATTTACATTTCGCGTATCGCAGTCGTTAATATATTCATCTGAATCTCGTGTTAAACTAATTGGGAATACTTTCGTTAATATCTTAAAAGTGATTAGTTGCAAACCTAAAATTTGCCATGTTAAAACTTATACAGCGTCACTTAAGGCAAATCGAAACAACACGTTATAGACAGCTGTTAGACAAATAAAAGCACCAGTAATTTCCATCTTATACCGAAGGCGAATGACACTAGTGTAAAAGTAGTGACGATATATGTGAATTATTTAATCATAACCATCTAGTGGAAAAAGATAATGACATGTTTGATTTCTTAAAATAAACTTTTTTAAGTTTTCAACAATTTCGAGGATGTCACTTGAGGTAGTTGAAGGAATTGCACAATGTAAAAGACGACGATCGGTAACCGGAGAAAAGAAATTTCTAGGAAAGGCGTTTGGTGTTTGCTCAAATGCGTTCAAAAATAAGTTATTTGTGTCATCTTCTGACACATTATTCATCCAGAATATACAAATCGTGGGGTCTGGAAGTTTTAACTCCTGGACATCTTCTTAGCTAACACGATCCCCTTTTAGCTTAGACAAATTCGACGCCTCCTTGGGTGCAGTATTTATAATTATAGTATTGGTATTGGGTTTTTTTTAGGTGGTCAACATCTTTTTTCGACGATGAAAATTGTTTCCCGATCTATTCTTCTTTACTTCCGTTTCAATAATTTATTCTCGGGATTTAATTTATAACCGACCATACATTCGTCTACTTCGCTTCCAATTACGATGGATAGATCATAAGTGGAACGAAAAACAACTTATTCTGGTATGAAAATTGTACCAATAAATAGGGAAAAAGAGAGGTTACTTCACTAAATCCATGCAATTGTTAGTCAACGAAATAATAAAAATCGGCTCAATGAGAAAAAAGTTTTGAATGTTAATTAAACTACTTTTGTTTATTTATATATATATATATATATATATATATACATGTAAATATATATGAGAAAGACGGAAGAGGTTAACGCACATATTACAAGCGAAAAGGAAGGGCATGCCGCACCTGGCCCGACAACTTACACCGACAGTGCACAGCACAAGTACGCTATGATGATGATGATGATGATGATGATGATGATATGCTTAAAGAAGAGATAAAGAAGATAAAGTGGGCTGATACGACCGCACACAATAGTAAAAGCTCGCCGAAGAGAATAAGATTAAATCAATCGAACATGGGAATACCGACGAAAAACCGATTCGCTCCGCTACACAATGCTTTAGATGTAAGCTTAGATGTTAACAAAGTTATTCACCAAGGAAATATCACCGGTAACAATAATAATAATAATAATAATAATACTATTTATCTGAATACTAACGATAATATTATAAATAATTGCAGTAATAGAAATAAAATTCCACGTTATTTTTCGCGGTCCACTAAAACAAAATCATAATGAATTCATTTCTAATATTAATAAAAGCTTAAAGATTAACATTAAAATTAAAACAAATAAAAATACTTACATTTTATATACAAAATGTATTGAAGACTATGATCAAGTACTAAAAAATTTAACGTATATGAAAATCGAACACCACACTCACACACATACACACCGAAAACTAGAAAATCGGTTAAACTTATTTTAAAAGGTCTTCCATATAACGTAAATATTAACGATGTAAAAAGCGACATCGAACAAAAAATTAACGTAATTATTAATATAAAACAATTTGTTAAGAAAAATACCGAATATGGTACGGTAATAAATTTACCAGTATACAATACTAACTTTAAAGATATTATTAAAATCAAAGAGATACGCTATTGTATGGTACGCTGGGAAAAATTTATTAGTAGAAATCCAGTACTTCAATATTACAATTGCTTAGGATATGGCCATGTGGCTTACAATTGCTTTGAAAATTGTAAATGTTTAAAATGCGGTAGACCGCAAAGAACTGTATGAATGAAAATGTATTAAAATGTGCTAACTGAAACGGTAATCATGCAGCTAATTCTAAGAACTGCGCAGTTTATAATAAAATATCGGACATCTTCATGAGCAGAAGGTCACGTCGTAATTTAACAAACGTAAATAATAATTCATTCGATCTAAACAAACCCAATATCACACGAAACAACTCGAATAATTGTAATTCATTTAGTAATGTTAATAATAATGATAGAAATGATATTAATTATTCACGCACTTATGCTCAAGTGGCGTCTAATAAAAAAATAATACGAATAATTATAATATTAATACTCACAGTAAATAGTAACACTAACGAATTATCTCAAATTATAGAATTACTTAAAACAATTGGTTTAAATAAGAATTTTTTTTTTTAATGCTCGCAATCTGTCTATATGGGGCAATAAGCGGCGAGGATAATTTTTAAAAATAAATGTATTTAATGGAGCGTGTCCCAGTGGCATGGCTCCTTATCTTATGACTGGACTATTTTCCAAATGGTACGCAAGCCCTAGGCGCAGTGTTATGGGATATGCTAGTTAATAATATTACGCCTATTTAAGCGTACGAACCTGGACTGGTTTACAATTAGATTATGGGCCAGGTGGTTAATGTGTTTGTCTATAATCACTTCTTTGATTGATGGTATTTCCAATTCGTACATCATCGTTGAGCACGAACCATGGCGCACCGACGATTGAACGCAATATCCTATCTTCGGTTGACCGTATGACATCGATACTTGAATTGCTAGCTGAACTCCAAAGTTCTATTCCGTACGACCATATTGGTCTTAGGATCACCTTATTTTTCAGTGTGAACACAATATGCGAACATTTAGTTTCGTTGACTTTAATCTTTCAATACGTGAACCATTTTTCTAGTTCCTTTAGATGTCTCTGCAATCGGTTTGATGCTAACTCGATGTCACAGTCAGCAGATAATATAACAGTGTCATCAGCAAACATAGCTGTAGTTGTTGTATCATTTAGCGGAAAATCCGAAGAGATAATTTGATAAAGTATCGGCCCAAGTACACTACCTTTGGGTACTCCTGATCGAATAGGGTAGATGTTAGAAACTGACTCATTGACAGTAACCTGAAAATATCTTTCTGAGAGATAAGATTTTATTAATAAGTAATAAAGAACCGGTAATTTGCGTTTTATTTTACAAAGTAGGCCATCGTGCCACACTTTATCGAACGCTTTTTCTATGTCCAGAAACACCGCGGAACAGAACTTCTTTTTTTCAAAGCTTCTGTGGATAACATTAACAACCCTGTGAATTTGTTCTACTGTGCTATGTTGATCTCTAAAGCCAAATTGATAGTGAGGTATTATATTGTTTGCGAACAGAACAGTTTTCAGTCTTCTTAGCAGTAATTTTTCAAAAATTTTCGAAAAAATAGGAAGCACACTTATAGGTCTATACGAAGCCAACTCAATCGGTGGCTTCCCCGGTTTAGGTATAACAATTATGTTCCCAAATTTCCACTGTATAGGAATGTAGCTTAAGCGAAGCATTGCATTGAATATATATGCTAACAATGTAACAGCCTTTTTTGGTAATTTCTTGACCATCATGGCTGTAATTAAATCATGCCCCGGGGATTTTTTTAGATTCAAATGTTTTTGAATAAAATTATTTACTTCCATAAGTGACATAGATCTTATTGGAAGATATATTTGGTGTGGAGATTGCAGGTAATTTTTTACTTCTATTTCTGCAACACTTGCTGCTTTATTTTTGTATGGATTGAATATCTGTGATAAGTACTTAGCAAATGTTTCTGCTTTTTCCTCATCAGTTCTCATCCATTTATTATCAATGTTTATCGGCGCAAGTCGTGGCTGATGACTATTTTTAATAGTTCTTACCGCTTTCCACAGGGAATAATCAGTATTATCATCAGGGGTTAATGAAGATATCTTCCATTCGAGAATTTTGCTTCTTAGTTCTTTAGATGCCTTATTAAACGCAGTTTTGTCATTGGGTTTTCTGGAGTTCTGCCATATACGTCTTAATTTCCTTTTTTTCTGTATCATATCCTTTATTACCTTTGGATGACCTTTAATTTGTAAGACTTTATTTTGTTTCTTAGGTGTTGCTAAATATGCAGACTGCTGGACACATCTGGGGAATTTTCTACAACTGCTTCAATATTATTTTTAGATTTTAGTGAAATATTTAGATTAATCTTATTTTCAACTAAATGTTGATATATTTCCCATTTAGTTGATCTATTGCACATTACTGGTTTCGCTTCAGCATAAATGACAGCACAGCTAAAGTTGATAATTACTGGAGAGTGGTCAGAAACACCATCCAGGCACGATTCAATAAGCAGGTGATTTGCGTTGATCCTATTCAGATAAAAAAAGTCAAACAAATTGGAATCTTATTGTTGTCAGTAGGCCAATAAGTAGGTTCTCCGCCTGATAAACTGTTATAATTGTTCATTTGAATACATTTATGCAGCTGGTTTCCTCTTGGGTTATTCAATCGGGAACCCCACATTTTATGCTTAGCATTAAAATCTCCTCCTGAAATAAATTTTTTACCGAGGGTTATGAAGTATTCATTGAACTGCTTTTCCGTTATAATATGCCTAGGAGGACAATAAACGGAAGAAACTGCGATAGGACCAAAGTAAGATTGTATTTTGACAGTAGTTGCCTGCAAGTATACTGCAGCAAATTTGCCCATTTCGTGGTGTTTTAAATTTTTTTTTATAATGATCGCAGTCCCTCCGTGTGCAGTACCATCCGGATGCTGAGTATCATAGATAGTGTATCGTTGTATTTTAACATAACTTTTGTTAGTAAAATGAGTTTCGGAAATCAACAGTATATCTATTTTATTGCTTATTAGGAATGATTCAATTTCGCGCTGTTTATGCGTCATTCCATTGATGTTCCATGTAGCGAAACGTAAAAATTTATTCATTTTTAAAGTAGTTTGTTGAGTACTGTTGATAACATATTTATTATCATACTGTTTTGTTGTATTATTCGTAATGGATTAATATTTATTCTCTTTCTATGCAAATAACGAAAAACGATATTAGCATTATCGGATGGAATGCGAAAATTCCCACACTAATAAAATGATTGAACTAGAACATTTCATTTGCACAAATAATGTTAAAATTGCAGGAATTTCAGAAACTAAAGTAGATGAAAGCACTTACCTAACGATGCCGAACTATCATTTATTCCGTAATAATAAAACCCGGAGCAGTGGAGGTGTAGCTTTGCTAATACATAATAGCATATAGTGCGAAGAAATTCCCACCCCACAAAAACAAAGCACGTTCAGGCTGTTGGAGCTAAAGTCTGTGTAGATGGCAAATTGCTAGCTATTTATGTGGTTTATAGGCCACCAACAAAACCGATAAACTTTCAAACTGATATCAAATTTCTAATGCATTCTGCTGAAAAAAGAGTTTTACAAATCGGAGATTTTAATGCGAAACATCGTAGCTGGAACTGTTACAATGGTAACAGGTCTGGTAATGAGTTACTAAACTTGCAACCTTAAACTTTCAAATAAAAGCACCCAATGAACCTAGGTTTTTTCCGGGCGGGTGGTCTTCAAAACCTAGCATAATTGATCTGGTCCTTAAAAAAAAACGACTATGAAATTACCGATCCTATATCAATTAGTAAGCTGTCTTCAAATCATAATACAATAATATGTTCTCCCGGTGGTACGATAAAGCGAATTGTAACACAACCAAATTTTGATTACTCTAAAGCAAACTGCAGAAAATATCAACAATACATACAAAACGAAGTCAAAATTTCAATAACCTTACACAATGCTTTTTATGTAGATGGTTACATTCATTATCTTAAGTCTATTATCTTAAAGGCTGCCGAAAGCTCCATCCCATTATTAAAAGGAAATGTTAAACATTTTTCGATCTCTCCTGGCACTTTGCAAATAATAAAAACTAGAAATTATTATAGGAAACTTTATCAGAGATGTCATAATGAAAATATGTATATATTTAAACAACTATATGCTAGGTTGAATAAATTAGTTAAAAGACGACTGTTACAAGAAAAAAATGCTCATTACAACACGTTTCTTAGTAATATACCACGGAAAGTAAACAAACATTTTTCCCGGGGCCAAACAAACTTGCCTCCTATTAAAAAACCTGCAAGTGTCGATGTAGTAGCGTACTCAAACGAAAATAAAGCTGAGCTTATAGCAGAACACTTTCAGAATATGCATGAACAGAATAAAGCAATATCCACACGATATCACGAACGGAAATTAAAACAAACAATAAATACATTTTTAACAAATAACGTACCTACATTAAACTATGCTGACTTAACCTCACCGAAAGAGGTCACGAACTGCATTAGATCACTAAGAAATACATACTCTACCGGACATGATAAAATTAGCGTAAAAATGATTAAAAATTTATCTCGTAAAGGTGTAGTTGCTCTCACAGTGTTATTTAATTCCTACATTCGTTTGTGCTACTACCCCCTGTCGTGGAGATTGTCCTTAATTGTACCTCTTCCTAAACCTGGCAAGGATTCTTCCTTAATGAAACATATACGACCTGTTAGTTTTCTGAGAAACATTAGCAAAATTTTAAAGAAAATATTACTCATTAGATTTAGAAAACATAGTGATATAAATGGTATTCCTAATAAGTTCCAATTTGGTTTTCGACCGAATTTAAACACTACCACGCAGCTAGTAAAAATTTGTGATCTTACTGATAATTTTAATAAAAATAAGCACACTAAGACATTGAAAAAGCTTTCGACACTACTTGGCACGATGGAATTCTGTATAAATTAATAAAATACGATTTTGCATATCAACTATCCATGACTAAAGCATATTTACATAACAGGAAATTTTATGTGAAAATTAAAAATCAGAAATCTAAAGTCAGATATGCATCGGCAGGAGTACCTCAGGGCAGCATCTTTAGTCCATTCTTGTTTATTATTTACATAAATGATATTAGCACAATTAAAGAAGTTGATGTCAATTTATATGCTGACGATACTGCTCTGCTGACGTCATCATACCGTATTGATACGATTAGCAACAGATTAACCGCTGTAATTAATAAAATATCCAAATACTTTTATAAGTGGAAAATTAAAATTAATGATAGTAAAACAGAGACTATTATTTTCACAAAGCGTAAACCCGCTATAAATGACTTTGCTAGAATTCATGAGTACCTAGACTGGAAATCTAAAGTAAATTATCTCGGTGTAACACTACATAGTAAGCTAACTTTTACTAGACATATTAACGAGTGTATCTACAGGGGACATAAAAAAATGAGTTTGCTGTTTCCAATATTTAACAGGAAATCTACGCTATCACCGGTGAACAAGCTTTTGATTTATAATCAGGTAATTCAACCTAAAATTCTTTATGCCAGTCCTGTGTGGTCGAACACCTGCCTAAGTAATATAAACAAATTACAACGATTACAAAATCATTGCCTAAGAATAGTGTTGAACAAACCCAGATACACACCCATTAAAACAATGAATGACATTTTAAACTATCCTTATATACAAGAAATAATAAAAAACAGGACCTTAAAACTTTTTAATGCATGACCAAAATGTCAATGAAATTGGAAACTACGATTATCAGTCTCTACGACACAGGTATAAAAAATATAAGCATAGACGAATTAAACATATCTTATTAGGGTAGTATTAGGTTTAAAATTCAATGATATTATAGATAAATTTTATTTGATTTATTTTTGTATTCTTTTCTCTTTTAAATTTTATAAATTATTTTAACCATTGTGTTTAAAATTTACTTATGAATTACACATTGCAGGTTTAATTTTTCCTGTAAATTTCATTAAGCAATAAATGTTTATAACTATCACACGTATATATTTTTAAAATTTATTATGAAGTTTATCGGTTAAGAAATTTTTTATTTTCTGAACGATAGAACGCTATATTATAAGTTATTCATTTCTTGGTAAAATTTAATTAAAGAAAATATACTTCTTTTCTTTCTTTAAAAAAAAAAAAGAAAGGGAGATAAAAGCTGATAGATATACTCTGTGTATATATATGAATACACACACACACACACACACACACATATATATATATATATATATATATATATATATATATATATATATATATATATATATATGGATTACTTCAGGCAGCTATCATATAAAGTTAACAACTTTTAAGGAGAACGTATCTGCTTCAAGCTAACTAGAAATAACAGCAGTTAACTGAATTCGAAATTGCGTCAGATAAAATTAGTAACTGCTGAATTATACACACGTGTATTTATATATATAAATGTGCGTGTGTGTGTAGTAGTCTATAATGTTCAATGACGAAATTATTTTTATTTTAGATAAGCTTTAATTGAATCGGTCACTTGCCAAGTTCGTTTTAAAAGTTACACATGTATATTTATTTCGTGTAAGTTAATTTCATCAAATCTAAAGTGCAAGATATATACGTCACTGAATGCTGAATCAGTCAAACCACTCGCATCGATTGATATATAATATATCCGAAAATGTCAGTTAAAAATATTAGAACACACCCCCTTAATGTTTTTTGGGAATGAATTTTGAAGTTTTTTGACGGTATTATTTTTCCTTAAAATAACTCTTTCGTATCCCAAATACATCGCACCATAAACCGAAACAGTATCCTCGAGATATAAAATTTTAATTATACTTACCTACATGTTAAAAAAACAATATTTTTTTTCAAACTTATAACCTTCGAAAGGTTAGTGAATTTTTCAACACGTGCTTTTTGATAACTATTGAGAAAGACAAGACCGAAACAAAATCGAAATTTCCAAAATTTTACGAGTCATGTACTCGACGTAGGAGTCCCGAATTTCGAAATTCGTAATTTCCATACAGGTAGTTTTCAATTACTTAATACGTTACATCATCATCATCATCATCATTTAGTCGTAACTCCACGTAGGAGTATCGTGATCAAGGTAACAGTTTCATTATTTTCTGCCTCCATCCTGGACGATCTTCGGCATCATGAACGCATTTTGAAAATGACATTTGAGCTGCAGCAGTCACTGCATCTGTCCATTTAATTGGTACTCTACCTTTTGGCCGCACACCATTCATTCTTCCGATAACTATTGTTCTTTCGATTCCGTCATGTTTCCGTATGATATGACCAAAAAATCTCATAATACGTGCGAGAACTTCTGTTGTTAATCTGCGGGTTGGACGAATTTCTTCCAAAATAGACGTATTAGTACGCTTTTCCATCCACGAAACTCGAAGGAGCCGCCTCCAGCACCATATTTCGAAACTATTTATGCGAATTTGTTCGGACTTTCTGATCGTCCACGTTTCTGAACCATATAGAAATATTGAAAAAACCAGAGTGCGTACAAGTTGAATTTTTGTATTTTTCGTAACAGAGGAATCTTTCCATATCCGTGTTAGTTTAACCATCGCACTCCGTGCTAGTTGAATTCTTCTCTCGATCTCACCTTCAGATCCGCCTTTACTTTCCAACAAGGATCCCAAATAAACGAAATTTTCTACCGTTTCATAACCGGGAATGGTTTTATATTTTTCCTTTATTGTATTCTTCCGATCAATTACCGTTAACTTAGTTTTTCCATTATTTATTTATAGACCATAGCATTTACTTATATCTTCTAATTTCTTCAACAATCTTTGCATTTTTTCCATGTTAGGTGCTATCAATGCTATATCGTCAGCAAACCGTAAGTTTGTAACTTTGAGTCCTCCGATAGAAACGCCTTCATCCCAATCCTCTAAAACTTTTCTCATTATATGTTCTCCGTATAAATTAAACAATATGGGTGAAAGTACACATCCTTGTTTTACACCTTTCTTTACAGTAAATTCTTCGGACTGTGTACCGAGTTCTAGCTTTATGATATTTTGGTTGTGCTCATATAGTTTTTGAATCAGATGTACAATGTGTTTTGAGGCACTCATCTCCATCAATATTTCCCAGAGTTTGCTCCAGATTACATTATCGAAAGCCTTTCGATAATCAATGAAACACAGCACTATCATTGTACTCTCTTGATTTCTCTATTAATTGTCTCATATTTAGGATCTGTTCCCGTGTGCTTCGTCTTTTAACGAATCCAGCTTGTTCTTTGGCAATTTGTGCGCTCATTTTTCCGCGGATACGATTGTTAAGAATTCGTAACATTACTAGGCGTGCGGCAATAGAGAAATGGTTCCATAATTATCACATTTAGTTCTCTTTCCTTCCTTTCTTATATAGAGGTAATACGTTACATCTATGTACAAAATTTCACCTAAATCCTTAGAACCACTTCCGAGGTATTTGAATATTTATGCACATGAGAAACCAAATCAGCCGTATAATGACCATAATTGACCATATTGTGTTGCAATTAAATTCCTCCACAATTGTCGATCATCCGTTGAGTGTATCAAGTTTGATATTGACACGCACTGACATATTTGTTCGGTCCATCGGGTCATTGGCCGACCTTTTCTTCTGTGTCCGTTCATTCTTTCTAATACAAACTGTCCCCGTGCGCGTATTATTTGGGTGCATTTTTTCGCTACTACTTCATTCCCAAGATTTTGCGCCAGCATTTAATTTCAAAGCTGATCCGTTTAGTTTATTATCCATGCTTTGGAGCTATGGGTAACACTAGGGAGCGAATAAATTGTATTTTTGTATAATTATTTTCATCCTGGCAAATACGTTGTAGTTTACTTGTAGCATTTAAACTCATCGCAGACCGTCTCTTTATTTCTTCGCTCGATCCTCCTTTATTGTAGATTCGGCACCTAGATATTCAAATTCATTGACGATTTTATATCCGTCTAATTTTTGTGCAGTATTGTCGTGCAATAAGATATCTGTCCTTCCACAAGTTCGACTCAATACGTGCGATCCTTTGTCATAGGTGGTCCAGAACACTTTGATAAATTCTTTATTAACTGAGTTTCTTCAGAAACAAACTTACAATGTACAATTCATCCCCAGTAAATAAAAGACGATCAACGTCGTCTTCACTTTTAATTTTAATTTCCTTTGTCGGAACAAATTTTTGTCGCACTCTTGCCAACGCAATAGACTAGCGCAAGACAGTACGGACTCGCTATAAGCGAATTTAATCGTTTCAAGAGTCTCATTACTAGCTTTAAAATACTATTTCTATTTTTATTCTCAATAATGAATCGGATACAAACTTAAAAAAATTTAACTTTTCGTTTATTCGTGTGTAATCTAATTCGAATATTTCGTTTTTTGTGGATCGTCCAGGTCCATTTCCTAGAATCTTTGATTTCACTGTACGAATTTATTATTCTTAAATTATGTTCTAGAGCAAATTCTACTAGTCTATTACTAATCTATATGACCTTTATCATTTCCATTCTTCTTGGAAAAATTCTCTACGGTCGTTTATTTATCTTCTTACCGTTTACCTAATCTACTATTAAATTCACTCATTACAAAATATTACAGTATTACTAATTTTTAACTTTAACATCGATATCCGTTCACTGATCACTTTAAATTCTTCTACTACAGTATTTAACCCATAATTTAAATAAAATTTTACTCCTTCCTAACTATTGATACTGTTTGAATAAAACAAAATATTATCTCGATTTCGTTCTAGTATTATTTCTTTCGATCTTCTAATTTCGTCTAAACTCGAATTTCATTTTATGTCGTTTAATGTCCTTACATTTAAACAATACAGATAAAAAGTGTTTTCCTTTGAACAGACATGGTCAGTGGGTAATAGTTTATTATTATTATTATGAGTCTGATAGTACGCATTGAGAAGTTCGGTATCACAGCTTGTCACGGGGATACCACTCCTATCAGCAGAAGTGAACTGCGTTCTAATTTTACCTTAGAATAACTAAATATATATCTGTTTAATGGAAGACTTTTTACGTTACTTATTTTTGCTTTTGTCTATATTTTTAGCAATTTTTCTAGTTTCTTTTTTCAAAAATTCAAATAAACGTCTTTGTTCTCGAATTTTGGCTCCACACTAGTATCGATTCACGTTGTCCGCTGTATTTTTTTATAATTTACAAATAAAACTCTGTTCTTTATAGTTTCACGTTTACCTTCCTTCCTGAAATTCTTCATCACCGATATCAGTGCTTCTTATTCTATTTCTCTTTTTGACTAATCGTTAGAGATAAAATTCTTTTTTTTTTAAATATTTCAGTCTTTTTATTTTTCATAACTTCAATTTTCGTAATTTGCGAATAAAAAGATACCACCACCAGTCTAGAACTTCTGATTGTTTCTCTTCTGTTCTTCTTACCCGTTGAATATCCTTCAAAACGCTCCTTAAATTACTCTGATTATTTATAACATCGACAACAGCGTTTTACGGTCACTCACAAGTCTCATTCTCTTTTATTCCGTAGACAATAATATTCTTCTTTCTTACATACATCTCTAGACTATATACTCTCGTTTTAGTTTAGAAAATCTAAAATATATCGTCTTTTAATGTTTCAATTTCATTAACTAATAGAAAGCGAAGAAAACTGATTATAATAAAAAAAATTAGTCTTAAATAAGATAATAATACTACTAGCACAACACCATTATCACATCGATAAACTAATAAAGATTCATTTTACTAGACAAATCATAAAATCCCCGTTAGTAATAGACTCAACAGTCCCGATAAAAAACGTAATTCTCCCATAAACCATTCGTATTAACCTTCGTGTGCGCCCAGTGTGTATATATATATATAAGATTATTCGTAAGGGAATTGTACTCATCGGCAGATTGCGATTTGGACATCATTTGTTGCCTGACCGTCTTTTCCATATGCAGCTTAGAGAAAGTCCCTTCTGTCCCCTCCATTCTGAACAGACAGTCTGCAAACCCGATCATGTCTTTTTTGAATGCTCTGCTGTAGCGCCGTTGCGTTCGGAGCTTTACCTTATTCTTCGAGTATTACACCTCTGTATAATGTATCGTCCCTTCTACATCTGGATAATCTATAATTATTTCCCCATATAGCGATGTTTGTAGAGAAGTCAGCATGCTTGATTAAGATGTAGATAGTCCCCACAGTATCACGTTGGGTAAGCTGTAAAGGCACCCCCATTTAAATATATATATATATATATATATATATATATATATATATATATATATATATATATATATATATATATATATATATATATATAGTCGGGGTAGTTTATACCTTCAGGAAACCGGAGCTCTAACCGGTATGGGGCGCGTCCGCAGGTGGCGGATAGTGGAATAGCCTACAGATATGTAGGTTAGCTGCGAATAAGACATTAGTCAAAAAAGCAGTCGCGAACCAAGAGCGGCTAGTGGTGGAAAGCCTCATGCAGGTGATTCCAATAGTAACAGGGCAATGAGAATGCGGATGTAGAGGGACAGGTTGGGGAACTGTCTAACAAAACTCTACATGAGTACAACGACTTCTCACCCTTGGCGAGATGAGGTCGCCATAAATTTCTCACCAGTCTATTCCCCAATAGCAAACCGCTGCCTTGTGGTAAATTGTTTGGTCACCCAAAGGCTAAAGGAGTTAACCGTAACAGAAAATAATACAGAAGGCGAGAAGAAACCATCGTGTTATTCTTTTGTAAACCTTTCATGACAAGTCCAATACAAAATACGTTAACCGAGATCAAAGATGATAATTCATACGATGATGCCGGAAACAGAGGGCATCCGAGGTCTGCAGCATGCGAAATACCTCCTTCAAAATAAGGACGTGGAATGTCCGAACAATGTTAGCGATTGATAAACTTGCCAATATCAAAAGAGAAATGATGCGTTATAAAATACCATAGGAGTAGCAGAGACGGGGTGGAAAGATGAAGGCAATTTTATGTACGACGGGTATCGAGCAATACGTAAAAATGGAGAGAAAGATGTTACTCTCATGATGGAAAAACCATTAAGTAACGCGTTAATAAACGTGGAAAGTATAGGGAGTAGAATAATAATGGCAAAGTATTGCACTACACCGGTAAATACTACAGTAATTCAATGTCAGCAGAAGATGATGACATGGTGGAAGAAATTTACATGCAATTAGAAGACCAACTACAAAAATTGAAAGCAGATGATAATGTGATAATAATGGGAGACTGGAATACCAGTGTATAACAAGGGAAAGAAGGTAATACAGTGGGGCCGTGTGGACTGAGCGTAAGAAATAACAAAGGACAAAGATTGGTAGATTTCTTCAATCAACAGGATCTAGTGATAACCAGCGCCAGAGAATAATCTTATGACGCGCATTGTGGTAAGCCGCGATTGCTTCTCGCAATTACTTAGTTTATTGTATATTTGATGATTTGAAGGGTATCTGTAAAGTTGCCATTCCCTGCGAGCATTTTTTTATTTTACTGATTAGTATTTTAAAGGATATTATTATTATTACGATTTGGTTTATTATTGAACTTTGTAGATCGTTTACAACTTTGTTGAATCGTTTCAGTTAGATTATTAACCGCTGCATCTATGTCATCGGGAGTTTTTAATTTAACATTTAGGTCAATTTTGGCTTTTACGTGTTTTGTAAGTTATAACCAGTCTGTAGATGAATTTGACAAGTAATTTGCTTTCTCCTGATGCACATCCTGCTTCTCTTCAGATGCGAATAAATATTTCGCATTTTACTAAAGATATAAAATTTATAAAATAATAACGCAGTAAGTATGTATGTGTTTGTGTGTTACGTGTTTTTTCAACGTTGTAAGATAATTTGAACAAACCAAAAAAACCGTTTATTTATATAGTGGTATAGGAATTAATAACATATTTTAACTTTCCGACTTGATTATATTCAAAACGATGTCATTTTATTTCTCTGTTTATTATTCGCACCTCTGTCAGTGTTTACATTTTGTTAGTTTCAAAATATGCGTAGAATTTTAACAAGTTGGAACTTGACTAATACACGTCTCTACGCGGAAAAAAATAATAAATTTTATAAGCATAAATAAATAAAAATGCGAAAATAATCGATAATGATCCAAAACAGTTTTTAAAAAAATCTACGACTCTTAGAATTTACTGAGGAAAAAAAACAGGTACACACGCGACTACGTTGTTTAACAAATTACAATGATACAAAAACGAAATTAATTTTAAGCGAATTAAATTTTACAAAAGCGTACAGAAACTTTTAAATATTTACATACATTTACTTCTATAGCATTAATGTAGAGCGAATATTTTAAAAATTATTATTAAATCTATTCTTTAATCGTCTACGTTTATAATTATCGTACATAATTTATTTTTATATTCGTCTTTGTTAACACTTATACGCAAATATTTATTATAGTCGTTTGTTATAAATTTATAAAATAATAACAATTGCATATAGAAGAACGGTTTCAATTCGAATTTTAAGCATTATGTCGATTTAAAAACCAACATACACTTCATCTTATATATATATATATATATATATATATATATATAAAGAATGTTTGTTTGTTCCGCTTATCCGATTGGGCTGAAATTTTGCAAGCTTATTACCACCAATTCCGGGAATGTTTTAGGCTATCAAAAATAAAAATCGGTCTTGCAGCTGTACCCTTATTGCCAGAAATTGTGTGTTTTTTTTATGCTGCGCCTAATCTAGTTGGACGATTTCATTGAGATGTACAGTTTTGGAAAGGGTATGTCCACCCAAGTCTAATAAGCTATCACTATGAAAAATATGCCCAGCCGTTGCAGCTGTAAATTCGTGGAAAAAGTTCAGAAATAAATCTAAAACTGAACGAATTGAATGATAATTTGAGTAAATTAATTATATTATCGAAATTTCTCCAAAGAAATTGACTTGTGGTTCGCGACGAAGCGATCGGGCGACGCTAGTTAATAATAATTTTATGTAAAAAATTGGTGTATGACGTAAATGATTGCGATGGACAATTTTTAGACTTATTAATTCGTTCGAAAATAATTTTACTACAAATATTTCGGAAAAAATTTTCACTAGATAAATAATAAACAAAAAATTAGTCGATAGAATTTCAGCGAAACCGGCTTAAATCATAAATAGACTTACACGAGTACCCTAATCGATATATATATATATATATATATATATATATATATATATATATATATATATATATAAAATATATATATATATGCTTATCATATACGAAAAGGTTACGGGAGTCGAATATAATGAGACAATTTTCCGTTTTATTATCCGAATAATTTTATTGCTTAATTCGTTCTATAAATAACTTTAATGGCGCGCGTTAAATATCGTTAATAATAAGGTCGAATTTAAATATCGATTCAACTTTATTACAGGCAATCAGTTTTCCGTCGCTTTCCGAAGTTCAGTTCGATTGCTAATTATCCGTAAGTTATTTTGTAAGCTGACGAAGTTTAAAACGTAAAATAATTCTATACCGATTTACGACGTTATATTAAAAGCGAACGTGTGTGATTTCTTCGCGTTTAATATTAAATTAATTATTATCGTTTAAAGTAAAACAATGAAAAAAGGGACGATCTTTTGATAGTTATAATGTAGAATTAGACGTAAATTTAGAAAAAAAAAAAACTGTTCCTTAAAGTTATACACATCTTCCGTCTGGTTTATTTCTATTTGTAATAGTTTGCTAAAAAATAAAGTCGGCGCTAGTTTCATCTATAAACGTAATTAAGAAATTCGTTCTATTACGTTTATGTTCGGAATTTTACTGTCCCGGGGGCAATATATCGAGCGTTAGAATACGTTTATCAACATCATCCAACGTCATCCGGTTTTTCTTATTCTTGCGATTCGAAAATCTGTTTAATCGTTCTAAAATCTGCGTAATTTAATTATAGCCCCCTTATAAAATCCGAATTGCTATTTCGTTTCCGTTTTTTGAAACCGGCTATTGGACGTTCCGTCGTTCCCGTATACACCTTTAACGGGCCTTTTACGTCTTATTAAATTCGCTCGTAAATAATATCGGAGTATAATATTTGGTCCGATAGCTAGGTCGATTCAACCTGGGGAATGCTCGTAAAATCGGTATTCAGTGACGTAAAAGCGGATTACGATTTGGAAAAAACTTCTTCCTATAACGATATTAAGTTCTCCTATTTGCTCTCCGGATAAAGTATTTTTTTCTTTTTTTTAATGCTCCTGTTACTGCTCTCAACAATGTTTATTCTGTACATCTGTCAAACTACCATTGTCAACAAATACGTCTTACCCTATTATGTATTCAGCTATATTTACCATGAACTAAAATGAATAGTTTAAGCGACATTTTGTAATAATTGCGCATCTAGAATACTGCGTCTATATAAAAACAAAAAAAACTAATAGTTCGAAGTATATCGCGACCGCTGTTAGTTAATTTAACGTGTTAAGCCGTCATAAATAGTCGAAAGCTTATAAACGAGTAGCGTGATAATAATCGTTGTGACTCATCATTTCTTATTCCGGTGTTCATTCGGATACACGCGATAATGTTGAAATCGCACTAAAACGGCCACCCGGTTCGGAATGTATTTTACAATGCGTGTAGTATGAACTTCAACGAAATAGTTTCGTGCGCGATGTTTTACCCTTTTAAGCCGAACTTTTTTTCTTAGAGCTTTGAAATTATTTTTATCTACCCTCGCTATTTTCGTCGTCGGTACGTGGTAATTAAAACCTGTTCGTGTTTATCTCGTTAATCAACTGTAGTAGGATATTTACCTTCGACCCACTCGTACCCCTCTATAAGTTACATTTAACGTTAATTCCATTAGTAAATTAACTGTTTTCTGTTTTTTTTTTCTTTAACCAAATTAAATTGAATTTTTCCATCATTACTCGCGCGTAGAAATAAATAATTATTCCACGAGACTTTCCGATGTTCGATGTTCATTCGTGTAGAAAACGCGAGTATTGTATTCGAAACGGCGTACAAAATTGAGAAAGTGGAGATAATCAACTGGATGGTTGGTAAGTGGCGGCTGCTTAAACGATTATTAAACCGAAGACTGGTAATGAAGCTTTTAAGTGACGGTTACAAGCCAACAGGGTGGTTCGCCATATTTTCTGCACTTCGCGGTAAACTGGTACTCATTTACGGCTCAGTTAGATGAATAGCTGAGTTGGTTAAAACGTTTATCCCCGATGGAATTCGAACACAATTCGTGAGATAAGAACGCGAGTTTCCTCTACACCACGGGTTTCTTATTCGCATACACAGATATATATATATATATATATATATAATATATATATATATATATATATATATATATATATATATATATATCAGTTAACATATCTGGGGTCCAATTTTCTATGACGATTTAAAAATACAATTTTTTATAAGGTTAAAACAAAAATAATTAAAATTTCCAAACAGAGATCGTTTCCGGAGCGATTTCTTTATAACTCCGATCGTATTTATATATATATATATATATATATATATATATATATATATATATATATATATTTAGCAAAACAAAATAAAATTGAAGTTAATCGCTAAATGATTAACTTCAATTTTATTTTGTTTTTCTAAATTCATAAAATCACTACTCTCCAATACATCAACATTATATATATATATATATATATATATATATATATATATATATATATATATATATGTATATACATATATATATATATATATATACATATATAATGAAATAGCCTATTTTTTTTTTTTTTTTTGACAATTCTTTCTGAACTCTTCGGCGATTACATCGTTACCTTTCAAACCTGTCACAATGTCCGCTATACGGAGCGTGAACTTTTAACGGATATATTTTTATAATAATGGACATTCGTTAAATAAAAAACAATATTGTATACAAAAAAATATTACTGTATATTTTCACTTGTACGAGTAAATTTATTTTAATTATTTCAGAAACCGAAATGTATAAATCGTGTATAAATATGAAAACGGTTAAGACTCGTTTTCAGTATTATATCGTTAATTTAGTTATTTTTGATACACCACTTAGTAATAGGAGTCAATTGCGAATTGAGTTGCAGATGCTTCTCTTATTAGGTAAAATAACGGTTCGTTTTCCACAATGAATAATACGGTTGCCCTAAAGGATATATATATATATATATATATATATATATATATATATATATATATATATATATATATGTACGTTCTGGCAACCGGAACTCTAACTGGTATTATCTGCAGATGGCAGATAGTGGAACGGCCTACAGATATGTAGGTAAAGGTGATAAATAAACGAACAAATTAACAAATAGTAATAATCATTACAATAATATTGAAACAGTAGAATACATACAGCTATGATAACTAACCTGTCAGTAGGGATAAAATCCATCTTCAAGTCTGCCTGGCCAGTACTGGAGATTAGGTTTTATTTTCCCCCAACATGACAGGAAAAAAACAACGGAAAGGTCGTAACATAAAAGGACATAATGGGCAACTCTCCTTCACCATCTAGTAAAAATATAAACAGAAGGAGCGGACCAAAATAAACCTAAAATTGACAAGATAAGGAAATTTTTATTAGTGTCAGAACTCTTTCGACGGAAGATAAATTAATTGTATTAGAAGAAGAAATAGCAAACATCAAATTGGATATACTTAACTTCGGAATTGACTCCTATTATGCGGTGCATCAAAAATAACTAAATTAACGATATAATACTAAAAACGAGTCTTAACCGTTTTCATATCTAGGTGAATGTGTAACAAAATTACGATGACAACAAATACTATTACGCACGGGGGCAGGATAAACATCGTTTAAATGGAGTATTAGGATTACTGATAAATAAGAAGTGGCCTGATAATGTAGAAAAGCATGTCGGAATATCAGATAGCGGTTGCATACCTTGTGATGCGAATAAATAATGAATAGAAGCTCAAAGTTGTTCAAATGAATGCGCCAACAGATACTCAGGAAGAAGAAGAAATAGAAAAATTAGACGAAGAAATACAGGATAGTTTAAATCGAGACAAATGTTATTATAGTCGGCGATTTTAACGTCAAACCGTTCGTACGAAAAGGAGACAGCAATTGGAAAGCATGGTATGGGCGTCAGAAATCAAACGGGAGAAACGTTAGCCAGCTTTCTCGAAATGAATAAACTCTACGCCATAAATACATTCTTTAAAAAGGAAGAAAAAGAAAATTGACACGGAGAACTCCTGATTACGAACATAAAGACGAAATCGATTTCATAATTGCTAATAAACTACATATAATACAAGATGTCACAGTACTAAGCGGTGTAAACATGATCACAGATTGGTAAGAGCCAAACTATTGGCTTCAAATCAGGATTCAATACGAACGAACATCTGCTGACAATTACAATGCTAATACAAAAATATGAAGAGTACAACATAGATTTATACGTGGCATTTAGAGATTATGAAAAGGCGTTCGACATAGGGGAGGTATAGGCAGTACTGAATTCATTAAACCAAGTATATAAAAATTATAAATAATATTTATGGGTCTGCTACAATGTAGATAAATTTATAGAATAAAACGAAAAAAAAATCCCGATAAAATGGTCAGACACGGAGATACCATCTCACCAGAATTATTTATCTGCACTTTGGACACCTTGTTTAGAAACTTGAATTGGAACACAACCGGTATTCGAATAGACGGTGAGTATTTGAATCACCTCAGATTCGCGGACGATATAGTTCTAGCGGGCAGAAGTGCAAAAGACCTACAGATGATAACAGAATTAAATGTACACGCATACAAAATAGGAGTGAAAATAAATTTATATAAAACAATAATAATGACGAACACAGGATAAAGTGTACAAAAAATATTCATTTCGGAACAGATAAAGCACGTAGATAGTTACATATACCTAGGTGAAAAAATCACAACAAATAAAGACATGAAAATTAAAGCAGAAGTGACAAGAAGAATATCACTATCATGGATTGCGCTTGGAAAATTACGCATATCCGCAAACAAACAAATACCGATTAATCTGAAACGTACACTATATAACCAATGTGCACTTCCGATTGTTATATATGGTTTGGAAACATGGCCGTATACAAAAACACACACTGTAAATGAAAGAATGATGCTGGATATAAGATTATCAGATCATAAAAAGAATGCATGGATACGTGAACAAACGTGGTTGGATGAAGCATCGGAGCGGATGGCTATAACAAAATGGAGTTGGACTGGCCACGTTGCTCGAAGAGAATACAATAGATGGTCAAAGCGAATCTTAGAGTGGTGGCCGATGGACAGAAAAAGGAAATAGGGAAGGAATATTAATAATAATAATAATATCAATTACATTAATAACTATATTATAATAATATTGAAATGTACATAAATAGTTATTATTTTTTATACTAAATAAAGGAAATAAAGGTTATTCATGCATTCATATATGTGTATACATATATATATGTGTGTGTGTGTATAAACAAAACAAAAAATCTTAATCACTGTGAAATTTTATATCAAATTCGATGAAGAATTATTTTTTTAAATCTATTTTATAAATAAAATTTATTGTAAAAATAAATTTAAAATTACAATTACATCTGGCTAATGAAATATGTATATTAAATTATAAGCTGTCGATATATGAATATTTCAGATAATTGATATGTAACATTTAGGGTATATGCTTAATAACTGTCGAACAGCTTTGCAATAAAAATATTTCATAGTGATTAAACCTTGTTAAGAATTTCTTTTGTTTATAATTCGTAAAACCACTACTCTCCGATATATCAACATATATATACATAGAGAGAGAGAGAGAGTTTTATCGGTGATGTGTATTGAACAAAATAATATTTATAAAGTGCGGTAATTATTTATATTAAAAAAAACACAGTCATCTAGTTTGACTGGATACATCAGGACTAAATAATTATTGTGATAGTGTTGTCGTTCCAGTTTTCGCAAATGATTTTTGAGAGAACTTTAAATTATGTTAATTTCTGTTTTGTCAGAAATACCGAGAAAGGTTGTCGGAATTTTTCTTTTCCGATGCTATTCTCGTAACCGAAGGAGAGGAGGAAGAATTGAATAAACGTTAAGAAAGAAGACTAGACGGATATGATTTGATTATATTCAAAACGATGTCATTTAATTTCTCCGTTTATTATGCGTACGTCTGTCGGTGTTTACATTTTGTCAGGTTCTAAATATGCGTAGAATTTTAACAAGTTGGAATTTCGTAAAGTTTCTCGCGAACGATATTTAATTACTGCTGAAACTTTTTTAAATCTTTGCATTCCCTTACTTTCTTTGCGTGTATCTGCTGGACGTTGATTTTCGCAATTTGTTCCTATCGTGTGGCTTTTAGAATCCAGTTCTCCTCCGCTACCTGAATTATATCGTGTTATACTAAGAATCAGCTGTTTCCAGTGTTTTTTCTCTTATGAAACGACCACAATTCCAACTCCCGTTTTGGTCTATTTCAGCTTGGCCATCTATTCCACCACGTTACAAAGTCCGGTCTTCTTCCGTATCCCAGTATTGTCTTATATTTCATATTTATCTTTCGTGCGCTGTTTGTGTTCATATTATTTTTCTAATATTCTTTGTGAAACTCTAAGTTTGCAATTCATTTGTAAAAACCGACAGAACACGCTGATTATATTTATATAAAATTAGGCGCTCGTTCGAACTGGAATATAATTATATACGATCGAAGCGAGTTTGTGTTTTTCGCGATATATTTATTAAAATTTAAAAAAAAATTCCGTTCGATACCACGTCAATATTTTGAAGAAAAAAAAAGACGTTAACGTGCGTACACAGCCCGTTATCGAGGCAGAACAATACTGCTATTGATAAAAATGCTTACGTCGTACCTGGTACTTGTAAATAATATATCCGTCGTTTTTATTATATTTTTCTACTTTATAGTTATATAATTATAACGATTAAAGATTCCTAAAACTAATTTAGTTTTCTTATTAATTTTGTAATGCGATAATGTATACGTATTAAAAATATTTTTATAATTTTATAAGTAGAAAATCACTCTGTTTTAAAACAACTCGCTCCGCCTAATTTTACCGCTGATTTACAAGCCTAAGTAAATCCGGTTCTGCTGTTCTTGCCTTACACATATATACACGTATATAATATATATTTATTTTATGCGCGTATATAAACATCTCGGAAGATTACAGCTGTCTGGAAAGAGGCATATTAGAAACAAATTTCCGTTAATGTTTGCAAGAGCAAACTGTAATTTGCAGTTTGTCGTCAATGACCTAATTCAGAGTATCGTCAAGAACGCGAATATGCGATAAATGAGTTTGAATAAATTCTTCGGATAACGTTAAGACGTATTTTCAAAGTAGAAAGGCAATCGTATTTACTAACGCTATTATTATTTCGAGAAGACGAGATGACTTTCTCGATAATTAATTCGTCCGAATTAAAATCTCTCCAACCAGTCTCCTAAACTAAAAACTACAAACAAAATTACTTCAGCTTGAAGTTGCGAAGTAGTAATCGCGATCGATTTATCCACTCTTTTGTAGATTGCTACTATTGTAGCTGACAAATCTTAATCAAGGAAACATTCGCTTCAATATGACGAACTCCACCCGGTGACGGTCGAAGAAGAATAGAAGCTTTGACAAGTATAAATTCTGGCGGTCCTTTCGAGAGGAAAACTGTGCCGAGGCTTCGGATGCGATACACAATAAACACATACATATATATAGTATGTGTATGTTTATTTATAGTAGTATATTTATTTGATATGCTACCGTTAACGGCTTAATAACTTTATATAGCGCCGTTGCAAATGACATTGAAAGCTCTCGTCAATTATTTATTTTTCATTTTTCTTTATAAAAAATAGAAAAAAAAAGAAAGGAATATTATCGCACAGAATACCAGACGACGTATTCTTGAGACTTTCAACGAACCAGAGTTAAAAACTGCTAAAGGAAGTAGCTCGGGATTTTAGAGAAAACCGGAAGAAGATTTAAAATGTAATTTAAAGTTTCTGGAAGCCAAGTGTTTATTTATACATATTATATATATATATATATATAATATGGGTAATTGAGTGTGTTTGTATATACACACGAAATGACACATACACACAACCAACAAGAAAGGAAATTTTCGACTTTTACGCGAGCGAGTAAATCGACCTAATATATTTTCCGAAAAAGCAGCAAAGGAAAAAGTTTGACAACCGATCAAGAAAACGAATCACGATTTATTCGAATTACCACCAGTCTTGAAATATCGTGAAAATTTTAACAATTAATTTTTATAAACTATAAGAGAATATGAATAAGCGTAATTTGTATACGCGTAGGTATGTATGAATATCTAGATATAGGTAGGCACGGCGGACGTGACTTTCGGGGGGGGGGAACGAGATCTAAATATATATATAATATATATTTTTTTATTTTATTTTATTATTTTATTTTATTTTTATCCTATATCGGTCCACTGCTGGACGTAGGTTCTCCCCAATCTTTTCCATTCGTTTCGGTTCTGAGCTTTCTGGATCCAGTTCTTTCCCGCTACTTGAATTATATCGTCGTACCAACGAGTTAGCCGTCCGCCAATATTTCTTCTTTTATGGATCGGCCACCATTCCAGCATTCGTTTCGTTCATCTATCATCCTGCTCTCCGGCTATGTGCCCTAGTTCCACTTCAGCTCGGCCATCTGCTCCACCACATTATGATGTCCGGTCTTCTTCCGTATTCAGGTATTTCGCTTCCGGTCGGACCGTCTTATATTTCATATTATTCTTTTCTGCGCTACGTGTGCTCTTATTATCCTTCTAATGTTTGTTTGTGCGAAGGTCCATGTTTGTGAGCCATATGTAAACACCGTATACTGATTATATAATTTACGCTTTAAACACATTGGTATTTCGTTAGTTTCCCGAAAGCTACTCATGCCAACGATAATCTGCGGTGAACTTCTGTCTGCACAATGTTTTTCTTATCAGTTATAATTTTTTGTCCGAGGTACACGTACTCGGTAACCATTTCTACTACTGTATTATCGGACATTTTCCTGAGTATTTGTCATTACTTCGGTCTTGTGTAAGTCTATTCTTAGTCATACTTTATTTGATTGTGTATTTAATTCAGTTAACATCATTTGAAGCTCTTTTACATTAGTGCTACATCATCAGCAAATATCAGGTAGTTTAAATATTCTCCATAAATTTTTATACCCGCAGAGTACCATTCTAAATTTCGAAATATGGTGTCCGATGCGGTAATAAACAGTTTCGGTGATAACGTATCATCCTGTCTTACACCTCTTCGCATCGGTATTTTTTTGTGGTATTTCAAGAGTTTATCTTCATCGTTGCAGAAAGGAGAGCATACTGGGGCTGATGCGGGTAAATTTCTCAAAGTTCTTAGTGTGCTACGTACTCAAAAAAGATAAAAAAATATCTTTAAAAAATATAATAACCGGCATGGCAAGCGCCGAGAATAGAATTTGAAAATAGATATGGAAATCTAGTTGGTCACTTTCTGGCTACAACTGATCGTCGGTGCAGTTCGATCGCTATGTTAAAGTCACTTCTAACCTTCCGACTTTTCTAATAATAACCGAAGGAAAGTTATGTCAACCACGCAAATAGTGTGTAAATATCTCGAAATTAATTCGATATTATATTTTTATTATTATTATTTTTATTTTTAAATCGTGGTCCCGTAAACGTGTATATAGAGGAAACTCGCGCGTTTTAATATACTTTTAAAAAAAATCATAAAATTTCTAATTTTTTATATTTTTCAAATTCAATAAATTTTAATTTCTCCTAAAACGCGCATATTTATCGGTCGCGTCCCACGTGGCATCCGTCTGGGCAAACTAAAAATTCTATCGGTCATCGCTCATCTACTTACGTATATAATTTTACACTTCGGTTTTTTTCATAATAGTACTATAAAATAGTCATCATCATAACATACGCGGCGTCGCTATTTAGTGTATGAAGTTATCATCGCAAGGAATGACGTCACAATATACAGGCTTATCTAGAGGTTAGGCTTTTAGGGAGGAGTACAAATGTTCTATATTGTATCTTGTTTTGAACCGGTCTATAATGCATTAGTAAGAAGAATTCTAAAATACTCGATTGATTTTATATTTCGCTGGTAAAATTTACAAAAATTTCTTTTTGCCATTTGCGCTACTACAGATTGTCAAATTGTTTATTCGTCTGTCAGTTTGCGTTATGGTATCACCTTTTTTATCTTTATTTAAAATGTCGTTCGTTTAACGCGATTTAATTAAGGCACCGAATACATTCCACTCATCTAAGAATGTGAAACATTTCATAAAGGGAAAGCAAAAAAAAGGGCCTTGGAAAAAAATAAGAAGCGCAGGTGGAGCAAATGGAAATAGTGTACGATATAATATATACGTAATAAACAAAATTTATATAACGATGTATATATATATATATATATATATACAGGAACACATTTTCGAGGAATCACCAACAGAATCTCATTTTCAGGGACAATCCTTTAATCTATATTTCAAGTTTGTAACCCTCGTAAGTTGGCTCCTATAAAAGAGGCTGATAGTAATAACGATACAGTCTTCGAATCGCTGTTGGAGTGGTGCTTTTGTTTATGTTAACAGCTTAAATGTCCTTCACCAGCGGGGCTATTCGACAAATCTCATTAATCTCTCATCCTTTCTTTTGGTATTACGTATCTATATATATATTATATATATATATATATATATATAAGAGACGCCTTTGTCTGGCCAACCTCGATTTCCTCTTCTTAATATCGAAACGTTGTTCCTATCTGTCTCTAATTTATTTGTCCCTTTCTAGAAAACAGTTGTATACGCTATCCTTTAAGTCAACAACCGCGTCCTTATTTAGGGGCAAACTATTATTATTATTATTATTATTATTATTGTTACGCGTTGACAAATTTTCGCAACGCCTAAATGAATAATTTTGGAAATTTCGATTAATTCTTAAGCGATACGCTCGTTTTATTCATTCGTCGAGTTAAGAAGTTGTTCAAATAAAATCGAACTCGGTTTAATAAACGCACTCAGCTGCCATTAATATTTATTACGCTGGAAAATAACTCGAACTATCTTTTCTACGTTCATTATTAGATTAAAAAAAAACACACAAAAAAACAGAACAAATAAGGTCATCCCAATTTAGATCATTTAACCGCTTCATTCACGATGTCCATTATATGGCACATGAAATTTTTATACCGACTAAAGTTTTTATTTTCTGCTTAACGTGAAATGTCCCAATTTATAAAAATATTTATATAAATGTATTGAAAATTCTCGACAGTTCACCTAGGAAACGGTACCGTATGATAAACACCCGTATAAAATTTATAATTTTTTATCAACATTTTACAACGTATAACTGAAATTAGTTAAAATCGCGATTTGAAAAAACTTTTTACCACCGCAAAAAAAAAAAAAAATTTACCCTGAAAATTTACGCAAATAGTAGTCTTACCAAAACCAGGTAAAACACCGGACGAGGTTTCATCCTATAGACCCGTTTATTTATTTTCTATTCTTTCAAAACTCCTTGAAAAAATAATATTGAAGCGGTTGAATCGTACTGTAAAATTGGAACATATTGTTCTTGAGCACCAATTTGGATTCAGAAAAAAATACTCGACCATTGAACAGATACACCGAATTGTGTATACTATTCAAGAGAGTCTTGAAGCTAAGCAAGTATGCACGGGGGTGTTCTTAGATGTCATGCAAGCTTTTGATAAAGCACCATCTGTATAAGTTAAAAAAAAATATTACCGCATCCTTACTATCTTCTTCTAAAATCTTATCTTGAAGATGGTACATGCCAGGTTAAAATCCTAAATCAATATTATCGCGTCTCTGCTGGCCTACCTCAAAGAAGTGTCTTAGGTCCGGTGCTTTACTTAATCTACTCTGCCGATTTTCCAGTTGATAATAACGTAATAACAGCTACGTTTGCCGACGATACAGCGTTATTAGCTTATTAGTAAAGACAATAGCGAAACTTCTAATAAACTACAAAAAAAAAAACTCTGTTGAATGTTGAAAACTGAGATGTTCGCGTATCAAACAAAAGTAAATGCACGCGGGTCGATTTTACTTTGCGAAATTTTACGTATCAACCGTTAAAAATGAATGATGTGATTATTAGCCAAGAAAAAGATATTAAATACTTAGGCATACGTTTAGATCGAAAATTGACATGGCAGAAGCATACTAGTCAAAAAAGAAAACAGTTATGTATAAAATTGCACAAATTAAATTGGTATCTTGACAGGTAATTCAGTTTGTCACTAGAAAACAAACTTCTAGTTTATAAACTAATTATAAAGCCTGTTTGGACATACGGTTTAATGTTATGAGGTACACACATAAACAGGATAATGATAAGGATAATGATACAGGTAAAAAAAGAAACCACAAAAAACTAGTTTCTATTTTTCAGTTCTAGTCATTTAACTATTTTGTACATTCAAATGTAAAATTTCCTGTAAAACATTGTGATAAATGTGTAATTTTAAAAAAGTTAAAAAAATGTTACATACGTAGAAGAGGAAGAGTTTTATTTAAATAGTACGATATACGTACAATACATACGGAGCAAGGAAATTTTCCAATTAAAACTGCAAATGATCAATGGTTAACAAGTGATCAAGATAAGGTACTAATCACGATGAATGTAATAATGATAATTGTAAAGTCGAGAATATAAAATCAGGAAATATTGCTTATTTCAAACCAAGTGAAATTGTCGGAGAAATTAAAAATAATATGAATATTAAAAAAACACCAGGATTCGAAATGATTACAGATAGTATTCTAAGAGAACATTCGAATAAAGGAATTAACCCGATTCTGATAATTGGTTATTACCCTCAAATGTGGAAAATTGCTGCAATTATTATGATACTGCTTGTTACTATCGGTTGTCTCAAAATTATTCGAAAAATTACTTCTTAAGCGAATGAGAAATATGATTAAAAGTTATTACCTGATCGTCAATTTGAGTTCAGACAAAAGCATTCGATGATATTGTACAGCGTTACCGATACAATAGAAAAAACACCGGTAGAGAAGATATGTACTGCAGTCTTTTTGTATGTTCCACAAGCTTTCGATAAAGTCGGGCACAAATTACTAAAAATTAAAATATATTTTTTCAGAAGAATATTGTAAAATTTTGCACTCGTATTTAACAGACCATTTTTTTTCGAATAAAACAAAACAGTAACTATTCACAAGTACAGCTGGAGTCCCGCAAGGAAGCTTGTTGGGGTTAATATTCTATTTATTATACACTATGGATATCCCGATTGGTGAAAACATCACAACAGCAATGTTTGCGGATGATATACACTGGTAGTGGATCGATCGGTTGAAAAGTCAACTCAAAAAGTGCAACAACACCTAGATTGAGTCTTAAAATAGACTAGGGATTGAATTAAGCTAAATAAAAGTAAATCGGTCCGTATAAATTGAAAATAAGTTACTAACCGATTGATAAATGAGGTACCCACTGATACATTAAGTACCTTGGCATGTATTTAGATGAAAAGCTGACATGGAGGAATTCACATCGCCGAGAAAAAGGAGGCTATAAAAATAAAAATGACTGAAATGTATCGGTTATTAAACTACGTTTTCGTCAAGCAATAAACTTTTACAACTTCATACATAGTATGCAACGAATGCAGAATAATATTCTTAGAAAACTAGCAGGCGCTATTTTGTACGAAAGAAATTCAGTTATCTATCGCGATCTCGGAACTCTAGCGACACCGGAAGTGATCGAAATTATAGCTAGAAAATATCAGCAAATAGTACGAACACATGTAAATATGAAAATAAATAAGTTGAAGGATCATAAACTCGATAGATTAAAACTAACAAAACCGCATGAATTATAGATATCGACTGGGAAGATTGCAAGCAGAATACCAGAGTAATGCTAAATGTGCTGAACAGATCGCATTGTAATATCACTTTAATGATACTTCTTTTAAAGGGAAAAAAAACGGCATTAAAAAAAATATTTAACTATGTTACCTCCAATCTGAAAACATGGAATCGAATTATATGGAACTGCACGTAAAAACAATTTATCGAGAATACAGCGACGATTTCGTGTCATCAGATCTGCACCGAAATATTATTACAATTTTAGAAATAATTAAATACAGGTAGTTATTATAATTAATGGATAAGATTACTACGCGTATGTCCTTATACTAGTCAATATTTACGATGTCACTCGGTCATTAGATTTAAAACCTCTTACGTTTTGATCAGTAGGTAAGAGTACTGAGGCATATATGTTCGAATGATTATAGAGTCTTTTATCGTGTCGGTAAGCCAAATCAGCGAGGACCTCATTAACCCACTTAATTCTTAAATCGACGTGCAGTAAATTTGTTTCGTTGAAACCAAATTGGTTATCGTGCGAAGGAATTTATTTTAGATCACTCGAATAATTCGCCTGTTCGAAGCTTTGATGCAACCTCGCAGCTGAATTCCATACGTTCAGATTGGCCGTATAATCTATATATACAAAAAAGAATGTTTGTTTCTTCGCGTTTTATAGACGGCTAAACCGCTTATCCGATCGGGATGAAATTTTTCAAGCTCATTACCACCAATGCCGGGAAGGTTTTAGGCTATAAAAAATAATTTAAAAAAAAATTAGAAAAGGTTTGGGGGTGACCTTTCTGAATTTCGATTTTTGAAAAATTTCTATAGAATCGATTAGATATTAAAATGACAAATTCGAAACAGAAAACGGTTTTTGATTACGATCGATAGGTCTCGAGCTGCGAATTTTTAAAAATTGCCGACTTGTCATTTTTGGCCGGGCATAGCGCGCGACGTAAACATTTTTAAACGAATCCGACTCTGGAAATAGTCATTTCTATATAGGATATACCTAATAAAGGGAAAAAAACGCAAAAAAAAGTTTCAAACTTAATCCGAAAATTTTAAAAGTGGTGTTTGATTTTTTTCAAATTTCAATTTTTTCGCAATAATTCGGGGAAAATTGTTTAAACGAAAATTACGCGGCATTACGCGTTTAATGATGGTATTACCATATTTTTATAGTAAATACTCATCGAGAAATTTGAGGTTAAAGTTGGGGTTTTGGTCTGTTTTTACGACCCCTATGATAGGTAGGGGATTCGGGTTGACATTAAAAGAAAGTAGACGTGGAGATCTAGCATTTATGTTATAGCGTAAATGTTACTAAAATTAACTCGCGAGTTTAAAACCGAATTAAATATATATACTTTTTTTAAGTTCAATAAATGTACAAAAATTAAAAAGTATATAGGCATATTCTTTACAAATTTGTTTTTCAAGTTTTTTGCGTAATTCCTAATTCTCCGTCAGTATTTTTTTATTTGATTCGGAAAATAAGCTAATAAATTTATTGACTCTGTGACGATACAAAGTTTGGCGGGTCAGCTAGTAGTCTCTGATAAATTACTCGTTTATTTGTAAGTTCATTTTGGAATGATTTTTTTTTTACATAATTTATTTATATACGGAAGTAAATATGAAATGCGCAATTACGTATCGGTAACTTTTGCATACGACGATTTAATAAAAGTCTGCAAAGTTGATTTTGAATCAGTTGCAATTTTCTAAGTATGCCGTCGGAGACTGACCGTCAAACACGACAGACATTAGTGTGGGTCGAATAACAGATGTGTATAATTCTTATTAACCGTCGGTAGATAATTGATGATAACTTATGTACTATTAAATGTTAAACGATATTTCCAACATATTCAGAATTATCCGCGTATTGTAGATTTTACCTCCTTACACAACATTTTAAGTGATTTTCACCAGTATAAAACAGTCCATATCGAAAGTATTATTATCACCGCAGAAGAAATTATTATCTCCAATATATACAACCCGCTGAAAGATGATCCGGGCCGATATTACCGGTAGTATGGAAAATAAAAGTACCACTCCGCATACGGTAAAGAATTATAAATTGGGACAAAAAATAAAAATAACCGAATAAAATACGAAGAAAACTTTCGTTTACATTGGACATTTATTATTCATTAAACCGTTTAGACGCGCCAACTTTGTCGATAAATCAGGTTGTTCGGTTTTGTCTTGGAAAACAAAACAATTCTCGAGCGAAGCTTACTAAGCAGGTCCAAGCGGTAACCGGAAAAAGGGTTGCTGCAAAATTTACCGACTGAGAAAATGTTCTCGGCTTTTATTGAATAATTAACTGGTCCTTTCCTCGCCCAGCTTAATATTCGTCAGCGGGAAAAACAGACCCAAGTTCTAAGTTCTATTCGGTGGCACATTTGTTACTGTTAACTTTATTTTGCCCCGTTTCCTAGTATATTTTATACATATGTATGTGTGTATACGCGTGTAATGTATTTTCTCATTTTCTGTTGGGTTTTTTCTTAAAGCTTTTCGAATTTTTACTACCTAATGTCCTACGCTGGGTTTTTTTCTTTCGGAATATTCCGGAAAATGGAAGTTAATAATCGGACGTAACTAATAGTTTTTTCTCGATGCTCGGATTCATCTTTTTGATCATTTCTCTTCATTTAGCGATTTTTAAATTTTAACTTAGTCTTAATTTAGTAAATTTCAATTTCTTATTTTAAAAAAATCGAAAAATAAAACAAAGCTACGAAAAATAACTGTAATAGATATTTGGTTAAACGCTTTTTTTTTTCAGAAAAAAAATCAAATAACTAATATTAACAAATAATAACATTAATAATTGTATCGAATTATTTTACGATCGTATTGTGGAATTATAAATA
The DNA here is from genome assembly GCA_032883995.1 of Coronaproctus castanopsis. Lineage (NCBI taxonomy): Eukaryota > Metazoa > Arthropoda > Insecta > Hemiptera > Monophlebidae > Coronaproctus > Coronaproctus castanopsis. Next base: position 120,997,609 of record CM065052.1, on the reverse strand, counting down.
ATTCGAATACAATTAATAAACGTGAATAAAATTATCCTTCGATTTAGTTTTAGGAATCATGTATATACATCATTCGTTCTTCTATTGTCACCCGATTCTATCGTATAATTGTTACGAATCGATTCCACCATCCCGGTCCATCGCTATTTCGAATAAATCCGCTGGTCTCTCTCTGTATTTCGGTCAATTTTTTGATGTTATCCATCCAATATACTTCTCATCGGTTTTCTTCTTCCTTCTATTGTGCCCATTATTATTATTATTATTATTATTATTATTATTATTATTATTATTATTATTATTATTATTATTACAGTTTGCAAAAGTTGGTATTCATTTCTAACATTTCGGAAAAATTTATCTTTATTTTTTTAAATTATGGTCATTAATATTCGATTAGTTCTCGTCAGTTCTAACATTTCTTCATTTTTCAATCTTATTCATCCACGGGATTTTCCAAATTCTTTCAAAGGTCGCCAGATTTCTTCGTGTTTTCTTTTACCGTCCATGTCTGGCATCCGTATAGAAGCACTGACCACACGTAACATCGCAGCATGCTCTTTTGTTTAACTTTCTATCGCAAAGAACAAATCCAAATCTATCTCGATGCGATTCGGAATTTCTTCATCAGGATCGCATCTTTTTATTTTATCCACCTACCTAGATATTTATACTGTTCGATTTCCTTTTCGCCGAGAAATAGTTTCACCTTTGAATATGGTTGGTTCGAAGTTGCCGTGTGGATTTTTTTCATGTTTATTACTGATGCTTTTCTCTACACCTAATATTCAACGGTCATTACAGTTCTTCTATATTTTCGATCAGCAGTGCGGTATCATCAGCAAAACGTATCACTGGAATTCGTTTACCCGCAATTCACATATACATGCACACACATATATATATATATATATATATATAATCATAAAAATAATAATAATTATTATTATTATTGGCCTTAAAAACAAAATAAATTATTCGTAATATAAACGTTATTAAATAAGCAAACGACTCCCTCTCAGCACTGTAGTCTGTTAAAGCCGTTCGATAATACTGTAACGGTTTAGTATTTTGACAGCATTATCCTCCGGTCTGATAGCTTTTTTTTTTTCCTCAAATAGTCCTATCTGTTATTTTCTTAGTGAATTTCGCAGAATCCATTTTTTATTGCAATATAACGCGAATCCCATTTTTTCTTTCTTATTGCCCGAGTAGTGAAATTGTAATAAAATTTTAAATTATTTATAATTAGTTTCGTATTAATTTTAATATAACTTCTCAATTAACCTTAACCTTGGTACTGTACAAAGTTGTCCGACAACCCCCAACCGGATACAACATAAATAAATATCTAAATTATAACGTTGTGAAATTTAACGTTCATGTTCTGTTTCGCTCTAAAAATGTGTGTAACGAAATATACGACATCTATTGAAACTAGTTTTTCTTCCAGGTTATTGCACTCTCGACAGAGGTAATAAAATATTTTTTTTTTTTTTTTTTAAATACGAAACGTGTAGGATTTGTCAAAATTAAATGTCTTAATTCGTTATAATCTATGGCAGAATCGATTTAATTACACGATCGATCGTGTAATGTGACATATGAAAAAATTCGAGATTTCGACATGGCTTAAAATCTGATAGTATAAACAAATTCCAAAGTTTTTATTTCAAGTTACTGTTTGATTCGGAGTAATTCAGCTGCATCAAATAAAACGTCTTCGTAAGCACACATCCGACATACACATTAGTATACACATACACACACACTTATCAATATTTTCCTATATGTTTGTAAAACGTGTGAACACGTATAGTATATAAATGAATACGATGGACATATAAATACGATAAAATTAACGCGTTATTAAATAAAAAAACGTGTAAAAACTACCAATATTGGATCAGAATTCGTGAGAAAAGTTGCGTCGCGAAAAATGAATCAACTGTATTGTTATGCATGCACGTGGTTACACTGGTTGCGTCATTTTCGTGCGAATTCGCGTGTTTTCGTCAGAAATTTCCATCCGAACAAACGCTTTGTTTTTTCATCAGAATTCGTGCGAAACCGGTATATCAAGGTCGATTTTTTAGTTGTTAAGTCCCGTTCTTCGTAGTCGGTCACATATACATATATATATATATATATATATAGTTGTGCGTGTGTGTGTGCACTGGCATTAGTATAAATATTTTGCTTACGCAAAGTTACGATTGATTTTTACTCTAGTGAAATACATTCTCTAAAGTTTGAATATTTTTTAAGTTTCCCCTTTATAGCATTCAAAATAAAATCGAAATTGCGTCATTCTGGTGTATTCAAAAAACTTTTTATCATTTTTTTTTTAATTCTACGTATGTTCGAACTCTCCGTTTACATTTCTGGTTTTAAAGTAATCATCTACCCGTACACTTCTGTCCGAATTTTTAATTAAAAGAAATCGAATCACAGGAGTGTCTAAGAATTATTCATTTTGAACCAGTGGGTCCATTTCACTAAGCAAAAAAACACTGAACGCGACTAGTTCCTCCCGCTAGGTTTGCATGAACAATTCGCAATATTTCCGTGAAATTTTCGTCCGAATTCGTATCGAATGTAACCACTCAATTCGTACGATTTCTGATCCATTTCGCATCGCAAAAATTCGGATCCAATGTACGGCCTAAGGCCGTGGTTACATTGGATCCGAATTTGTGCGATGCGAAATGGATCAGAAATCGTACGAAATTTTCGTACGAATTGAGTGGTTACATTCGATACGAATTCGGACGAAAATTTCACAGAAATATTGTGAATTGTTCATGCAAGCCTAGCGGAAGGCATTAATCGCGTTCAGTGTTTCTTGTTTATTTTTTTTGTTTAGTGAAATGGACCCACTTGTTCAAAATGAATACCTTTTAGACACTCCTGTGATTCGATTTCTTTTAATTAAAAATTCGGACAGAAGAAGTGTATGGGTAAATGATTATTTTAAAACCAGAAATGTAAACGGAGAATTCGAAAGATCATACGCAGAATTGAAAAAAAATGATAAAAAGTTTTTTGAATACACCAGAATGACGCAATGTACGTTCGATTTTATTTTAAATGCTATAAAGGGGAAACTTCAAAAATATTCAAACTTTAGAGAATGTATTTCACCAGAGCAAAAATTAATCGTCACGTTGCGGTAAGCAAAATATTTGTATTAATGCGAACGTACACACACACTATATATGTATATATGGCCGGCTCCGAAGAACGGGAGTTAACGACTAAAAAATCGAATTTGAACCCCTTTCTTCAGAGTAGGTCACACATATATAAATTTTTATGTCGTGTTTTCCCGTCCCGGTTACAAATATTTTTAATAATTTATAATTATATTTTATAACAAATGTACTACTTACACCTATACCCTCAAAAACACACATCACTTACATTTATATAAAAAAATACTAAAGATCGAATAACGTAAACTCAGACGGCGACTGTTGACATGATACCGAACTGTAATTTGGTGAGGGAGATGGCATTGGTGTAAACTGACCAGATGTAGACGACAGTGATCCGCCGCAATAAGGTGAAGGCGGTGATACCACAGATGAAAATTCTTGTGCCAAAATTTCCTGAAATTTAGCTCGCACACACAATTTACGATGAGTTGGCAGCTGCCTCAGGTACGGTACCAAACTCATCGCAAAATGATAATCATCATCTTGGTTAGTTACCGCGTTTTGTTTGAAATGTTTCAATTTTTCTTCTTCAAGCACAAGCAATTTCTGTAAAGCCTTATCTGTGGTGGTTTTTCTCTTTTTGGAAGGCGTCACTGCGACAGGTGATTGTTTTGTAGAGCACGGTTTTATATTAAGTGAAGAAGATTCCTCTTCCATTTCATGTTTACTACCTTCAGTTTCTATATCTTCCTCCGTTGCTTCAGGTTCTTCTTTATCTGTTGTACAATTCTGTGTAATATTCCCCGTTGTTTTGCGTGGGACAACACTTTCTTTTATAAATTGTAGGTCTTTAAAAAAGTGCCATTTACACGGTACTGCTTCACTAGCAGCTTGCCCTGACGTTGTAAATTGAACCTTCTGTAACTCTTTGCGAAATGTATCCCTAAGGCCTCTCCATTTGTTTCGAACGACTTCCTCTACAACAAGAAAACCATTTATTTACAACTGATTTTTATATATAAAAACGTACTAAAATAAAAGTGCACATTTTTCAGGTACCTTGCTACAGGAGATTCTTTTCGATCTATGGCTTTTTCATTCCGGATGTCACACACAACAATCAGAAGCATAGTTTATGAAACATGTTTGGCTATGTGGGACGCTTTATATGCGAAATACATTCCCTCCCCGACAGAAGAAATGTTGTCATCAATTGCAGATGAATTTCAGAGAAAATGGAAATTTCCTAATTGCATAGGAGCTATTGACGGAAAGCATATCAGAATTAAATGTCCTGCTAAGTCTGGATCTTTGTATTACAATTACAAAAACTATTTTTCAATAGTTTTACAAGCCGTAGTAGATGCTAATTACAAATTTGTATATATTGAAGTTGGAAGTTACGGTAAACAAAGTGACGGTGGAATTTTTGCGACTTCGTCACTGTACCGAAGTATTACTAATAGTATTGTGACATTTCCTACGCCAAAAGAATTACCAAATACAAATATTATTGCACCTTTCGTTTTTGTAGGTGACGCCGCCTATCCATTAAAATACTATTTAATGCGTCCGTTTTCAGGACAAAATTTATCTTCAGAACAAGAAATTTTTAATTCGAACCTGTCTCGTGCAAGACGTCTCGTCGAATGTGCCTTCGGTATAATAACAGCAAAATGGAGAATTTTAAAGACAGAAATTGAAATTCATCCAGACAAAGTGGATTTAGTTGTGAAATGCATTTGTCTCCTACATAATATAATAATTACTTTGGATGGTATTCCCGATAATTTTGAGGCAACTCAGTACCAGCAACCTACTAATTTAAATAATCGGGCAGCACGATGCTGTAATAGAGCTGCTAATGAAGCGTATGAAATTCGAAACAGATTTTTAAAGTATTTTAACATGTGTAATCAATTGTAAATTTCCGTAATTAACCCTTAATTACTCGCGCGGGGTCTATATGACCCCACCCGTTTTTTAATCTATTTTTTTAGTAGTTTTAATTCCGCGATTGTGCTGCTATGTCTAGTAGTTGATTTTTTCTCTGGATGTTACCGATCAGTACAGTTTAATTTGTTGTAGTGTTTACTCGTTCTTTAGAATACGACTTTTGACCCCACGCGAGTGTTTGCGTAACAACATATTCTTTAAACAAAGCTGTAACAAGGTACGTAAAATAATGTTAAACCGCCATTAATCAGTACAGTTCATTTATTTTTAATATATATTTTTTTAAATTTAGTTATAAGGCGCACGAATAGACATTGTAGGTGTTAACATTATTCATTCTTACAATTTTCGTTCTTATACCTGACTATTGTTTTTGAAATAATGTCTGTCTACATTTTTTGTTATTATTGACTTTTTTACGATGCTGTATTATTATTTTAGATGAGCACAAGAATTTTACGAACAGAAGAGGAAATATTAGAGGAAATTTTCAGGCAAGAAGTCGAAGAACCAGTTTTTGACACTTCATCGGATGAGTCTGATCACGAATTATATAGCGAGCACGACACGGAGTCTGAAGAGGAAGCTAATTCTGATGAAGATGGTCATGTAAATCTTAATATACCTGTATTTAAAAGTAAAAATAACTGTAAGTGGAATGCTGTTCCTATTCCAAGAAAAGGAAGAATACGTCAAGAAAACATTATTAAACATCTTCCTGGAGTACGATCTTTAGCAAAAAAAGCTGAATCGGAATTTGAAGTTTTCTCATTATTATTCGACGAGAATATTATAAAGTTAATTGTCGATTCTACAAATATGTACAGTCCATAAAACAAAATTTTAGCTGTGATAGGGATTCCAAATTGACTGATGCAATGGAAATGAGAGCAGTGATTGGTCTTTTTATTCTTGCCGGTGTATATAAAGCTGCTCATGTAAATTTTAAAGATTTATGGGGTCGTGATGGGCCTCCAGTTTTCTCAGTTACAATGCCCGAATCAGGATTTTTGTTTCTATTACGTTGTTTACGCTTTGATGATTTGACTACCAGGGCTGAGAGAGAACTGGTTGATAAACTTGCTCCTATTCGGCAACTTATTGAAATTGTGGGTAATAATTTTGAAAATTATTTTACTCCTTCAGAGTTCGTTACAGTTGATGAACAACTGATACCGTTTCGCGGCAGATGCAGCTTTAGGCAGTTTCTTCCTAATAAACCTAAGAGATATGGAATAAAAATGTTTGCTTGCGTCGATGCCAGATCATTTTATTTGTTAAAATTTGAAATATATGTAGGTTCTCAACCAGATGGACCTTTTAAGAAGTCAAACGCAGCTCTAGACATCGTTATGAGATTAATCAAGCCAATTGAGAATACTGGTAGAAACGTAACAACAGATAATTGGTATACTAGCATTCCATTGGCAAATGCACTTTTAGAGAAAAAGCTAACCTTAGTTGGTACTATAAGAAAAAATAAACCAGATATACCGCAAGAATTTTTACCTAGAAAGGACAGAGCTATAAATACAAGCTTATTTGGATTTACTCGTGAAATATCTTTGGTATCATACGTTCCACGTAAATCACATTCTGTTACATTAATTTCATCATTCCATCATGATGCTACTATAGATATCGAAACAGGAGATAAACAGAAACCAGAAATTGTGACTTTTTATAATAGTACAAAAGGAGGTGTGGATACAAATGATCAACTTTGCGCGACGTATAACGTTGGTCGGCGTACCAAAAGATGGCCTCTTTCAATATTTGGGTATCTCGTAAATGTAATAGGAATCAACTCATATATTATACATAAGCATAACAAAATAAGAATAGGGCAGGAAGTACCACTTAGAAGAGATTTTTTAAAAAGTTTAGGCCATCAGCTTGTATCATCATTTCAAATGACAAGATACAAATGTGGATCATTATCGAAGCAGCTGAGAATGAAAATTCAAATATATCTGGAAGAGTTTTATTGATTCTTCAGAGAAACCATCAACCTCTCAAAGTGACGATACTAACCCTAGAAAGAGGCAGCGATGTTATGCCTGCCCCAGAAAGAATGACACAAAATATAATTTAATTTGTTGTATTTGTAAACGCACTATTTGTAAAGAACATATGTCAATCATATGTAAATCGTGTTCAGAAAGATAAACAATTACAGTGGGATTGCAAAATAACGATTCTTACTTAAAGTTGATATACTGGTTTTTATATTGTATACGTCAAATTATTTTTTTAACTCCAAAATATTTTCTAATACTTATAAATGTTTTTACTTATTTTTAATTATTTAATTAAAAATTCTTAAAAAAGTATGTTACTTACAATGTTTTCTTTCAATTTCTACCTTGGGGTCAGTATGACCCCACGCGAGTACTTACGTAACTTTTTTAACGCGAGTAATTAAGGGTTAAATACTTTTATTATTAACATTTTAATATGATCAACAATTTCTATTACCTGTAGCATTTAATTCTTGCGCTATTTCCTTCCATAATTTTTTATTAAAATCCCGATTATGGTAATATTCTGATTTTTGATTCCATAGAGACGGTTTGTTTTTAATTAAATATATTAATTTTTCGACATCCATAATAACAAAATAGACAGATAGAAAATTTCTTTTAAAAAATACAACGAATCGTAAAAAATAATAAAAATAAAAAGCTTAGAACATCAACCTTCGTATACTGGTTTCGCACGAATTCTGATGAAAAAACAAAGTATTTTGTTCGGATGGAAATTTCTGACGAAAACATGCGAATTCGCACGAAAATGACGCAACCAGTATAACCACGTGCATGCATATCAACGCAGTTGATCCATTTCTGATGATTTCGTCAGAATTCTGACGATTTCGCAACAGAAATTTTCGTACGAATTCTGATGCAATGTAACCGCAGCCTAAGGCTGATTATAATAAAGACGACGCGATTTCCATTAATTCTATAAAAGTCAACCTCTAACTTTATTCTGTTATCCCAGTGATGATTGAAGGTTATTTTCGATCGTTTCTACACTAATGACGCACGTACCAGAAAACTATATTTTTGCACAGTCGACAAATATTTGTTTAACACCAAAACCATTTGTTATTTTTATCAAAAATATACCCGTGTAAAAAATTTCAAATCTGTACGAATCGAAAACTGCCTCGTAGGCTCGTTGATCTAGAAAATAGAGAAAGGACATAATTAGGAGGAAGAAGCAGAAACGAACATCCGGAGTATTTATCGTTTATAAAGCTAACAGATGGTCTAACAATAATTGTTTTTTTATGCGCCATATACCAGGTAATTATTTGTTGTTTTGCTTTTAATGTTGTAACATAATTTTCACACGCTGACGTCGACACTAGTTGTTGCAACTCTTATTTCATTTCGGTATTAACATCAATTAATGTGCACTTACGGAATAATTATAAAAACGGTATGAACGAAAATAAAACTAAACCATACGTGTAAATCGTATTAAATATACTAACAAAAAATAAATGATAATGTGTTTACCATGAGTTGCAGTACCGAGAGGTATATATATATATATATATATATATATATATATATATATATATATATATATATATATATATGTATATATATATATATATATATGTATATATATATATGTATATATATATAAAATATATATAAGCATATATCCGAAGACATAAAAAAAAGAGCAAATGTTTACGAAATTCAAATTTTATTTAATTATAGCGGAAAAATGTTCACAGTAAGTCTTCGAAGTGGTTACCGTTCATTTCGATTTCAACCATCGCGCGGTTTCATTAATGATGTAAAATTAAATTACTTGCTAAAATTAAATTATTTTAGCGTGAATCAATACGGGTTCTTACATAAAAAAGGTACTGATAATGCATTATTTGAACACGTAAAGTGAATAACCGAGAATATTGAAAATGGTCATTATGCTGTTGCTGTATATTTCGACCTTTGTAAAGCCTTCGATAAATTAGATAATAATATTTTATTGGAAAAGCTTTACGGTTGTGGGATAAGAGGAAATGTACATAATTTGTTCAAAACATACATAGGAAATAGGCGCTATGTTACAGAAATAAATAATGTACGAAGTGAAGGTGTAACGCAAAACTTTTTGCGTTCCACGAGGGAGTGTATTAAGTCCCTACTTGTTTTTAATATGCATATAAACGACGTGCGTAATATTACGGTTAACAGTAAGATCGCAGACGATACTGCATTATTGATTACTTCCCGCCACTCGAATATTCTTAAACAGATGACGCAAAGTGATGTCGATGTAATTGCTGGATGGCTGAAGAGAAACCGACTAATTGTTAACGAAATGGAAACAAAATATCTAATTTTATCAATCCCCTCGTCTGTGGATATGAAACTTAGGCTAAACGATAAATATGAGATTGAAAGAACGCATGAAGTGAAATATTTAAGAATTCAATTTGACTGTAATTTAACGCGGAATAAACATCTGTACCTAGCTAAAAAACTATGGAAATTAAATTACCTTTTCTCGTACCTAAAGCAATATTTTTCTGTTGAGCATCTTAAACGCTTAAATCTCGCTTTGTACCAGCCTGCTCTTCAGTTATGGAATCCTATTAAGCCAATTCAAACGCTATAGATTGGTAAAATTTATTTTAACCAAAAAAATCCCGCTTCTCACGACATAATCCTAAATATTCGAGAGATATACCAATTACAATTACTCGACTATGTCTTCAAGAAGAATCCGTACAATATGTTGCCCATCACGGAATACTTTAATGTTGCCCATCACGGAATACTTTAATGTTGCCCATCACGGAATACTTTAATGTTGCCCATCACGGAATACTTTACGAGATCAAGTCGAGAGAGGATGGTACAAATACACCGAAGTTCAATAAGTATCACTCCAGAATTCAAGCTATCTATAAAGGTGCTGTAATTTATAAGTCGTTACCCATGTATGTAACAAAAACCGACTAAAAGAATTTTAAGAAACGTCGCAAGCATTTAATGAGGTACGTAAAAAATAAAAAGTAAAATAGAACTTCTTTGGTTTTTAGCGTTAGGGTTTTTCCACAAATTGATGCGTATGCATGTGTTGAATACGGTGCTGTGTGTGTGTATATGCATTTGAAAATGCCAGGATTAGCTTAATATTATATGCATGTACACCTGTATCGTAAATTACATTAGATTACACTTATACAACATTTATAACGTATTTATTATATTTATTTTTTATCAACAATCGCACAATTATTTTATAAGTTTGTTTAATTTACTTTTCGCAATAAGCACCGTATATTTAAGAAAATAATTCTATTGTTTATGCTGCTACTCGCGCTTTATCGCGCATTTGCAGCATGTTACTGTAAACTGTTATATATAAGGAAGTAAAACTAAAGCTTGATTTGATTTGATGTCAAACACAGTTATTATCCAGTGTTTGCAATCCTCGACGTTTTGTGGGTGCCTAAAAACCCGGTCCTTTAACATGCCTCAAATCGTAAAAACTAACAAGGTTAAGCTTGGGGATCTTGGGGCCAAGCGCTTCGGTCACCTCTACCAATCCAATCAAGGAAATGCTCATTAATGTAATTGCGAACTTCTAAACTCAAATGAGTCGGAGCGCCATCCTGTTGCAAAATAATGTCCCGTCCTTCGAATCTGTCATCTTCAATGGCGCGTAGTTCTTGTAAAAGCGGTAAACAGAAATTCGCATTGTCCGACCTGTCAAAAAAATAGGAACCAATAACGCCTCGATAATTCACACACTAGCCCAAACCATTACTTCTGGAGAGTAACTTTCGCATGTGCGATTTTCGAGGTCGCAAGCTGACTTTTGCTCCTGCCTGTATTTATTGTAGAATAAATATCGCGAATTAAATTAATCTCTAACAGCTCGTCTACAAAACTAACCGATTCTTACCGTTGCACAACTGAGTAAAGTTCGCATTTCCACCACCATCATCGTTTTATTGCGAACAATACTCAATATGTAAATGAATAAACCACGTTCTTTTGACCTGTTACATGTTCTCATTAATTTCTCGCTTTTTCGTTCCTCATTATAAAATAATAAACCAGACTCTGTATTATTATTTTTTTAAATATTATTAAAACGAACGAGTTTGAAATAATATTTATTTTAAATTGGTGGATAGTTAGAAGAGTATTAAAAATGTTCACTCTTAAGATTTAAGTTTTCAACACACACACACGTATATATATGTGTGTGTGTATGTGTTACTTGTACAAGTTTTGAGTAATGACATTTTCGTTATACCAATGACCAGACAACCGAAAAAAAAAAAAGTGAATTTCCACTGAATTTATGAAATTGATCTAGTTTATACACGTGTAAAACGCAGTCGCTGTTATATATATATATAAATATAAAAAAATATGTGTATATGTATGTATATATGTATGTGTGCGTATACGAATCTATATATACGTATACAAAGTTTTAAAGTACATTTACTTAACTAAATGGTTAATAAGTGTGTGCGCACACACTCATGCAAACACATTTTTAAGTACACTATATCAGTACATTGTTAATTTAACTGTATTCGACCCTTTTTTCATGATGACAATGTTTCCTATACACATTCCTATGGGAATATCGAGTTATCTGTCTCATTATAGTTACAAATTTATATTGTTTTTCTTTAAAAAAAAAGGTTGAAATTTGATATCGGATATTTCACGTAATGTTATCTTGTTAGAAGGTTCGTAGAAGTAATTTATAGAATTGACTATTTCAATATTTAACTTAATCTACATTTTCACTCTTTTAGCGACTTTACTTGCTCTTTAATTAAGGTAGGGCCTCTACCTAACACGACCATTTTTTTTTAATTATGGCATTCAATGTTGGGGATGTGCCAAGGCTACGTAACAAAATCCAGGCGAGACAAAATTTCATCCTACGAACCGTAGGCGATGCATATTCGCGTAACGACGATATTCATCTGCAGATACAATTTGTTGATGTTGTCGTCAGTGAATTCTAGAAGCGGCTGTTACATCGAGTCAATGCAGAAGCAACTAAACTTCTAGATACCGAATGAATCCGACGCAACCTGAAGATTTAATTTGTAAATAGTATTTTTTAAGGAAACTTTTAAATTCCTAATATTCGGTATTTTCTTTTTTTATCGCCTTGCAAGACAATTTCTGTGTTAAACGATTAACTTATTATTAATATAGTTACTTATTTTGATGTTAAGACCGTAATGATAATAAATAGTAACAATAATAAATAGTAACAAAAAAATGTCGTATTAATTGTTTATGTAGTTTTTTTATAATCGTTTTATATTGCTCGCCAGATATATCTCTCATCTAATAATGACCGACGTCAATTCCGCAATTAGCCTACAGGAGCGTTATTAGCTGTTGGTAAGGACAATAGCTAAACTTCTAATAAACTACAAAAAATATGTCGAAAGTTGAAAACTGACTGATGGTGTATCAGGGTAAACGAAAATAAATGTACGCTGATCGATTTTACGTTGCGAAATTCAACCGTTAAAAATAAATGGGGTGATTATTAGCAAAAAAAAAAAAAAAAATGTAAAATACTTAGGCATTCATTTAGATCGTAAATTGACATGGCAAAAGCGTATTAGTCAAAATAGAAAACAGTTGGATATAAAAATGTACGAATTAACTTCGTGGCAGGTACTCCAGTCTGTCACATTAGAAAACAAATTTCTAGTTTATAAAATAATCATAAAGCCCGTTTAGGCATACGATTTAATGATATGTAGTTGCGCAAAAGATATATACATAAATAGGATACAACGATTTCAGAACAAATAAGACTCATCGTCTCCCCCAACTCGGTACATATCGAACTATTTGTAATATCCCATACGTTAGAGACAATATTAATCGTGCTATTAAGCAATATGTAAGCCGTTTCGAAACACGCACAAACGTACTGGCGATCAATCTATATGAAGTCTGGATGTTCATACGTAGTCGACCGTTTGATATAGCCTAATTTCTTAGTCGGATCCATCGCTGGATGCTAACCCCCTAACAAGTTATTTCGCTTTTCAGACGAATTGTTGAATGACTGGACAGTTGTAATTTTAGTGTATTAAAAAAAAAAAAAAAGAAAAAGTTTTATATAAAATACGACTTTACGACTTTCAGCTTTGTTATATCCGAGTTGGCACGATTTAATTTCAACTACTACTACTACTCGATAATTATTACTTTTATAAAATATTTTTTCAGGATGACATAACGTAATAATAAATTATTTTCTATCGCGATGAATACTTCTCCAGGAATGTTTCGAAAGATGCGGAAATATTGTCCAGCCGATTACCCGTGTATAATAGTGAATGTATTTGTTAAAGAATGTGTAAGACAAAGATAGGTTTTATCGTCGTCCTATGAATTCGTATGTAATCGTATAATACCGGACTATACGATATTCAGCGAGTGTAATGGGTCTAATTTACGTTTCGAGTATAAGGAGGTTTTAATATTTTAATATCAAATCGAACTTATTTCCATTTCGTAGAAAATTACAAACAAAAAAGTTCTGGATACAATGAAATTGAAACGACCGGAATTATTAAATTTGATAAAAGAAAGAAAAACAAGATATTTGGGTCACATCATGAGAGGGCGTAAATACGAAATTTTGCGTCTCATTATAAAAGAAAAGCTTCCAGGCAGAAGATTAAGAGGCCGTCCTCAAAATTCGTGGCCAAAAAATTTTTATCGTTGGTTTTATTATTCGCCCGTTGAAATGTTCAGGTCTGCCATGTCAAGAAAAGACATCGCCATGTAGATCGCCAGCCGTCGTGACGGAGACGACGTATAAAGAAGAATGTTATAGAAAATAAGCGACGATATTGTTACGAATACTAAATAACCGTATATACGCTCGTATGACGAAAGAAATAGCCGAAGAACAATCGAACTTCGTGAAATTACGAAGTATACGGAAGAAAATTCTTAACACGAAATTACAGATAGACAAAATAACCGCTCTCAGTTTGAAAATGAAAACCCTTAAGTGTTTTCGAAACGTCACGTCATAAAAAAAAATGGAATGATTTATTCGTGAGCATATAGTGTAGTGGTAAAATGTTAAAATAAATAAGTTAGAATGTGAATATGAATTGTAAAAATGATAAATACAGTTAATTATAAAGTAATTGTATATTTATTATTAATGTGTTTATCCACCGTCTCTGTTTGGAAGGTTGGCGATCAACAATTGGAATTCGCCGACCAGAAAAGTTCTATCACTACCATTTCTCGCGGTTTTCTGTCCGTATTGTTTGAGGTCTTCTCCTCGATCTTTTCTCATTAATTTCATCCTCGAGTAACATTTTTTGTGCAGTATATTTTGTTCCCCTCGTAATATGTCGCTAGTATTGCAATTGTCTTCTTTCGATAGTTTCACATTCCCAATCTATTAAGCACTTCGATGTTCTTGACTTTTTGTACCCATCGTGGTATTTTCAGCATCCGGCGGTAATAATATATATACATCTTAAACGCGTTGATGTTTTTTCAAATGTTGAATTTAGTGTCCAATACTCACGACAATAGAGCAGAACAGAAAAGATGTAACATCTTAGAAGTCTAATTCTTAGTTCCAATTTTAACTCTCGACGTGTAAAAGGGATTCCCATTTTTACTAACGTACTTCTAGCTTATTGAATTATACTATGTACCTCAGGTTTAGAAGTACAATTCTCTTCGAGTATGCTTCATACTTGATACGTGAGACTTGTTCAATATTTTCGTCTATTTTAATTACACATGTAATCGGGTTCTTTGAACATGCAATTACTTTTGTTTCAGACGTATTCAGTTTCAATCCATATTCAGAATTGTTTTCTACAATCTTGTCTAAGATTCGTTGAAGCTCTTCCTTACTATCTGCTATAATTATACAATCTCATCCGCATACCGGAGGTTATTCGATGTATTTATTTTCAGTTTTCCGCCACTTTCTTCTAATGTCTCTCGAATATATCTTTCGTATATTAAACAGTAGGTAGATCTAGATAGGATACAGCTTTGGCGTACTCCTCTGTTGACGCCTGCTTCTGCCGATGACGGATTATCTACACGAACTAGCGCTGCTTGGTTCCAATACAGACCACTAAGTTTTTATCTATAGACATTTTTTTCAATATCATGTGTATTATAGATAATCGAAAAACTTTCGATAATATCCAATTTGACAATACTAATTGAAATACGTGCATCGAAACATGTTGTACATCTATAAAGAACCTATACGAAAACGATCGTAATATTGTACATATTATTATTACAGAGTCGGGAGAATTTTATATTCGGAAAAGAGTCAGACAAGGTTTCTTTAACTTGTACACAGAATATATAATGAGACTTGCACAAATGGAATGACGGAATCATGATTAGAAGTACCAAAGATAACCAATCTTTGATTTACAGACGACACAGCGTTAACCGGAAATATGAAAGAGATGCTTCATAGGCTTAAAAGCATTAGTATGCAATACGGATTAGATATAAATAAAACAAAAATAATGGTAATATATAATACCATCTCGTGAACAGATGCTCGTCGGTTATGAAACTGTGGAAAATTTCTAGAGAATAAACAGAGCCACGAAGATGAAATGAAACGCCGTGTTAAAAATGAACAAAATTTAGGAAAAATATTAAAATTAAGTTTATCCAAACGATCGTGTTTTCTATCGTATTATTTACAGCGGAGACGTGTTAATTAAATCGATAAAAAAAGGATCGTCAGCTTTGAAATATGGCGTTCCAGACGACTTCTTTGAATTTCACTGACAACAAAAGAAATCAGTATCACTCGAAAGATGTCAACGATTGCCTCCGTGAAAGTAAGCAGGAAGGAATGGAAGGCACAGTAGTCACGAGTCAAATGACTAGAAAAAGACCTATCAGGACGTATACCTATTTCATGTTGTACCGCATACAACGCGGTCGTCATTTTCGGAATCCGTACATCAATCAGAGGATCGCGAAAAATTACAAAATCACTGACCGACTATAGAGTGACGACTATACGTGATGATAAATAAACAAAGAAGATCGGAGAATAATGCAAGTTAAAACATTGATAATTGACTCAGAATGGAATCCCTGCTTATACTACAGCGAGTTCGACATTATTAAAATCTCTAAACACGATCCAAAATACAGCTCTAAGATTGGCAACTGGAGCCTTCCGAACATCACCAATAATAAGTATTTTATGCGAAGCTTCTGAATTGCCCTTGCAATTAAGAAGACAATACTTGACCATACTGGCGCTGGCTACTCAAGAAGATACCGATCTTCCCAGTTTGCATAAACTCATTCAAGCATATCAATATTATCTCGCGAAAACCTCGATGTTATTCCGCCTTGGGCACAGTTGCACACACAAGTGAATCTAACGTTCTGTAACATAAATCGAAAAAATGTTAACAAGATCAGAGAAACGTTAAAGGAGATTAAAGAAAACCATGCAGAATATGAATTTATATACACAGATGGATCGAAATCTTCAGCAGGGGTAGGTTGCTCGGTAGTTGTTAATGATAACGTAGTTCTTCAAATTGCTCTTCCAGTTACGTTTTCAGTCTTATCAGCAGAACTATACGCCATTAAATCCGCAGTGAATTACGCAGATTCCAACAGAAATAAAAATTTCATTTTATGTACTGAGACTCCCTTTCAGCATTAAGAACTCTATTAAATAATGAAAATTTGCATCCAATAGCCAACGAAATAAAACTCATGTTACAAACTACATCTAAGAACATAATACTTTTGTGGATACCAGCTCACTGCAATATATATGGTAATTCAATAGCCGACGTATCAGCAAGAACAGCCGTTTCGCATCCGCTTCTAAATATCCATGTACCGATAGCTGACTTCAAAGAATACTTAAAGCATCATTTCGAATCGACATGGAATAGTAACTGGCAGAGAATATCTACACGGTGAATAAACTACGATCGATAAAATTATCTTCAAAACAGTGGCACTCAGCACATCGTAGTAGCAGAATGGAAGATATAGTATTATGTCGATTACGGATAGGACACACAAAATTAACACATATTCATCTATTAGAAAAAAGTACGCCGCCAACGTGCCAACAATGTTGTTGTCAGTTGACTGTCGAGCATCTATTGGTAGACTGTCCAATTTACGACAAATACCGAAAACAGTAATCGCATCGTTCGACTTGCAAAGTTTGCTGAGGGATAACATGGATATCATTAATAGAGTTTTCGAATTTTTAAAATGTATCAAATTAACGCATTTGTTATAATTATCTTAATACCTTTGTTGTAAACAGTTAATATCTTCGTTATAATTATCTAATACCTTAATTATTTAATACCTTTGTTGTAATTATTTTAGTTCCGTGCCTCTAGCTATAATTGCGGTACACGGCACGTAAATTTAAATAAAAGAAAAAACCTTGAAAATATTCCTCATCAACGAGTCTGTAATTCATTGCTGGTTAATTCAATCGATATCTAGAATCGTTACTGCATTACCGAGTGAGATGTAAACAGAAAAATATGCGACGTAAGCAATCAGTTCGCGCGACAGTAATTAAACTTTCTAAATACGAAAGAACTGTAATAGAAGTAAGGCCTACCGCGTACATTAATGTTAACGGTAACGAAAAATTTAAAAGAACGCTCGGAGGTCTTCGAAATGTATGGTTGGCGCCGCAAGAAATTCAGATGTTTCGAAAGTGGTAAATGGAAACTACTGGAAATAATACAACAAAGACGAGAAAGGCTTCTAAGAAGCACATACTGCGACATGACGCGTTCATGACGGTCAAAATCGAACGAAACTAGGAAAGAAGACCTAGGATAACACGAATGGATCGAGTAAAGGAAAGAATGCAAATGATGAAGAACATAGCAGACAACAGGAACGAATGGAAGAGCATGATTCTAGCTGCAATGACAATGCTATTAAATATTGATGACGATGAGTATTAACGGTAATCGTCTATACTTTAGACGAAAAAATGTTCAATCTAAATTTAACGTGTGTTCGAGTATAGGTGAATACGAATTTCACGGAAAGCGATAGTAATAAACAACACATTTTTCAACCAAACACGAGCGTTAAATGTTTGATGAGGTAGATTCATGAATGTAATTTAAAATGTTTGGATCGTGCAACGTGAAGTAGTAATAATAATAATAACAGCGTAGAAAAATGGAAGCGTTAGATTTGCGGAGAAAAAGCCGGCGACAAAGTCTATGTGTAGACGTGGTTTTAAATCTAACGATGAAATAAATAGTTCATAGAACAATCAAAAGCACGGATGCATCTTCATCATAGTCATTGCACATTACTGCATAAATACGAATGTATATGCGTATGTATGACACGAGAAATATCTAGTTCGAATTAGTTAACCGAAATAAACACTTTGTCTAACGTACTTAATAACGCATTAGTAGTTAGTAGCCAACGAATAGACTTAATGGATCCTCAGGAGTCTAGGGTAAGTAAATTCTAAGTAAGGGTGGTCATTATTTCAACTATAATATATCGTTCATTCTAGTCTGGCAATATGCGCTTCTCCAACTTTTGAACCATCTATCTTTTATTTATCTTTCTTTTTCTCTCTCCCACTCTGTTATTTCTTTTTGGCATTTCGTTTCTTATCTGTTTTTTTTTTTTTTTTGTTTTCCTCGTTTTACTCGTTCGTGCTTCGCGTCATTATAGAAAAGTTTTTATTACTCCTCTCTCGATTCTGCTCAACGTTTCGAAGTTTTTTGCGTTTCCACGATTTTCCCCAAAATCCATTTCTTCTTCTTCATATTGGTACTCGTCATCATCATCATCATTATCAATGTCATCATCGTCGTCATCAGATGTTGAAGAGGGTTTCTGTTTCTCACCGATTCCAATTAATTTTCGGACGACGGTTAATTACATCGCCTACGGGTCCCTGCCGGTTGTTTTATCTTTTAATTAAGCTGCTGCGATCTACTTTCCATTTCGCCAGCAGCAATAACGGCAATAGTACACAACTTTTAAAAAGCTTTTACTTTTATTTTTTATTTTTTATATTTGAGTTTTTCCTTTTTTTTCGCTTTCAGACAAAAAAGAAAGAAATGTCTCTATGTCTCGATCTTATTTATGCTTTTTTTTTATTTATTTTTACGTACGATATATATATATATATATATATATATATATATATATATATATATATATATATATATATAAATGATTATGATGATGTATAAAATATAGCATATTTTATCGCTTACCCCGCCTTTTAAATTTTTCAAGTCTTATTTATATTTTATTTTCACACTTTTATTCCACATTGGCTTTCGCATTATCGTTTCAATGTCTCCGTTTTCTACATGCCAATTTATAATCTCTGCGAATGAAGTCATCGTAGGAAAAGAGCTATTCCATCGCAAATAGAACAACCGATAACTAATATAAAACTAAAAAGCTCAATCAGGCAAATGGATTAAAAAAGTACCGAGTCGAACTGGGAATTACCTCTTATGAAACTATCAAAACTTTTGCCAGAGAGGAAAGTCGTAAAAAATATCCTTTTTAAAAAAGTTCTTAGAATTCAGTTTTCAAATATATATATATATATATATATATATATATATATATATATATATATATATATATTTATTGTACGTGAATGTTTTTGTGTACGCGAAAATATAAATCCAATTCGAACGAATCCAAATCGAAGTTTGCTCGAATTAGCGGATGATATTTAGCTTTGAACATTCTCGGATTATTAACAAATATTTTTCTACCAATAAAAATAAGATGTCTTAAGTTCTTCAGCCATGTTGTACGGCGCGATGGATTGGAAAAGATAATAATACAAGCAGTAGTAGCAGGAAAAAGAAACGAGGGTCGACCGTCGACCCGTTTTGTGGATCTAAAGGAAACCGCGCACGATAGAAATAAATGGAGGAATTTAATTGGAAAATTACATCACGACGCCTGAAAACAGACCACAAATAAGAAGAAGATTTACATATCATCGGTCGGTTTAGCTGGTTCGCTCGTATCATCCATGTGCTACATTTTTTTTCCGTTCTGCCTTTAGCCTTTTTAGTTCAGTATTCGCTTCTTTCTTGATTGTGTCCATCAGTGTCGGTGTTCTACATGCACACCGGGTATTTAGGCCATCGTATCTTATCACGTGCCATATCCATTTCTTCTTGTTTTTCTAATCGATTTTAGGAATATCTTCTTATACTCGGTTAAAAACTTCTTTATTTGGAATTTTATCAACCCGCGAAATTTTTAGCGTGTGTCACCAGCACCACATTTCAAAAAACGTCAATTTTCTGTAAATCTCTCGAATGTTTCCGCCGCTTACGGTGCTACCGCCCGTATATACGACTTGAAAACACGTTTTCGTATATTACATCGTGTTGTGCATTAGTATGTGTCTTTTTCTTTTAAACTCCTCTTCAACCGCAACAATTTTTCGCCGGATCTCTTTGCTACGATATACGTTTTCTATTATTATAATTCTTGAATATTGGAAGGAACTTATTTGTTTTAGATTTTTTTTCCACCGATTGATATATTCATTTTTCCGACGTCTTGCCGATTTAGGTGAGTTTTTTTTAATCTTTATTTCCATTCCATATTTACCCGCTATGTCGTTTAATTGTTCTACCAATAATCTTTCCTCGTTGTCTGCAATTAATAAATTTTTGTCCTCGAACTTTTACATCTTCTTGAATTTCTTCTAACGCTTCGTTTTCTATGGATTCCGAATGAACATTGAATAGCGCCGGTGAACATCCTTTACACGCTTCTTCGGAAATGTCTGGTTGTTTTAGGTAATCGACATTATACCGTCGCCATTTGACCCTCGTACAACTTTTTTATTAATACAAAATCATTTTATCCGGGGGCATGTTTACCATTTTCAATATTTTGAATAGACGATAACATTCTACTCTATCGAATACTTTAACATAATGAATATACTATACCGTTTAAATTTGCTATTCTGTTTCCAATATCTTTCTAAATCAGTATTCATCATCAATGTACAGATACATATATTTTTTCATTACGTTTTTTATAACTTGTAATAATAGTTTAGATGAATGTGCGAGTAAACCAATTGTATTCTTCACGATGCTTTGTGTGCAATTTTTTTTAGAAATTGGCGCTAATAATGTTGCGAACATATTCTTTGGTCCAGTTTCTTCTTTGTGAATTTCACGCTTCGAGTCAATGATTATGAAGATCTTCTCCGTAGTCAGTAATTAGTTCTGCCGGTACGTTATCGATTACTGGCGAATTTATCGCTACATCAAATTCTTCTCGATGTGTTTTTCATGTTTGTTTTATTATGTCTTTATTCTTTTTTGATTTGTAGTGTATAACTCTGTTATATATCGTCACAATATTTCTACTTGTTCAATCTTTTCGTAAATTAGTTTTGTTTTATGCAAAGTTCGTCTAATCACCACACTGTTTTTCTAGCATGTTTCTTTTTTCTTTCCTACAATTATTTCCGACGTTTAAGCGTTTATGCTTTTTTCTGTTCTTCGCATCAGGTAAAATTCTCAAGTTGTCGTTGCTCAACCGTCGATCCTAGTATCTATGATGTTATCCGTGACTTCTTTTTATCTCGTTGTTAATAGCCCAGTACTTCAGTTACCGTTGTCGTGACTATTTCTATTATTTATTGTCAATATATTCTTCCATGACATTCGCCTTTCTTCGAATCCCTCGGCTACTAAATTTCTGTTTTACTTTTATTTTTCCTTGTTTTTCTATGTTCCGATTTATTTTATAAATCGTAATTCTGTTGTTATTTTTACCATAGCTTTCTTCGCTCGATTCTTTTTATCATTGTATAATCTATCCGCATTCCGAGTCTGTCACCTGTAAACCATGTGTTGGCTATTATTAGCTCTTCTTGCTTGCAGAAATCTACTAAATATTTTCTCTCTTTTATTTCATGCGCCTAATACAAACGGTCCTCCCATTATCGTCGCATTTTCTTCAGCTTTAATTTTCCGCAGTCTGATTTCGTGTATATACATTTCTTCTCTACAACGTGTTCACCTTTTATTGAAGCGGGTACAAAGCGTTGAATTATTATACCGGTTTTGGGGGAATATCGTGTTGCGATTATGTTAATATTCGAACTTTAAATTCTTTAAATCATCATTAGCATACGACTTTCGTTTAGATATAATATAGTGTATACGATCAGGAATCAACGTGAACAAACATTATATCGTCTGCAAAGGAAGAATTGCTTACAATCGATTGAGCAAAGCACGATGCAACTTTTAACAAAACTTAACAGTCTTAAAAATAATTAATATTACGCATTACATTATTATTATTATTATTATTATTATTATTATTGACGTGGTTATTTTAATTCGCGCGTACAAGGAACAAGATGGAAAATTACAATATTTTATAGTTAGAACCTATTGAAAATTATCTTATATTAAATAAAATATAGAGAAAAAAAAGTACGGCCATTTTAAACGTATTCTAAATTATAAACAAGACGGAGATTTGAAATATGCTAATAACGCGTTATCGGGAAAACTTTTGCAGGAAAATTCCACGTTAACGTTGGAAAAATCGGAATGAAATATTCCGTACTACATCGTTTACCGATTTCACGAAACTTCAGCGTCGTTATTTACAGACGGTAACTTGACAATAGTTCAGATAACCGCGGAATATTTCGATTTACGTATCATCGATTGTCGTTAACTGTGTAGAGTAAGCAACGTTAAATTCATATATATATATATTTCGTTTATTAATATGTATTACAAATGTCTGCTGTCAAATATTTCCGAGTCATTTAACCGAAAACCCATTCGAAATATTGTCGAACTCTTAGACGTCGCAACAACACAGTACATTAAGTACGATACTATTATCGCTAAACGTTGAAATGCTCTACCATATCGCCTAGCGCGATGATGAAAAGGTTGCGGTGATCGTTAGTGAGAGATAGAGTGTCACGTGAACGACATGAGAGATAAATAATCTATTCGCTAGGCGGACGCGATAAAATATATGACAACGAACAGGATTGTAACGAATTAAATAAAAATAATAAAAAAAAGTGACTATTTTAATTTTTTTGAAAGTCGATTAATTCGATAACAAAATAATTGGACAACGGTTTGTGTTTTTACATAAGTTATATTATAATCGTTCTGTCGCGTACTTACAAAAACAGCTAACATATAATATTATTATTATTATTATTATTACTATTATTAAGCGTATATATCTCCTAGCTACTTGTTAAAATTCTATACACAAATTGTTTATCCATTCTTTGGCAGTACTCGAAAGGTACTTCCTGCTATCCACCGGCTAACGCTCGCGTTGGGCACTTATTCAGAATATGACCCATTGTTTGGGAAACTGCTCCTATTTTTTTTTGAACATGTAGTTATTTCTTCCATGTTGGGTCCTCAACCGGTTAATAGCCAGCGTTTTCTTATCGAATCCTGGTGGTGGTCTGTTGTTCGGATTGAGGATCAATTTATAATGATCTATATCTTTGCTGGACCACAGTTTGACCACTTATCTTCAGCTATGGTACATTTTTCGATAAGCTGTTTCGTATAATGGTTTTCTAAGCCGTTTGGTTCCGTTTGTATCTTGATCTATTGGTAGATCAGCTGCTCTTAGATACTTTGACCATTTATTTTTGGTTCTCCTGCATGTAGCGAAGACTTTCGATACTACTTGGCATAAAGATATTATTTACAAAATGATAAAATATCAGTTTCCTCGTTATCTAGTCAACGTTATTAGCAGCTATTTAGTAGACTATTTTACGTTACCATCAATGATTCAAGGTCTACTATGAAAACGTGCTCAGCAAGGTAGTATTCTGGGTCCCTTTCTGTTTACATTGTTCTTATCTGATTTCTCAAATCTACCTGATATTCAGACTGCTCTTTATGCAGGCGATACAGCTGTTCTCTGTACTTGTTATATACCTAAACCAATTACTAATAAGTTACAGTCAGGAATAAATCGTGTCTTGCGTTATTATAAAAAATGGCAAATTGATATTAATTGTGATAAAACGGAGGCTATATTTTTCATCCGCAGTCGTCTCACATTACCTGCTGTATTTAAGGTCAACTCTACCATTGTAAGTTGGTCAAAACATGTTCGATACCTCGGGGTAGTCTTAGACTAAATTTTTCTGAACATGTCAGTCATACTACCTTGAAAGCTAGCAGGAGTATATCTGCCATATATCCACTAATCAACAGAAAATCATTTCTTAATGTTAATAATAAATTAATTCTGTATAAAACACTTATACGTCCTGTAATGACGTACCGTTGTCCAGCTTGGAGTTTTATTTCAAATACAAATTTTAATAAGTTACAAGTATTTCAAAATAGGTGTCTCAGATGTGTGCTAAATGTCCCTAGATACCACAAAATCGTCTTAAACATGCCTTATATTAAGGACCATATCTTAAATTTAACGCGTAAGTTCTGCGATAGTCCACGATAATAGTTTAATTTCTACCATCGGTAATTAACTCCAATTTATGTATAGTATAAACATAGGAGGCTCAAACATAACCTGTTGTAACGTTATATGGCGATTATTTTAGGAATTAATATTCCTTCTTTATTTATTTTTTAATGTCTAACGTGTTTTTTCTTTTGTTTTATTATTACTATCTTAACTTTTTATTTTTTGTTGTACAGTTTTTTTTTCAATTTATTTTTTGCTGTCATTATAAGTATAATTACTTATTTTATTTATTACGGGTCTTTGTATTATTTCTGATGTACGGCGAGCCATGCTGGGCGTTACGTAATTATTATTTTAAATGTTTGGTTTTTGACTATTCACTGTAAATTATGTTGAAATATACGTTGTTGTTGCTGTTTCTTCTCTTCTTCTTATGTGTGGTGGTAGAATATGACACAATACCGGTAGCCATTCCGTTGGGATAAATTTTACGTATTCCTGGGATTATCCCCGGAGTTGTATTTAGTTTTGTTTAATTTATTTTTGAAACAGACGCCTTAATAGCTTAACGCGTTGAATTAATAATAATTCTTATTTTTTAATTTTATTATTTTCAATTTTTCTAATAATTATTTTTTTTTATTTTTATTTGTTTAAATATCATAATTTCTGTCGACATTATCAGTTTCATGTTTCAACTCTTTACAAAGTTCAACATGATGTAATCATTTATCGCGTTCATATTTACAAATGTTCATATTTACAAATGTTCGTTATTTAAAAGTAAAAGAGGAAATCTAGAATTATAACGCGACGAAAGTAAAATTTATTCGATTTAGTATTATTTTCTTTCCAACTAAGGAAATATGAAATAGAAAATCTCACTATGAAAAAAATATATATATATATATATATATTATCACGGAAGATTTGCCAATAACATAGAACATTAAGGGTGCGTGAAGCGGCATTTACTATGCGCATTAATCGGTAAATGATACGAGTGCAATACAAGTATCATAAAGTACAAAATCAATAATAAATATTCCTGAAACGCACTTAAAATACAAAAGGAAGTGTCAAAATCGGTTTTGTTCTTTTACACAGAAGTAGTAGTATATTATTTAACATCGTCATTAATCTATCGGTGCCTACTGCTTTAACATCAACCTGACGGCTAGTCGCTAAACCCGCAAGGGACGCATACGTTTAAAATAAATTCACATATCATACACAATTAATATATTAAATAACACAAACATCCTTAAAAGGATTTAATTACAAAAATTAGTTAAAACCTTAAACACTTATTTTCTTGAAAAATCAAAAAGCTTTATTATCAAGTGATATTTAAATAAAAATAAAGATTTAAAAGACACAAAAATTTAAATTTAAGATCACAAATTTACAAGTATAAAATGAAGAATAGATACTTAAAACAATCCTGACAGTGACTGTGTAAACAACACGATCAACTATCGGTAATATAAAAAATATTTACAAAGCGGTAACCAGAAAATAATTTTTTTTTTTTTTATTTTAAATGGTTGAACAGTGAAAAAATATATTTTGTAATAATCAAAAATCAATAGCTAGAAAATAATACAAATTTTTTAAGCTTTGTGATTTTTCAAGAAGTGATTTTAACTAATTTTTGTAATTAAATTGATAAAAAAATCACTACATTCCACAATCTAAAAATCCTTAAAAGGACCTGAAATAATTAGACGTATACCGAATTGTGTTACATAAAACATTTTCCACCGTCTTTATAATTGTTGCACAGCGATGCCACATAGATATTCACTTGAATTTTGTTATATGTATTGGTGAGAATTTTGGTTTAAATCATTAATTTCATAGATATCGTTGTTTTTTTTTACTATTATGAGAAATTTAGTACATCTCTTATTGTCTGTAGATATAAACATGTAAATAAAGCAGAAACCACGTAAAATTATAACACTTATATGGAGACATGCAAAAATATAAATCATATTAATAAAAAAACGATTGATATAGAACAAGAACATAAAAAACGATGGATGAACAGCAGTTCAATGAAGCGATGCTGACCGAATTTATATTTGTTCGGCCTGATTTTTTATTCACAAACGATCTAGATTCTAGGTTTCAATTATTATTATTATTATTATTATTATTATAGTATGTTGATTCTTTTTTTTTTTTTTTTTTTTTTTTTTTTTTTTTTTTTTTTTAAAAATCTCCATATGCTGTTTGTAACTACCAGGGTTATTACAGCATAAGGAGACGTGTGTTTAGTTTATATGTGTGCTGGGAGTCCGCTTTCTCTTACAAAAGCCAGAATGCTAACTATTGATTGAGGGTTGTTTGAAAGTATTTTGTGTATTGGGCCCTGTATTTTGTGTTTTAACCTGTATGGTGTGAGTGTTTGGCAGTTATATATTAAGTGTGTGACTGTTGGTTCTGTTAGATGGCCGCATAAGGAGCAGTTTGTTGGTGGAGGGCTTTTGGTGTAAAGGTAATTGTGTGATATGGCTGTATGACCCACACGTAGACGATTTAGGGTGCCATATTCTTTTCTACTTGTGCCATCTGGAGGCCACCAAGGTTCTATAGTTGGTTTTATGTTCCTGAGGAAGGTTGTTTGTGAGGTCCAGTCGGTCGTCCATTCCTGCTTGCTGTTGTTCATGAGTATGTGAGCTAATGATGATGGAGGTGGTGAGTATTCTGGTGCTGGTGAAAGTACCATAGACCGAGCTTCAAGGTCTACTTTATCGCTACCGTGCATCCCAATGTGACTTGGGATCCACAGAAAGCGGATTTCCCATCCTTCCTTATGTAGTGTGTTTAGATTGTGTTGAATTTCTAGTATTAAGGTGTTTTTATTATCTTGACGGCATATTAGTTGTAGAGAGGAGAGGGAGTCTGTTATGACCAGTGTTTTGCGATGTGGAAGTACAGCTGATCTGATGTACTCAATGCAATACATAATTCCGTACAACTCTGCATCCAGTGAAGTGCAGCCATCGCTTAGTCGGATAGAGTGTAGTATATTATCAATTTGGTAGGAGCAAGCTGCTGGTGAATTCTCGCCACCTGCTGTGGATTTTGCTCCGTCTGTGTATGCGTGTGTGTAGTCGTTGTATTTTTGAAGAGTGTTTAATACTATTTCTTTTATATTTGTAGGGTGTGTGGATTTATTGTACTGTGTGAGAGATAAATCTGTTTTTGTCTCGGAGGGGTCCCAAGGAGGTATCGTTATATTGTAATTCAATGTTGATTTTGGGATGGAGCTTATGTGATAAGTTGTTAGTATTTTAAGAAGCTTTGGTATAGGGTCATTTGGAAAAATGGGGTTAGGGGTTGTACATCTTTTGGTGTATGCAAATGTTTTATTGTAGCTGAGCATACGGCTTAAGTAGAGATAAGTGTGATATTTTCTGTAGTATGTAAGTGGAAAGGATCCTGCTAATGCACATAAACTCTTTGATGGTGATGAGGGGTGTGCTGCAAGAATGGATCGAAGTCCAGTATGGTGTACTGTATCTAATTTTCTTAATATAGATTTACTGGCTGTTGAATATACCTGACATCCATAGTTGATTCGTGATAAGATTATAGATTTATAGATATTTAAGAGGATTTGGGTTTTTATATTGTATTTTGGGTTTGATAAATATTTTATAATTGGGAGCAGTTTTAAGCACCTACTCTTGAGTTCAGTTATATGGTAACGCCAGGTTAATTTAGAGTCGAACAGTAAGCCTAGGAATTTTACTTTTGTTTTGGCTGTTAGGGGAGAGTTATTTATACTTAAAGAAAAACTGGGAGATGATAGACGCCTCTTATGGAAAATAATGTATGATGATTTGGATGTGGAAAAATATAAACCTTTCGTTTCAGACCATTGCTGCAAACGGTCTATGGTTTTTTGTAGAATTTTTTGTGCATTACAAGGAATACTGGATGATAAGGATATATTAAGATCGTCAATATAAAGCCGAGCGGTAACAGGCTGCGAGATATTATTTGCTATGTCATTGATATACAACATGAACAAGGTTGCACTTAGTGCAGAGCCTTGTGGAACACCGTTTTCAGTCTGAACTGGTGCTGATTTTGACGAACCGTTCTTAACTTGAAAAGTTCGGTTGTTTAGGAAACTGCGCAAGTAGTTGCCTAAATTTCCGGTTATACCGGCGGACTTTATTTTTATTAATAGTCCATGTCGCCACAAGCGGTCAAACGCTTTTTCTAAATCAAAGAATACAGCATATAAGTGCTGTTTATCATGTTGTGAGGTTAATATCTGTCTCTGTAACGTGATCAGATGATCTATAGCCGATCTTGTCTTACGCCCACCAGCTTGCAAAGGAGAAAGGAGATTATTATTTTCAAGGAAAAATAGGAGGCGCCTATTAACCATCTTCTCCAGCGTTTTTGAGAGAACACTCAGAAGGGATATTGGTCGGTAACTATCTGGGAAGAAAGGATTTTTGTTGGGTTTTAGTATCGGAATAACTATAGCTGAATTCCAGCTATTGGGAATGGTGCTGGATCTCCATATTTGATTGTATAAATTTAAAAGGAATAGTTTTGCGCTTGGTGGGAGGTATTTTAGCATATAAGGATGTACTAAGTCTGGACCGGGTGCAGTGTTTGGTGTATGTTGGTTGAGCTGGAAGTTTAGTTCTGAGATGTTAAAGTCAGAGTTGTATGGTGCATCATGGTCTTGTAGGAAATGTATTTGTTCTTTTTCAGCCGCTGATTTTGTATCAAGGAAAGCGGTCGAATATCTCTGGGATGAAGATTGGCTTGCAAAGTGTTGGGCGAGGGAATTGGCTACATCATTTGGGTCGAGAATATTTTTTCTACCCATCTTTAATAACGTAGGAGTGGGTATGGAATTTACGCCATTAAGTGATTTAATTTTGGACCACATATAATGGCTTGATGCTGACTCTGGTATAGAACTAACAAAATTGTCCCAGGATTCACATTTTTTTGTTTTGATGAGGTTACGAGCTATAGTGCGTGATTTTTTGAAATGTATTAGGTCGGTGATTGACTGTGAGTGTTTATATTTCCTGAGTGCACGTTTGCGTTGTTGGATTGCTACTGCAATCTCATTGCACCACCATGGGACCCTTCTTGGGCGTATTTTTGAAGATGATTTAGGTATAGTTGTGTCAGCGGCTTTAAAGATTGCCTCAAGGAATATGTTCAGGTTTTCTTTAATAGAACTGTGTGGTTTGATGGGTACCTTGACTGCATTTGTGTAAGATTTCCAATCTGCTTTGTGAAAAAGTAGACGCGGTGTTTGTGTTACTTGGGTGGTAGTGTTTGGTGTTATTATTTGTATGATAATTGGGAAATGATCGCTAGAGCATAAGTCGTCGAACACTGAAGAACTGAGGATAGGGTATAGTGTTGGTGAAACCAGGGCTAGATCTATGGTGGAAAATGTATTATATGACAAGTTAAAATGTGTGTGGCTTGGTGGGAGTAGAGTGGCGAAATTATGAGATAGTATGACATCATTGATGATGTGACCGTGCTTGTTGGTGAAAGATGCTCCCCAGAGGGGAGAGTGAGCATTAAAGTCGCCAAGCATAATTATGGGTGCTTTGAGTTGTGTGAGTATGGATTGAATTCTATGATCGCTATCGAGAGAGTTTGGGGGTATATAGCAGTTACAAATGGTGATACTCGGATATTGTACAGATGGTAAGTGGACTGTGACTGCTATTATCTGTAGTGAGGTGTTTATGTTTATTTAATTGCAAGGAATTGCATTATGAATTAAGGTTGCCACTCCCCCTTTAGCCCTAATTCCGTGGATGTTGTCGTGTCTAAAGATGTTATAGTTCTTAATTTGTGGGTTATCTGAAGATTTGAGGTGTGTCTCCTGTAAGCATATAACTGCCGGATAGTTTAATGATATTAGCTGCTTAAGTTCGCAGTTGGTATTATAGAAACCTCTGCAGTTCCACTGCATTATTATATTTTTAGGCATCATTTATATTTATTATGATTTTGTGTGTAGTTGACTATTTGTTCTTGATTTGATTAATTTAAATTTATTCGTCTGTGTCGAGAGCATTTGTCTCGCTAGTGTCACTTTGTATTGTCATGTTGCTAAGATGTTTTATGATTCGAGAGCATCTGTTTTTTATGCTCATACCATTTAGGAATGGTTTAGTCACTGATATCACATGTATTAGACCCTCTTTGTCGTTTGTGTAGTCGTTAGCAAAGCTTAGATAGTCGGGGTCAGAAGCTATGTTTTTAACAAATGATTGGTATTGGGGGAAATCAAGAATGAAATTATGTTGGTTATTTTCGAATAATGCTTTAATTTTATCGGTTATTTCTTTAATAGGTGCGATCTTTAAAGAAGAGTTAGATTTGGCATTGGAGGAACTTGGTGATGTGGTTGTAGGACCCTGGGATTTAAGAAGCTGTTTTTTATTTTGGTGCTTTACTTTGCTATCTGCATGTGAGGGTGGCATGTTAATTGTTTTGGGAGTTGATTGTGTTGTAAAAGATATTTCGCATATCTCATGTGGTGAGTCTGGTGTTGGTGGGTGGGGTCGTTTTGTGGAGGGGTTGGGTGGTTGTGTGTCAGTGTCTGTATTGTCATTGATAGCTGTTATGGTTGGAGCTTTTGGATCATTGAATTTGTTCGGTGTTTCATCTTTGTTATTACTCTTTTCACTTTCAACATTTGCTTGTTCCAGAGAGTCGGTTGCAGAAATCGCTTGGTTGCTTAGTGTTTGTCTTTGGTTTTCGTTGCAATGTTGGCACATATGGTCTTCGATTTGTATGAATATTCGATGGTCAGTATCGTTGTGGTGCAATAAAAAGGAGTCAGGTATGTTGGTGCAATTCGTTTGTTCAATATAAATTTGTCTTCGCCAACTAACTATATGTCCGAATTCGTTGTCAGATGGGTTTACTCTCAAAATTGACATGGGAGATAACATTTTTAAGGAGAATATTGATGTTAGGTGTGATGTAATGACTTCATTTGGTATCGTGGCTGAGACGTTTGATAGTATTAGTTTGTTGGCTGGGCTTCTCAGGCGGCGAGCCTTAACTATTTGTGTGCCTATTTTTATTTCGCCACCATTTGCAAAAAATTTGTCTGTTACGTGCTTTGT
The DNA here is from genome assembly GCA_032883995.1 of Coronaproctus castanopsis. Taxonomy (NCBI): domain Eukaryota; kingdom Metazoa; phylum Arthropoda; class Insecta; order Hemiptera; family Monophlebidae; genus Coronaproctus; species Coronaproctus castanopsis. Next base: position 120,965,794 of record CM065052.1, on the reverse strand, counting down.
TTTCAGAAAGATGACTATTCGGTCTTTGCTTATGCGTGATGCAGCTATAATGTTTAATGCACCCTCAACTAAATCCTTTAGCGCGACAAAATAATCGCGTATGGTGTGTGCGGATAGATAAGGGAAAATTAATCCCTGTTCTTCCGTAGGGTAATTAAATGCAGTTAACGGCGTGATTTTTTTGGGTTTGGGAGTGGTGTGTTTTAATTTACTCGAAAATGTTTCACTATTTTTAGATGTTGTATTTATTAACGATTTATTTTGTTTATGCGAGGTAGATATGTCTGATGTAATTGTAACTGTTTTTATTGCGGGAAACTGGCTATTATATTCGGGATTATGTACGTTGTTAACGGTATCGATATCAGTGTTTATGATATTATCATGATGTCCCGGTTTGTTGGTTTTGGGTGTGTTGGTGTTAAGCGTTAATGATGTTGGGGGTGGTGGTGGTGTGAGTTTCAATAATTTTTGTGTGTCTGTGTGAGTCTTACCTGTTGTGTGGTGTGTATACTTACTACCGGTATTATCTTCGTCCGGTTTGTCGTGTAGGTTATCATTCGACTTACGGTGTTGGGGTGGTGAGCGGAGCATCTTACGATACTGCTCTTGACGGAAATACGGAGAATAGATTTATATATATATATATATATATACGTGTAAATATATACGTTACAGCGTAAATGAGCGCGGAAAACACGATAACAGCGATGAAACGTATAATTTTCAATGTTGATTCTTAGAACAGACTAGACATCTCTTTTTTTTATTTATTTCACAAAATGGCGCGACGAATACTCGATTTTTTGAAAAATTTAATTTCATGGATTTATAGATATTTGTCATTATTTATATATGCGCTAATTATTCGGTTTTTTTATTTAATCAGATTTACTTGAATTTTTTTATTATTTCAATGTAAACACGGCATGCCAAATGAAAATACCCCTAAATGAAGTAATATAATGAATATGTAAAATAAACTAAATGTATTTAAAGATAAAAAATATATTTCAGTTGAAGAATAACAGATAGTCTAGAATTGTGCGAACTTTTGGAAGTAAATCACGCAATCGTAGACATTTTAGAACTCCATCGATAAATTGAACGCAGACTTCTATACGGAAGGTACGGAGTTCGAATACGATCGACGATGCAAAAATTATCATCGAAAAATAAAAGTATAAATAATCCGGATATTATTAAATCACCACGCATAACACTGTACTCGCCCCCTAGTAATAATATAGTACACTAGAAATGACAACAAAGCGATTACAATTAGTTCTACCGTGTGTGTGTGTGTGTGTGTCTATCTGCTCTAACGTTATATTACGATTGCTTTGTATTGCACTGTACAACAAGATATGTATAGGTAAGTAGTCGCCTACCTCCGATACGGAGAACGGCACTTATTAACAATAATCGTTAAATTGAAGGTATTTAATACAATATGTAACCGGTGTTTTACAAAATCAATAATTTATTCTAGTTAATCAAATCCGATTAATTTTCAATCGGTTCTAGTGAAATCTATTGATATCGACAGACTTTTCGGTCGTTTTAACAAAAGTACTAACGTAAGATAATCTGGAATTGTTTAATTTTTTTTTTTATACGAATAATCGTACAAATTTAAGAGCACCGTTAATAAATTAAATATATTTTAATACAACATGAATATATATAATCGGTGTTTTACAAAATCAATAATTTATTCTCGTAAAAATATAACTAATAATCATCGTTTTCAAAATCCGACTAATTTTCAATCGGTTCTAGCGAAACCTACTATTATCGATATTCATCCGACTACTTTTCAATCGGTTCTAACAAAACCTACTACTAATGTCGATATTTTCTCTGTTCCATATCATTACATTATTAAATCGTATTATAATTATTTACTCTTAAATTATTATTATTAAACCCGAAGTAAACTTTGATAAACACATTTTAAAAAAAAAACACACACGCAATAGAATATTTCAGTCGAAATGTGATTAATTTATTACAATCGAACCAAAATAGTTAACAGACATTAGTCGAAACGCAAACTCAACCGCGAGTGTGTACAAGTCGGTACTATATCCTTCCTGTTATTGCTCTCCTACTCAATAACTGCTAAATGATATTGTCGGTCAGTCTGCAGTAATAAATAAAGAAAAAAAATTTACCTCATCCGATTTAAAAGTCTTAAAAGTAGTCGGTTTTTTATCGATGTCTTTCAAAAGGACTGTTGCATCTCTCGCTCCTTTTTATGCTACGAATCCATACTGGGTTTCACTTAGATGTTCATCTAATTTCTTTTCAATTTTGACATTAATATAATTGATAGTAACAACTTAAGCACATGACTGATGATTCTATAGTCTGAGCATTTCTGCGCATTATTTTTCTTTGGTAATGGCACGAGGTTGTATCATTTTAAAGTTCTCGGGCGACGTTTCTTCATCGTATATTTTGTTCGGTATCTGTAAAAACTCTTTTTCATACGTCGGTGTTATGCGCTTGATTCAATCTACAGGAATGAGATCTTCCCCCACAGCTTTGTCATTTCTGGCTCTTGTAACATCGTTTCTCAGCTCCCACATTTCAATTGGTGGTGATTTTTCTGTAGTTGAATTTTTAATTTGAACAGGCCGTATATCGTCCATGTATAGTTCATACATGTATTTTATCCAGATATCTTCCTTTTTCTTGATTATTGACACTATATTTCCCATCTTCCCGTTGCATAAATTCTAACCCACTTCTTCTTTTTCTTTGTGTGTGTTCATTATCTGTTTTATTTTGGTATGTATTTCTTGGTCATTGTGTTTCTTTTCGAGTTCTTAAATTTCTTGACATTTCTCATTCGTGCACATTTTCTTGATATCTTTGTTTATTATCGTGTATTCGGTACTAGTTCGGTTTACTTTTCTTCTTTTCTCCATCATATCCGATGTTGGTTATCCTCACTTTGTGAATTTTCTTCCCTTTGAGTGGGATCGTATTTTCTGCTGCTATATATATATATATAAAAATAACGTAAAGGTCTGCTTCAAATAGTCGGTATAAACAAAATTATTAACTTTTGCACAGTTCTGTTTTTTCCATTAAAAAATCATCTGTCCGGTTCTGCGTCGATCGGATTAGTAATGTCGTGTTAGGTCAGGCCAGTCGTTGAAATTAGGACTAAAAAAACTAATGAAATAAAAAAATTAAAATAGTAAAAAATAAAAATAAAACATTAATGGCGTTCTTCTGTTTGTTTCGAAAAAAAATGTCATTGCCTCCGAGGGTTAGTGCAAATTTATGGTCTGTCCTTCTCCGCTAACGGCCAATTGAACAAAACCCGACAATATTCCCCTCCCTTCCAAAAATTTTTTTCGAAACGGTTCGTAATTATAAACTTTCATTTTTAGTCCGGTCGTTTGTTACGGGTTATATTTTAAAGTAATTCGTCGCCTATGGCCGATGTTTAATTCAGTTATCATTTGCACCGTTACAAGTAACTTCAAACGTTATCCGATTTCTTTCTGAACTTTCGAATTACAATAAATTTATACAATTCCCGTTAATAAACGATAGATAAAATTACTCGAAAAAAAGTTACATTATCTCGGAAAAGTAAAATTATATTTAGGCTGGTTTTTGGATTGAATTTAAAGAGAAAAGAACTAGAAATTATACCTCCAGACATGTTGCAAATCACTATATTTATATATCATCGTGCCATACTCTTCACAGAGCGTAGGCTATCACTAATCGGTCGATCAGACTTTGCGTTGTCTTGCATCTGTCACTAATTGCTCTAGAGAAGACTTGTTTGTCCAGCTTATAATATTTTACAGCCAGTCTGTTCTCCTTCTTCCAGGACTTTTCTTCCCTTCCATCTTTCCTTGTATTATCATCTGGATTATTTCATATTTTTCACCCCTGATATGGCCAAAATATGACACATTTTTTGTATAACGTGATTTTTATAATATTCTGCTTGTATGAGCCTTCTTCAAAACATCTTTATTTGATATCTTAGCCGTTCATGGGATTCTCAACATCCTTAGATGGAGCCACGTTTCTACAGATTTATATTGATTTATTTGTTTTTTATTTAAAGGCATAGTTTCTATTTCATATAACAAAATTGAGTGGATGTAGCAGCGAACAATTTCTTGTCTTATGCTGTGACGAAGTGATCGATTACATAATAAATATCTCATGTTATCGAAAGTTGTTCGCGCGTAACTGCATCTCGCTTTAACTTCAACATCTATATCTAAATTTTCATTTATATAGCAACCAACATATTTGAATTTACTGACCCAATTAGATTTTAATTCTTCTGAAGGTATTTCATCAGAGGTATAAATATTATTAAAAAGAACTGTTAAATACTTTATGTGATTCCAATAATCGTATTAAATCTCCCGGTATCTGGCCCTGTTGCTTTCCTCAATTATATTAAGTCAATTGCATATTATACCTCTGTTTCTAAGATCAAAGGGCCGTCATCTATGGAATATCGTCGAAAAGAGGTATCACATCTATCATCGTGATATAGCTTATGTAGGTAATGTTTCCAAATATCTTTTTTGGTTTCTTCCGCAATAACATGTTCATCAGTTGATTTTATAATTTTTGAAATTTTTCCCCGTTATGGTTTTGATCTGCTCGTGCATTTGGAAAGAGTAATGTTTTTATGGTAAAGTTTTTATTTCTCTACATTTTTATTTTATACAAATATGGTAATTTTCACGGATTATCGCTCTCAAAGCTTTTACAAGTTTCTCATTTAATAGTCGTTGTTTTCCACGAATCTACGATATTCTAAGAAATATTTACGATCTATCTCTGAAACGCGTTAGTGTAAAATTTATCTGGATTCTCAGCCACTCGGGTATCCACTGGAATGATACCGTAGACAATCTCGCTAGAAGCGCCAACGAGAATGATCAATACAGAGATTAGGGACATTTTATCTGAGATTAACTTTTTGCACAAGGAATTTTGGAACCACGCTTGGAAGTATTGTTATTCAAACAATTTAGGAATATTCGACCTTCAATTTCAGTAACTCCATGGTTCTTCAATCTTCTTGCCAACATAGAAAACAGAATTTTGTTTATTCGTATTATACGTCGCTTAAGGCTTAACGTCAACAACATTCCCTGCGTTCTATTTACACACAAATTAGCCCCTTCGTCATTCTGTACCCATCCTTACGATAGAGATCAGGTCGCCGATGAAAACCACCTATTTTTCAGCTGCAGTTATTACAGAATGTATCAATCAAAATTCCTGTCACGTATCGTAAGTAACGGAATGCCTTTCCCAACTAATCTCAGATGTCTGCTCAGCTCACAGAACAATAGCGTATACATGATCATATTTGATTACATATTAACCTGTAGTATAAATATTTAATAAGACATATCATCCATTTATTACAGCCCTGGGTGGAATCACTAATAGCCATTAAAAAAAAAAAAAACAAGGTGTTTGTGTGTATATGTATATGTGTGTATATATATATATGTGTGTGTGTGTAATACTAAATAAGTGGTACACAGAGAACAAAGAATAATTAAATAACTGGCGATTGTGCTTGAAGGAATTTATACATTAAAGGAAGAACGGAAGAGAGAACTAATAGTTTGTAGACTGAAGGAAAGAAAAAGTAAAAAGAATGACAAGACCAATTAATTCTTGCAGCCTGTCACTCATTTTCTCGCCCTCTCACTATATATACATGAATATGTATTTCTTATTTATTCCTTGAATTAATATTTATATATATATTTAGATATTTTGTTATATAAACATGGACGCTAACACTATGCCTGGAAGCAGATTTAAGGTAAAGAAAGGACAATAAATTGTATGGAAGACCATTACATGATGAGCGAAATAATTTAAGGTACGGAACGTAATGTTATTAAACAAGGACACTTGAAGAACACATGATCATTATTGCAAATTGCTAGTCTAGTATGGGCAGTAAGGATTATCGTTAAGTTACATAAGGAATGGCGGTGCGGTAACAAGTAAATTTGCAATATGCTGATGAGTACAATTCTTTTACGATTAATCTTTTTTTTTCTTTTTAAAAAGTAGAATCATAAAAATTTAGGGAGAGACCTTTGTAATTGATAGTACCGAGTGAGTGAACTGCTGTATAATCTCCACATACGTCTATTCACAATTATGTTCCGACTTATAAAACATACGATATCGTGTGCAGAAACTAAACAGAATACCACCCCATTAATAGATTCCGCTTTAGCTAATGAATTTCCACGATGCGTAATAAAGACACAAATATATCCGAGCATTCCAGATGATTATGTTTTAACATGTTGAATGAAATCAATGTATCTGACGGCATCCGTTTGTTTTTCACGGTCTTCAAAATACTTTGTCAGTCGATGATAATGAAATAACTACTCGGAAGATTCGTATCAATTATGAATGACAAGGTTTGTAACACGGCTGTACACTCCGCGCAAAAGGCAGAACAAAGATCGGATAATTTATAGGCGGTACTAGTATTAAGGGATGGGGTGAACATCGCTACAACCATTCTTTGAGTCGACTTTGATCCATCACGAAAATTACCGGGATAATATTATTGAATGTAGTGCGGATTAATGAAGGAAGATAAAAATCCTCAGGAAATAATGATATTTTTTTTTAATGGAAAAATTGTATGAATACGATAATATAAATTGAAGAGGGATATGAATTCGCATAATCTGTTCCTGAAATTCTTCCAACCTAGATATTTCATTGAAGAGAGCATGTTATTTGAAAACCGCCAGTTGAAATAAATTTGATCGAATGAATTATACAGCGGGAAGAGATCTACACGTTCATTCTATTAATCGAAAGTTTTCGTACTAAATAATTCCGTCTAAATTGTAAGATGTATATATATGCGTGTGTGTGTGTGTGAGAGAGAAAATGCATATAATAAGCACATTATTCACACTGCAAAATGAGACATCCTTTTTTTTTTATTGTTCAATTTCAAATAACACCCTAATGGTAATATTCTTTCAGATATCCTTGTATCGTTTATTGGACTAAATTATTTTGACGGATATACAAGATTAGAAAATACGAAATCCTCAAATTTTCTTTCGATATAAATATTTCATTGAACGCGTTCGTGAATTTTTTTTCTCAATTTTTAACTGAGCACTCTAGCAAACCTCCGTCGGCCCTGTCTATCTCCTAGGTATTTTTCTCATACAATTACCATTTATATATCGTAATGACACATTCGTACTTTTTAAAATGTTCCACCTACCTTTGGCGACAATCAGGAAGAACAATATGGTGACGGCCAATTTCATCGTTACGATTGACGTTTGGTAAATCGAGATTAATAACGGGACATGAGACGAATTTTCGCCTGTAATACAGTTTCAATTTCGACACTATGGATCTTCGAACTAGAAAGAAATAACGTCTTCACCATTTATTTATCCACAACATATTTTATATATATATATATTAAATTACATTATTCCCGTGGATGAAATTTTAATATCGTGTACGGTTTTAACTACTAATTCGCGTTGAAAAAAAAATGGGATATATTCTTTTATCTTAATAAAATCTACAGAAAACTAAAACAAATATTGAAAAATATTCAGACGCGGGAAACAAATTAAAAATTACAAAAAAAATAGAAATAAAGAAAAACAGAAATAAATTAAAAATAACTATTAAAAAAAAAAAATTGCAAACGAAAACGGTTTCGCGAAAATCTGTTTACAAACGTAAGAAAAACGAAGCCGGTAATAAGGTAGTTTCACAACAGCAGCCGACGATCTGTTGAGTTTTTCCTTTGAGATGGATTCGAAAATCGGAGACTGCTTCGCATTTTCCGCAGAATTTTCCGTCATCCGTCACGGCTTTTGCGCATGCGCCGCTCCCGGCGCCTACGTAAATAAAGAGCGCGCCCCAACGCTTATAAAACGATATGGAATAACAAATGAAGAAAAGGTGAAAAAAATATGCGCATAATAACGTTGATAATTACGCGATAATAACGATAATAATAATAATAACTGTTATTATGATTATTATTGTTATAAGTAATGATAAGCATAATAATATAGTGAAACAAGATGAATGGGGTTCAGTCGACCCCTACTTACATCTTACTTAAATTATGACAGCGCACAAACATTATTTTAATTAATTACTGGAATAATATTATGCACACATATATTCTGACATTTACATATATATTCTCTCATATATATATATATATATATATATATATATGTATATGTATGTATGCGTATATATGCCCACGTAATATTTCTCGTTGATACATATACATAATAATGCAGTTGGAGCCAATCTTATAGCTTTTCTTTTTCATCTGGTAATTACCAGAAAACGAACTAAATCAAATTGATGCTACTTAATAGCGATATATTTTTTTTATTCATTCAAATTAAATTTTACGCAAGAGTAATTATAAGAAAGTACTATCAGGAGGGGTAATTTGTTATGGGAGATATGAAATAATAAGCATAAGTTAGTTAGCGTGTAAATAAAAATTTTGAATTCCCGTAAACAAAGTAAGGGAAGAATGCAAGTTTCATATATTTTTGTCAAGGGCTTTCAAATCACTCTGCGTATTATATATCAGGGGCGAATATAAGGGAGGGCCCAGTTGTCCCCACTGAAATGAGGAAATAAAAAAATAAAGTACCTTAATCTGAATTGCAGTAGATTCCCAAATTCAGCAAACTTTTTCGAAAATTTTGTAAAGATAGAATGAATGTATTGTTGCAAATGACGGTCATCTGAACGATATCGTGTTCCACAAATGATTGTAAGCGGATCTCTCGTTTTCCTATTTTTAAATAACATTTCATTAAAAACTTTCGGTCGAGTAGTTTTTGAGTTATTCAAAAAACAACCAAATCGCCCGTCATCTTTGGGCCCCTCTGTATATTTTATTTAATTAGTTTGATACATTATAATAAAATGATTTTTTACATTGTCAAACATTCAAAATTATTGCATATTCGACTTTTTTAATTCGAATAAGTGTTTGCGAATGTGTTTCTGGTATAATACGAGCGGCATCTAGACTCCCAAAGATATAATCTATATTTGCTACCGATATATATATATATATATATACATATATATCATCATTAAGTACCGTCTCCGTATCGAAGGTAAGCGACTACTTACTATACATATTTTATTGTACGGTGTAAGTAGCGTACAAGGAAATTATAATATGGCGCTGACGTAGATAGACACACATGCACATATCCCGGAAAACTGATTGTAATCGCTTTGTTGTCACGATACAATGCAGCCTCGCGTGTTATTGTAGTTATAATATATATATATATATATATATATATATATATATATATATATATATATTATTATTATTTATTTATTTATTTATTTATTTATTTATTTATTTATTTATTTATTAGTTGTTATATATGGCATATTAATTTAAATAATAATTATATATATATATATATGTATGTATGTATTATTTTCAATGTCCTTTATATCATGAAAGTATTTTGTGACATCATGTGACATTAACACAAATTGTATGGACCGCTATCCCGCAACATTACTCCCGGCATCTTGCTTTTCTAGTAGATGCAACCCTTGGGAGTCCAGTTTTTTGTTTTATTTCCAAGGAATAGTACACATTCCTTGGTTTTTAATCCTGATAGTATGAACGACGAGTGAACCTGTTTTCGTTGTTACGTGTCTGAAAAATGTTACTGTATTTATGTTAATTCTCGATAATAGGCGGACTTCGACTTTCAGACTATACAGTATCCAAGCATTTGTTTTTATTTACGTAATCAAAATTTGAAGTACCGCGAATAGAAAAGTTTACCAATTACTGAATGATGACAGAAGAACTCGAAATATTGATTATCGTTAAAATCATAAAACTGAAATATTAGGCTGCATAATGAGATAATAATTGAGAGCGATCGAGCTTTGTTCGGTGCTTGTTGATATATTATATAGTGCAGTTCCACCACAGTAAGTACAAATCCGATAATTGTGAGCGGACTTTTTTGCTGTTCACTTAAGGAATCGGTGCAAAACCCATATTTTAGGCATTTTTTTAAAAAATACATCCTTACAAAAAAAGTTATTTTAAAATTAAAAATTCTATTCCCTATACTTATGTTTTTATAAGTCATTAAATAATACGCGCTGTTTGAAAACTCGTACAGGAACACTGGCACCATTGAGCCCCACTAGAGGACCGCCCCTGAGTTTTGGCGAACACATCAGAAAGATGCGGGTTTTTTTTTTGGGGGGGGGGGAAATAAATTTGGAATTTTTTGATCGCATTTTTTCTTAAAATAATTCTTTCATAAATTAAAAAATATTTCCCGACGACCGATACCTTATGGAATGACATGTAAACATTTAATTACATTTACCCACACACGCGGTAAAAAGCAAATTTCTAAGCTTATAACGTTTGAACGGTTAATGCGATCGAGCTGAAATTTTTAACGCACTTTAGATAAATATCGAGAAAATCACAACGGAAAACATCGAAATTCTTAAATTTTATGGAGTGTACACTCGGGGTTGGGCACAAAATTTCAAAATTAGTAATTTTCAATTAATACATTACACACGTATGTACAAAATTTCATCGAAATCGTTAGAACACTTTCTGGGATAACCGAGTATAAATATATATATATATATATATATGTATATATATTTAAATACGTAAGAATTGCTCTTTGCATATATTGATATATATATATATATAGATATAGATATGTAATGTTGTGGTGCGCGGTTGAATATATCACGGCTTTCTGTTACCTAGGCGAATGTTTTTCAAATTTAAATTCGTATTATTTTCCCGTACGAATAACTTTAATAAATCTGGAACTGATAAAATATTTATCAACTAGATGGTGTGAAGAAGATGGAGAGGCTTGACAATCATAAATCTGTACAGCAGCAGAGTTATGAAGTTACTAATTTAGAGAGAATTTATATATAGTTTATGATCCTTTTGCATTTGAGTTTTCTGCGATTATCTGTTTTTTGAAGAATTATTTTTGCCAGTAAATTATTATTACGTTCTAGCTTGGATAAATATTTGACTATCTCTCGTTGAATTTCTTTTATGTATTTGATTTTGAAGTCCTGCGCAGAGTGACTTTTTCGACATACCAGGGAACTCTAGCTACCATTCGAAATACATTATTTCAATATGCCTAGATTCTTTTACGTTGTTGTTTGAAGCACAAACCGGTAACTCAATACATAAACGGCTTCATGATTACCTTATAGAACAGCAACTTATTTTTTATGTTTAATTTCGATCGAGGTTGGAGATGGTTAATTTCTTAAATATCTACACTCGATCGATATCGTTAAACGTACCGCGCCCTGTTGTTCATTTATAAATCTCTTTAACATCGAAATAATTTCCGACTGACACACGATACTGTTTTTACCTCTTTCGATAATTATTTTATATAATTATACTTTTTATTAATTTTGTTTTATTTCATTTATTTATAATCTTGACGCGTCACTTTGCCGTAAGTATGCAATGTTATCTACCGCGAACGGTAGAAATGTTAGAAAATAAAAGCAAAAATGAGAAGTATTAATAGGAAAGAACGCAACGTTATCTATCTATGGAAAATAAACGACTTTTGTATAATTGTTAAACATATTTGGATTTACGTAATAGTATTTTGGAGTTGTATTAGGATTTCCAACTTTAATTCCATACAAAGACGTCGAAACGTTGCACTTCATCCGCGCATATCGATTTGAATATACCGAGACTTAAAAATTGCAATGGTCATTCAGCTTTGGCATGCGAAAAGACTGGAAAAACACATTAATGTTGAAGCCATATACAGCTTCTAGACAACTCTGAGAATTTAAGACAGCTTAAACGTCGAAAACCATATGACTTAGTGAAGTGATGAATAAGCTGGAGTCATTTCCGTTGGAAGTGGAAGTCATATGTTCTTTCAACTTCGTCATCATCATTATCAAAGACTAAATGTTGGTGATAATAATCTTGAAGAAATAAAAAAAGTTGTTAAACAGAAACGTGTATATATACATATATATATATATATATATATATATATATAGATATATATATATATATATATATACGTATATGTATATGAATTTGTACTCTCAGTAACTTTGATATAGTTTTGTTTTACATTTTCCGTAAGAAATTTGATTTCTCTACGTACAGAATACTACTTATTGCAAGTGGCGGTGAATTTATAATGTAGGCGTGTACATAAAGATAGAGACAAACGCGCGTCTGCAATTTAGTAACCTCCACAATAATCGATTACTTTATGCAAAACACGTCATATTGTAAGAATTATCTTTACACGCGATTGTTTTTTGGGTACGAATAATATTCTTCGATATTCACAAGGGAGAAAATCTCACTGGGAAACAAAGAAAAATGGTATCGAAAGATAAAGTTCTAAAATTACGTAATACTTGAATATGATTATGACGGCACGTGTGTACACTCCCTTTATATGAATATATATATATGATATTTATATATATGTGTATATGTATATACTGACTTCGTCGTGACTAGGTGTCTGGTGTATCTTTATTTATCGTTGCAACAATCTTTTCGAAAAAATCATCGGTAACATTGTTACTGCGAGAAAATCCGCGTAAAATGAATTATTTTCCGATGTTTGCGCATTTTCTCTTTATTTCTACTTTTGGCCGCGTGTCAAAATTTCGGAACTCGTTATTTTTCGAAGAAATTGCTCTGTAATATTTTTCGTATTTACAGCGCGTGTATAATGCTGTCGATAGTTATAATTATAGTTTAACATTAAATAATGATAATAATAGTTGATATTAATGATAATAAATAATAATCTGCTCTATTCGATTTATTTTAAATCGTCAAAGTTAAACTCGGTTTTGTTTTTCTGATAAATTACACATAAATTATGTTACAATAATAGCGATCAAATCGTCAAATACACATTAATGTGACCTTATATGTTTTTGAATAAACAGCGTTACATCTAAATGAAACGTGTTTAAGTGTTTATGTGTGAACTTACAAAGCACACGCTTCCCAATCTCGGGTGTACATTATAATTGTGTACAATACGCCTCCTACTTATATATCGTATCCGGTCATAAACCCCCTCTGCAGTCATTACACAGTAAAACTTCTTTTAACCGTCACTCATCCATTCATCGCTCTCTGTTATCCGTCACTCAGGCGGCAACTACGTTAATGACATTGAGGAAAGGTTCATCTATTGAACTGCGTTGGTCATTCTTTACGAAACAGTCGGCTTAACAGATTGGTTAGAGTGTGAAGGTTTTGAAAATTTTGACCGATGAAGAGATATTGTTGTATCTAATGTTCAGTAGTCCGATACTTCTAAAAAATAAAAAATAAAAAAAAATTACGCAACATTGTGAAAAAAGCTCCAGCTGCAAAGGCACAGAAGAAAATTACTGATTTTTTAAAGACGCAATCAATTATGTATGACTGTAGAGACAGTTTTGCTAGGTAATTGTACTATATTGCTTTATGTTATACTAAAACATCTGTGCCTTGGAGAGCAGGGAAAAAGTGAAGCTTAATGATATTTTAACTGAATTCGATACAGTTTTGTTTTTTTAATTTTTGCATATATATATATATATATATATATATATATATATATATATATATATATATATATATAAACCCACACGCGCGCGTGCACACACACACACACATAATAATATAAGTCTATGTATGTGTATAAGTTAACGTGGTTTAATAGGCGTATGTTTATATATATATATATATAGTGTAGGTGTGGGTGTGCATATATATATATATGTACATCCGTATGTTATTTCCGCTCGCTTGCTCGCTCGTTTTGCGAGTTAACTCCCCATATACAACGCGCCAACAGAAGTTTCACCAGTAAATTATTATTACGTTCTAGCTTGGATAAATATTTGACTATCTCCCGTTGAATTTCTTTTATGTATTTGATTTTGAAGTCCTTTTTCGACATACCAGGGAACTCTAGCTACCATTCGAAATACATTATTTCAATATGCCTAGATTCTTTTACGTTGTTGTTTGAAGCACAAACCGGTAACTCAATACATAAACGGCTTCATGATTACCTTATAGAACAGCAACTTATTTTTTATGTTTAATTTCGATCGAGGTTGGAGATGGTTAATTTCTTAAATATCTACACTCGATCGATATCGTTAAACGTACCGCGCCCTGTTGTTCATTTATAAATCTCTTTAACATCGAAATAATTTGATATTGTTTTTACGTCTTTCGATAATTCTTTTATATAATTATACTTTTTATTAATTTTGTTACTCTAAATGTTAATATAGATATTTTATTTAATTTTCTAAATGATTTACAATCTGGTATAGTTACCTTGTATGTGATTTGTTTGTAATGGAATTTCTGTTATCCGCCTATTCAGTTATCTGTCACAGGGTATCGAGGGTGACGGATAAAAGAAGTTCTACATGTACCGGATATTTTAAAGTTTCTTCATCCATTTCGGAGTATAATTTATCTACGTCGAAGGTGCCAAATACGTCGTGTCTGAATAAATGTTCGTTATTATGCCACCAAGAATTCGCATATTAATTTTCTTTACCCATTTTCCATTTGTTTAACTTGTACTCGGTTCGTGCCACTCCACTTCTTACTCTGTTTAACTTGTGCTATAAAGTAGAATTTAAATCGTTCCCTGTTTCTTAGAACGTTACATTAATAGTCATTTGAGTTCTCCAAACTTTTAGTCCTTCGTACATTGCCGAGTTTTCCAGCTGTTCGACTGTTCCTGAAAGGCTATGTCTCGATTTTAATCTTCTTCCGTTAGCAAGTCCTGTATAGTTACGTAGCGGGTGACGTCCGTCGTTCGTTATTTTTAATTGTGTTCGCCGCAACATTGCGTGCTGGTACAATGCCACTCGATATTCGTACAACTTGTGTGTGTCGTTTTTAAGCAGCTTGGTGCTATTGTTCTAGATGGTTCGTTTAGAGGAACTTTCTTTGCATGTGCCGAACGGCTCCAAACTGGGCACGCATACTCTCCTGCTGAGTAGCAAAGTGCTGATGTTCGCAGTACGTGTGTTTTGCTCCACATTTAATGTTTATTAAATTCCGAATGACATTATTTCTTGTAATTATTTTTAATTTTTCGCTTTACAACGTCTTCTAAATGTTAACGCTCTGTCTAATGTTACTCGTAAATACTTAATTTTTTTTATGGACACGAATTAATCTAATCGCGTTTGAGCTACACTTACTTTAAAATTGAAAAATCCGTTTTGAAATCTGCGAAAATTGTTAATAACTAAAAATGCCGTTATGGATTTTTTTTAATTTTTTTTTTATTTTTACTTTTATACGCGCAACTGTTAAGAAACAATAAGTGCGTTTGTTGAGTGACCATAGCTTATTATAAATGTTAGAAGAAACGTTCCAATGAACACACTTCCATAGCGTCGTACAGTTGTTAGCTAATCATGGGAACTCAGTATATCATGAGATTATCGGCGTTTTAGTCTGCGTTCGCCGGTAATTGATTTTCTGCTAAGGCTGATATTGCAGCATTACTATTGTAGGCCAACCTGTTGTGAAATTTTTTATATCTGGTCTTGACAACCTCTGCGACAAGCTATATGTTTAGATCTCGATAAATTATTTTATTCGAAACGAACCACGGAGCATTAGTTATCTTTCTTAATATTTTGGATTGTACACTTTGGATACGATTCGTGTTTGATGATTTACA
Source organism: Coronaproctus castanopsis (assembly GCA_032883995.1). Classification (NCBI taxonomy): domain Eukaryota; kingdom Metazoa; phylum Arthropoda; class Insecta; order Hemiptera; family Monophlebidae; genus Coronaproctus; species Coronaproctus castanopsis. The sequence continues at coordinate 120,949,955 of CM065052.1, read as the reverse complement.
GCAACCCCATAATTCGGATCCATACAGCCAAATGGGTTTTAGTAAGTTGTTATATAGAAGGACTTTGCTTGTAGCATTTAATTTGGATCGGTGATCAAGTAGCCGCATCAACACAGAGTTTTCGTAGCTCTTGGTTCTTAACATTTAAATGGTATCTCCAAGTTAAACGGCTATCGAGGTAGAAGCCAAGAGAGCGGACACGATCGGAGCTAGGAATAATAGCATTATTGATACGTATGGGATTGCACGTTCCTCTTCTAAGTGTAAACGTGACGTGATGACATTTACTGACGTTTAGGCGAATACGCCATTTCATAAACCATGATTCGAGTAGATCAACATGTTGCTGTAAGGTAGTGGAAGCTTGGACAGGATCTTCATTTCTTGATAGTACAGCAACATCGTCAGCAAATGTACACAGTAGCGTGTCAGGATGCCGGGGTATATCTCCTGTATAGATCACATACAGTATTGGTCCGAGTATATTGCCTTGGGTTACCCCAGCGCAGACACTGTAATGGGTGGAGAAAGCGTAGTCTCACGATCAAATGCTTGAGACGCATCCAGAAATACACCAGTACAATACTGTTTTTCTTCAAAGGTTGTTGATATAATATCAACAACACGGTGAACCTGATGAACAGTGGACTGGTTATTTTGAAAACCAAACTGTTGATCAGGAATCACATTATGTTTATGTAATATAGGATAAAGACGTTTTAATAGTAGTTTTTCTAGTACCTTCCCTAAAAGGGGCAGTAAACTAATTGGACGATATGATGATGCATTATGGCGAGGTTTATTTGGTTTAGGTATCATTTTGACCATCGAAAACTTCCACTCAAGTGGGAAGTACATTTCCCTTAACACCGAGTTATATATGTATGTGAGTAGGATGATGGCTCGTTTAGGTAGATTTTTAAGGACTTCGGAGGTGATGCAGTCAAACCCCGGAGCTTTTCTTGATTGTAAACGCTGTATTATATTCTTTACATCGGCAGGACTAAATGGTGCAATAGGTAGAGATAACTGGAGCGGTACATCTAGTTCTTTTAAAATAAGGACAGAATGTTGATTATCAGTAATATTCGAATATTCGGATGAGGAGTAACCACTTCAGAGAGGTATTTAGCGAAGGTTTCAGATTTTTGTTCGGGCGATTTAGTGCATGAGTCGTTTTCTAGCTGCAGTGGATTGGAACCTTCCTGATAGTTAAGCATTCTTTTTGCGTCTAACCATAAAGTTTTATTTGTCGCTGACAGGTGAGCTGTGTGGTTTTGAGTCTGTTCGTTTCTGAAATTTCGGAGGTGTATTTTAAGCAAAGAGCAAAGGGTGTTATATTTTCGCTTGGCCGATGGATACCTAGTTCGATGCCATTCACGTCTGGCCGCTCGTTTATTGTTGATGAGCTGTCTGACATGAATAGGAACATTATACCGGTGTATAAATTTCGGCAAGGAAGAATAATCGCTAGCCTCCCAAGTGGCATGCTGAATATCAGATGTGATATTACGAACAGCTGTGTCAATTTCATCTGGATTTTTAAGACGCACGTTTAGTGATACTTTTTGGTCTAATAACTTGCGGAATACATCCCAGTTAACGCGCATAGATGTGCGCCCTAGGTTAAAATGGGGATGTAGATGTACAGTTAGGAATACAGGTGAATGATCAGAGCAGTGGTCAAAATTGTTATTTATTTCGAAAGAATCTTTAAAGTGGCTTGAGGAAACAAATATATCTAGAATATCCGGTTTCTTATTGAGTAGGCCAGTATGTGGGTTGCATCGGGGATGCAATTATGTAATTATTTTGTAGTGTACAGTTGAGAAGTTGGACTCCTCGTGTGTTAGTAACTCTACACTTAAATTGTTGATGTTTTGAGTTAAAATCACCTCCTGCAATGAAGTGTGGAGCAAGTTGTTTAAAAAGTGACTGGAACTCATTGGATAAGATTTTGAACTTTGGAGGGCAGTATATTGAAGCTATATGAAAGTTAAGTTCTTCAGTAACAACGCGTTAACTATGGTAATCTGGATTGCTGGAGAGAGCAAACTGAATGTATGACGTGGTGTTTCATTGGGTTACGTATAAATATAGCTGTTCCACCGTGTGGTTCATCATCAGGATGATAACCTCTATAGGTAATATAATTGCTGGTAAAATGAGTTTCAGTAATAAGTGCAATATCTATCCGTTTATCGTGTAACATATGGTTTATTTCTTCAAAGTGCTTACTAAGACTATTTGCATTCCATAGGAGGATTAATAGGGATTGTTGCGTGAATGGTCTCATTTGCTAAGTAATCGAGGAATAACATCTTCAAGGAGTGTTGACAGCAGGGAAATAAGAGGATTAATTATAGTTTTTAATTCATTAAGGAACGTTGTAAACATTGATGTATCACACGGTTGATTGCCTGGAGGTGGAGTTTGCTGAGACTGGAGAACTGGCGGGAGTGTTTTATTTTGAGAGGATATTTGGGAATGATTTGTATGGAAAGTTTGGTGATGACGAGCGGCTACTTCAGCATAAGTATTAGTGGGTAAAATGATTCATGGGATAGGGAAACTATTGGAGGATTTAAGGGCGATTTCTCAGTGAGTTTGTCATGATTTGGGGCTTCATGTATTCTCATATGGTTATGTGATGGTTTACGTAGAAGTGCCAATTTTTTATGGATAATACAGCCTCGATAGTCGGCAGGATGATTTTTCTTTACATAAGGCGCATATAGGTAAGTTATCTCTTGGTTGTTTGCATTCGTGATGCGTGTGGTTTTCGCCACAACGCACATACCGTGGATCATAGTGGCAATATTTCTTGGTATGACCATAAGCTTGACAGTTATAACATTGAGGTATAATTTTTTTCTTACGCGGTTCCTCTATCTTATTGCACGTGTTTAGTAGGTACTTGATATCAAATATGGATTCATTATTAGGTTGCTGGTTTAAATTCACAAAGAAGAGTGGAAGTGGTTCTTTTGTTTTAGCTTGCAAGACATTTGTAACTGCACGAACGGAATACCCTTGGGAGGTCAGTTTCTCCCCAATAAGATCACAGGGAGCAGAGTGATGAAGATTTCGGACAACGTAGGAACGATCAGCAGGTAGCTGATAAGAATGAAATTTAGCATTCTCTGCCTCAAGAAATTTGATACTTTTTCTATAATCCTCAGCATTGGCCACTTTGAGGACTATATTGTTTTTTAATGATTTAAATTGTATATTATTACCTACAACGTCTAGTAATTTCCGTCTGAGAATGTTGAAATTAAGTACATTGGTAATGTAGATAGGTGGAATATTAGAAGCTTTATTGTTTAATTCAATGTCCATTTCGTTATCCTGTGGTGGATCGTTATGAGTAGTCAAAAGTGAAAATCTGTTTTTATTTAAGATAGTTTTACTATTTTGAATGTCGTATTTTATATCATTATTACTTGGTTGCGGAAAACGATTCGCGGGGAGGTCACGCGATGATAGCGTAGACGGGGTTCGCGATCGAACTATCATTTCATGTAAGTGCGCAGCTGCACGAAGACAGTAACGCCCGTGCGATAGTTACGCGCGTAAGGATATGAATAACTATATACGAGCACTGACAAGAACAATACACGTAAATAGGATATAATATACGATAACAGGGGGAGGTGGTTACGTGTGGAAACACGCGAACCGACAATATCGACACGTTTTAGCGTACGTATGCCGAGTACGGATAGATAAAACGTAAATGTGCCAATAAATACAGGCTTCACGACGACAAGCGGACACGCACGCACAAATACAACGTTGAGATAACGACGATATCGATAATCGATAATAGATAAATGAAACGATCCTTACCGGCCTGGTATGCAATGAACGCGATAAACGAACGCACGAAAACCCGAATATTATTATTATCGCAAGTTTGGACGTTGCCTTTGGTTATATAAAGTGACGACAATTTCTAGAGTATGCACGACTGAATAAGTTTAACTTAAATTTAACCGAAGTAAAGAATAAAAAATGTTTCAAATAATAGGCAAATTATTTTTCGGAATAAGTGCAACTAGTTTATCAAAGAGCACGTGTTCCGGAAAGCTGGCATCCACTCTTTTCAATATTACGACGGAAACGTATATAATAACGTCAGACATTATTAAAGTACGATTTAAACAAAATTGAGGTTATTCCTCAAATAAATCGCAAAATTTTACGATATTAATAACGGGAAGACGCAAAAAAAAAATAATAATATTAAAAAATAGAATAGAAAAATTATTATAATTATTATTATCATCATCTTGTCCGAGACGCTTGAGAACTATTATGTGAAGCAAACATAAGGAATAAAATAGAATAAAAAATTATAAGCTATCGGTACATGCATCAACTAATTTTATGGCTTCCTCAGATAGCTTCGCACTCCTCGGTAATGCCTAAGGGCAGTACGCTACACTGAAACAAATGTCTGTGGTTTATCCATATTTGCATTACAAAAATGGTCGCGTATATCACGAGTAAAATTAAAACATATTGCACGCAACTAATGGATACAACAAAATCTTTCGTCTCAAAATTTGTTGACTGGAAGAAAATTCTTTACACGGCACTTTTCGGATCCGTATACATTATAATTCAAAATCGAAGATCGTGATTTCTGACTCAATTTCAATCTAGACACGATAATATGACGGAACATGTGAAAGATAAATTTAGAAAATCCGATGGCGAATCTAATCATACTTCTCTGTAGTGCTCCAACTTGAAGCATATAAGTATAGTACGTAAGAAAATTATACATAGTTCAAAAATAATAATTATTATTATAACTGGTACACTAAATATTAATAACCGACTATTATAATTAATTATTAATTATAATTAAATTATAAGTATTTGCGATTTTTTCTATTATTTTTTTCCTCTTACGAATTAAATTTGTAATGTCGATAAGGTACGGACAGGTCGAACGATCAAAACACTACCATTTTCTACTACAATATATATATACGCCGTATGCCTATTTAAACTCACGGATGTAGACATTCCCCAAACATTTCCAAAGTCTGCTATCTTTTGCGACTCGAATCAAATTAATTCCTGTCTATTTAACAATATAATCTCTCCACTTAGTCATTGTTCTTCCTCGAGTACGACGACTGTCAATCGGCCACCGTTGCATCGTCTTGTCTTAACCTCAAGTCGAGCTGTCAAACACTACCATCTTCTACTACTACAATATATATATACGCCCTATGCCTATTTGAACCTACGGATGTAGACATTCCTCAAAACATTTCCAAAATCTTGTATCTTTTCCAATTAATTCCTGTCTATTTAACAATATCATCTTTCCACTTAGTCGTGGTTCTTCCTCACTCAGTACGACGACCATTGTGCATCATGCGTTTGGTCCACTTATATGTCCTGTCTAACTCTGATTTATCCCGGCTATTCGTTTCACCGTATCCAGTAATTTCCGTTGTTATCTTGTTGGTGTATCATTTCAATTTTCCAAATTATTCTAACTATTCCTTTAGTAAAACTTCATGATATTCAGCTTCGTACATTAGGCCCCGCAACATGCACTGATTGTACAGTTTTTATTTTTCAGGCTACATCAATATTGGTTTATTTCCTGAATACTTTGTTTAGCTTTCCAAATGTTATTTAGGCGAGAGATATTCTCATTTTTATCTCTAATTGCATCATGTTTTTCGTGTCCATTGTCACTTCTAAACTTCTTACCCTAAGTACAAGTGTCTGTTTAGCCGCTTGATTTTTTTTTTTCGGTCATTTACGGTTACCATCCTTCCATTGTATTCGTCATTATCTTGGATTTTTGAAGATTTATCATTAATCCGAATTTTTCGGAATGTGAAGTTTCGTAAGCATAACTTGAATTTCTTACGAACTTTTCCTTATTAGGACTACGTCATCAGCGAAACGTGACTTAGTTCTCCTTATATATATATATATATATATATCATCATTTATCCACTCGTGTCAGAGTACCATCCGTTACTGATGTGTCCTAAGGTGACTAAGTAGCCCGATTCTCGCAGCACAATTCTTGCTGCATACGCTACATTTGAAGGTGCCAGTGTTGCTGGATATTGTTCCTGCTTTGAGCAGGCGATTACGTTTTTTCTTATCTGGCACGGTTTTAGCTTTTTTATCCGCACATTGTAGGCCATTTGTAGCTGCACATTTCCATCCTTTCCTTTCTATTGCTACTTTCCCCTATTTCCTGGGATCTATATCGCAATCTTTAAATATTTCCCCAAAGAAGTCTTTGTACCGCCATCGCGGACGTCCAATACGACGCTTTCCATCCAACAGTTGACCGTAGAAAAACTTTTTTGGAATATTTTTATAACATGTCCGAACCATACAATTCTCGTAAAGCAACAGTCGAATAGATTGGCAATTTGCTCGCTGTAAAATGTCACGGTTTAACACACCATCTTGCCATCGGACACGCAGTATTCCGCGCAATAAACGCTGCTAGAATACTTCGAGTGAGCGTGTGTTTTTTTTGTATGGAGCCCAGGTTTCTGATCTGTAGAGTAACGTTGGTAATATTACAGCTTTGTAAAAAGACATTGGGGGAAACCTTCATCCAGGAGTGGATAGATAAAGCCTTGTTGTGATCGTGATATATATATATATATAATACAAAAAATTGAGTTAAAAATTGCTGTTTCAGCCGGCGAATAGGCATATGTCTGGCGTTAATTAATTCATTTTTACTCATTTTGCAATTTTCGTGAAATGTTTTCGCGAGCTTGTTGATGTAGAAAAATAAGATCTGAAGGTTTAGCTAACAATTCATATTCCGGAATCCTAGCAAACGGACGAGATTCAGAAAGCCTATCTTCATTGTTAAGTATCGAATTAATTTTTTACATTTACCAAATTTTGGACGAAATCGTCGAAGAAGTTATTCGGTGATTTGAAAAAAAAACGAAAAAAGACGATAAAGAATCGAAGCTTTTCACCGGCGCCTATTCGTTACGTTCTACTTCAAAAGGAAATCGGAAAGTCGGAAAATCGTTATACATGCACGTATACTTAATCCATTTTCAGCCAACGCGACCTTTTCGACAGGTATTGACCGAAGCTAAGAAGGATTACCGAATGATGGCATTTCTTTTCTACCTTAATTTTTTCGCAATAACAAAGGAGTAATAATAATGACGACAAAATAAAATGAAGTAGAAAGGTCAAATGATCGGTCGAGACTTGGAAATCCAAATTTTTAAAGCCGCGCAGATAACGCGTCCCACGTTTCAAGCGGAGGTCTCAATCTCCGTTACATACTTAAAGCCGATAACAAGTTTATAAAATTTCCTCAAACAGTGTATAAACGAACATCCATCACTTTCGAAATCGGGAAAACCATTCTTGTCTCCTTTTTATCGAAAAGGGATATTTTTTTCTTATTGTAAAAAAAAAAACGAAAGAAAAACTAAAGAAAACCAAAATTGCTTTTCACGGAGTCGGTCTATAAAAAAGAGGAAAAAATACGGATTCGTCCTCCGCCGAATAAAAGTTGAAAACTTACGAAGAAAGTTTTCGACGTAAATTCGCTATTTCCAGCTAATAACCGAAACTATCCTTTTGAAACGCTTGGTAATCCATTACCCCGTGTATTAGTGTGTATACTATTATTATTATTATTATTATTATTATTATTATTATTATTATTAGTTGATTCGGTTTGTTGACTGGCACATGTTTTATATTTTCTCCTATCAATTTCCTGTTTAGAATAACGTTAACACAACTAACGCATTACTAAATTAGAACAGTACGGCAGCTGCTGCTATCGTTGTTAACCCGTGTCTTATTTAATTCGAATTTCTACCATCGACTACTTTAATTCATGGTATACAATTTCACGGAAGCGTACTGATAACGCGAAATGATCCTGCCCTTCTGAAGACGGACTAAACTTGGGTGTTCATCGCGCGTAACGGACAAATTTCTGGTAGTCGGGCGAGTCCGCTGGGATTATTAGATTATGTTCTTCGGGGCATATTCGAACGGAACAGCAAAGAGAGAAATAGATTTTGCCTGTTTTTCGATATTCTCATTTTTGGACTTTCAACGACGACGAACTGCACGATATTAATTTCATTTCGATTCCGGAGGGTAAACGTCTTTTTAGATTATTTTTAATGTACAACTTCGTCGCGACATGCACCTGGTCTTAATCGCTGGCGGGGGAAGAGTGAAAAGGTACCGTACATTTTTACGATTGAACACGGACCGTTAAAATCCAGTTCGTAGAATTTAATGCTAATACAAACGGCATGAAACTAGATAATCTATCGTATAGACGCACCGTGTATAGCAGAGGTGAAAAGTAACATGATTAGAAGACGTTCAGATATGCTAGAAATACACCTAAATAGATAGTTAGATAAAAAGCGTATTTATTTTTCAAGGGAAGTTTTGAGATACTTTTTAACTGGTGACATAATTTTATTTTTTTGATAATTAGACCCTATACGATAATTTCGAATGATAGTATATATCGGCTAATAAACCTTCATCCGAGTAGTATACAGAATCACCATAAGTAAGTGGTGGCAAGTGTTGATCGGATTCTTTAAACATTTTTATTCTTTTTCCACGAGCTATTGTCAACCGAGCTTCTCGAGTTTTGAATTCCATTTGCAGTTACGATCTTGAGCTAATTTAATGATAGCTATATTTGTTTAAATATTGAAGTAATTTCTTTCTGTAAGGTTACGTATTTTTTTATACCGTCGTCTCGTGTAATTTTGTACTTTTATTAAAGCAAGAATATAAGTGGATTTAGCGACGGAAAGAGCCTGAATTGATTTTAGGAATGGTTGACACAGCAGCTTGTATAATAAAATCAGTAAAACGTTTCACTTCAACATCACAAGCTCTGCATTGGATTTACAAGGACCCTGTAATATTATCAGCAATATATAATTTCGGTATGCAGTCCAATCTGCACTTTTAAACGAATAGGCGAACTTCATAGGAAATTTATTACATTTGTAAATTTGAAATGATATAAGATTAAACTGGCTGACTTATCGAAGTAGTGTTTTTATCTAAGACGAGGTATATAACACTGTGGATTATCCGGATAAAAAGTAGGTAACTCGAGAGTTAAAATATGAAAATTGTATTTATCAAACATATTTAAATTACCAGCTGAGTTATTTGAGTAACAGTTGCACGCTTTGTGTCGCGCATTAAAATCGCCGATGATTTACACAGCGTTATGCGAGAATAACTGTAGAATATCCCGATTGAAAGTTTTGCTACATGTGTTTAATAAATCGAGTAAACAACAAAATCATTTAACAAAATTGACATTACACGTTTTGAGCCAAATAACGATAGCTTCGATTCTGCTCGAGGAATGAGTGGGTGCCGGAGAATCGAATAACATCACCACCTCTTGAGTTGCGATCGGATCGATACACTTTGAAACCTGGACATTTCAGTTTATTAGTAGAGTCAAACTTAGTTTCACGAACACAAGCAATATGAATATTTTCATCGTACAATAATAAAATTTATCTCTTTTGGAATTAGCATTATTCCATCCTAAACAATTAATAATACAATAGTTACTCTGAATCGAAGTACTGCAATACTAATTCAGCTATGATAATATCACCGGCATCTTTAACTATATTTACAGCTATTTTAATGAAATGTGACATTATGTTAATATCGACGTTTTTAAATAACTTAAACATATCCGCGATTCCAATATGCGATGGGTTACAGAAGCACTTGCGGTGTCGGCTAGATTATTCCTTAACACATTAGCCCAGGTTTTCTTATGATTATTTATAATATTACTATTATTATTACTAATATTGATAAAGATTTGCGCTGTTAGTGTAGAATTGTTGCATGATACGCAATTAGCATTTGTGTTTATCAATAGTACGATTTGTTCGGAAGGTAACAATATTTGAGATTTACTTTGAAATGGGGCAATCTATTGCAAGAGTGGGCACCTTTGCAGTGGACACAAGCATAGTTGGGATTATTACAGGCAGTAGTTAAATGCTGCCCTGCATACTTTGAAGAAACCAAATCTTTAAAACTATTAATAGCGATGTGTCCATATGATTGACATTTGAAACGTTGAAGATTTTATTTGTGGGCTTATATCTTTCGCCACTTGACGGCGCAGTAAAATATAAAATATTAAACATTTACCGAAAAGCTGTGTTAAGTTGACTATAAACCACAGATAATATCGGTGATTTGTTACGAAATTTCATCAATAGAAATGTTAGAAGGTAGACTACTAAGGACAAATTTAACTGGTTTTAATTCATTTGGGGTATGTGTATAAAGTCTCACTTTAGAATCTTGAAGCATTTTGTATAATACTTGGTAGTCTTTTAAACTACTATGGGTGTGCACATAATAATTATTACGCTAAAATTTAATACTAAATTCATTGTCTCGTTTTTTTTTTTTAATTTTATCGAACTGTTCCTTATGATTACTGAAGGGATCAGTAAATACGAGAGATAATACAGCCGCTGATTGAACGTTACTGTCCATTACTGTTGCTGCAATTGGCTCACCTATACTTACAACGGCTGAAACATATTATTGATTTAAATCATCGAATTTATTTCGAATGCTAGCAGTGCTTTTATGTTTTCTACTTTGTGTTTTCCACATCGTTGATGCGATCATTCTCTTCAGCCATCTTCTGTTCACCGATAATTTCGTTTAAGATATGCTGTCTGTATCCAGTTCGGAAAGATGACACGATAAGCAGAAAGCGCAGTCACCAGGGGCACACTCGTCGATGTTATCGTTACCTGTTAAAGTGTTAGATTGATTTTCGGTGTCTCCATCGCTCATTGAGTAAACACGCCACGTCGCATGTTTTGGCGAGCGGAAGAGAGACATGCTGATAAACACTTATGAAGCGCTGGTAGCAACGACCGTGCGATAAATCACGACTACGATTAATATAAAATCAATTAGCGATAAGAAACGCAAACGCTAAACAGTACGACCGTAACATTCCGTACAACAGAATAATTCTACGGCGCGTATTTCGTAGACGTTGTAATGTTAAGTTAGAACGGTTGGTATACGAGCCCACATAGAACAAGGCGCAATTTTTCTGATTATAGTTGTAAGGATTATTAATTTATTTGCCGGGTTAAACATCGTTCATTAAATATTGGATATGGCATATACAAAGACGCGTGAGTTTTATTGCAGACATATTCATCGGTAAATTATTACGCCGAAATGTTTCCTATCGGTTTTCCGAACCAAAATTTACTTTGGAACTACTGGATACTAGTCGAGAGGTGCAGCGATTTAAGCATATAATACACTCTGATAAAAGTATTAGCTAACGGGTAGGTAGCAAATCCCTTCCAGACAATTTGTAGAATAAAAATATCAGTAATCATCGTTGTCGTTCGGCCAAACTGAAAAAAAAAAAGCAATGGATGTTTGCAGAATTCAAGATAAGACCGGAGAAACAAACCGGAAAGAAGTCGTGGACATCTCAGAGAGCTATATCAGACGGAAATCTAAAGAAAAACTGAGAACAAGCGACGTTAATTGCATAAATTGAATCAACTCGATAAATATAATAATAATCAATCGAGCGAAGATAAAAATCTATTTGTCGAGGTGCGCAAGTACGCATTAAAACATGAACCGAGATACTTGTTCGGTTAATAACAAACAATTTTAAACGGCATCACTTACCAGCTAAAAATGAAAGGAGAAATCTAAACAATGATCTACTCTACATTGTTTATAGCCTAAATACTGTCAAAATCTCGCGTCCAGCAGTGCTGTGAGCCGGATTACCCTGTAGACAGTTGGAATCATTGTAGAGATGTTCAAGGTAACATCGATATCTTATTTCCAATATATGGTATAAGGTAATATTCCAATATACAAGGAACTAACCAATATAAAATGTTATATGCAATTAAAAAACAAAAAAACGATTGGAACACTATCTTTCTCACAAATCGCAATACATTTCGCACAATTAATTAGAGTAAAGCCTACATACTCATCGAAGAAACAATATCGGAGTACTTTCGTGTTTTTGCAAATGAGTCAACGATGAATATTATGTTCTATCACCTTCAACATCGACGGTGTTCGATAATGAATTCGTGTTTGAAAATAAGTCAAAAATGAATACGTTCAATCGTCGCTCCGTTTCGACGTCTATAGCGTATTGCAATTGCTGACGGAAAATTTATACAATACGCTTATATCCAAATCTGAAGATGAAATGGTAGGAAAAACAGAAACTTTCAGTAAAGAAACTAATTTATTAAGCGCTAAATAAATCACAAGAATTTATATAAAGTTCCACTTTGGCCATTCAAAATTACGAATGAGAAAAAAGTGATATAGACACACGTTGATAGTAAATAACGGTCGGTGAAGAACAAATAAAGAGCATAATAAAATGCGCTGTCAGGACTTATACTAGAATTCGAAAGACCATCTCACATTTCCGAAGAAACGGGGAATCAATTCAAACGTTCGTTTTTCTTGTCGCGACACGAGTGTTGAAAAACGCATATGTACTTTCGAAATGACACGCTAACGTAGAATGTTACCCAATTCGGTCGGTAGAAGAAATAAGCAATTCGTTAGTTCTGAAAAGGGTGAAATTTCGAGGACGATGAAAAGTTGCTTTCGGAGTTATACAGAAACATGTATCCGTGAAATTCGTTAAAGTTAATTATTCAGTGGAATAAAAGACGTCAAAAAATTCGAACTGAAATAAATATTAGAACAGGAATTGAGGAGCTGAAGAACACCGCGATAGAAATAGCACGGTGGACAAAAATTACGATAAAAGTTCGTACGACTTTCAGATACGAGCAGATTATTACGATGATGATATACGAACGTAATATATTCTGATATAACGGTGTTTCTGCCTGTCTCGCCTTTGAAGTAATTTCTTCCGAGTCAGTAAGTGAACATTTTCTGTAATATCGCAATTGTGTAAATTTTATCTCTATATTTTAAACATATTTATAGTTATCGCGTACCGTGCTATTTGTCGAGAGTTGCACGCGCCAAGATTTACGGTTTTTTGAATGAGTCTTGTATCAGTTTTTTGTTCATTTCGATAATTATTTTAATTGTCGACGTCATTTTTCCCAGTTAGGGTTAGAAAATAACAAAAAATCATTACCACGAAAATTTAAACGGTAACTAACAAAATGTTTTATTAGAAAGTGTATTTAACGAATTTTTCGATAATAGATTAATAATACTTAAAATATAAAATTACGAAAAATTATCATATTTTATCGGCTTTCTGATTTTCAATATTACACGCGCACACACACACACAAATATATATATATATATATATATAATTACAATAGCCTGTATTTTCAATTTTAAATTAAAATGTACAAATATTATTTTCTTAACATTAATATGTATAACTTTCTTAATGCTAAACTAATATTATTATGTATACCTTTTCTTAATGCTAAAATAATATTAATATGTTTAAATGTATTAGGGAAATTAAGCCCGTAATCGAACATTGGCCTCTTCCAATTTATTGAACGTTTACATATTTTTCTCTTACATGTTTCCAGTCTATCCGATTAAGTGCTTTACGCATCCTGCACTTGCGTCATTTTTGATCTTCGTCTCAATCTTTTCCTATTGAATCGTAACCATTCAGTACATTTCCTGACCTATCTGCTAGTGTCCATTCGAACTACATGTCCAGCCCAATTCCATTTACAGTATTTTGCGGAGAGCATCTTCTGTTTTCGACTTATCTCGTAATACTTTATTGCTGATTTTGTCCATCCTTCCCGATCATTTTCCTTTCCGTAGCTCTTTGAGCTATTCATATTTGTCTACTTTGTCTAAGTGTCAGTGACCATGTTTGCGCACCGTATGTCATGGCAGGAAGGACGCGTGTATTGTAATTCTATGCTTTTCTCGTACGATTAACATTTCGTTTAAATATTTCCTCTAATGCCCAGAATTTTTTCCACCCTATCGCTATTCGGTGATTTACTTCTTTTTCTATTGGATCTTTATATTATTTGGCCTAAATATGTAACATCTTCCACCCAGTGTATGGTTTTTCCGTTCATTTCTATTTTTATTTTTTTCTCCGTTTATTAGTAAATTCGTTTTTTCATAATTTATTTCCAGATCTCTTACTTTTGACTCTTCGTGTAATTCCATTAACATTGTTTTTAACTGTTTCGGGGAAGCTGAAATTATAGTTACGTCATCTGCAAATCTAAGGTTTGATATATAAGTGCCATTTATATTTATTCCCTTTTTTCTCCAATTCGGGTTTTTAAATATTTCTTCCATCACAGCATTAAATAAAACTGGTGCTAATGGGTGACCTTGTCGCACTCCTCTTTTCAAGGGAAACTTTTATCCTTCTTTATCTAACATAATTTTTCCGTATCCATTATCATGTTCTTTATGATTCTTATATATTTAGGGTGTATATTTTGGGTTCCCATACAAACTGTCACGATAAACCGAGTCAAGTACTTTTTGCAAATCAACAGACGCAAAATACATTTTTATATTATATTCATCGGCATTTTCCATTAGGTAATGTATTGTATGTAGGTTATCACTTGTAAAAAATCCAGATCTAAAACCTGCTTGATCTGGTTGTTGTTGCTCATCTAATTGCACCCGTATCCTTTGTATAAATTAATTTCGTAAATATTTTGTACAACGTCTAGTGGAGACTTATTGGTCTATAATTTCTTATATAATCTTTTTTACATTTTTTATGCAATAATATGATTTCCGTGAACAACCATTGACTTGGTATTATCTCTTAATATCGTATTAAACAGATTTGTCATTTCTCTTATTAAAACATTATTTCCTTGAATTATGATTTCATTAGTAATTCCATCACTCCCCCTGGTGTTTTTTCTTTTTTCAAGTTGTTCACCGCATACTTTATTTCAGATTCTAAGAAACATGGAACTTCTTCTATTGTAGTATTTTTCGTCAGTATAATTTTCATATTCCTTTGATCCTCGTATAATTTTCTGTAGTATTCCGTTGCTATAACACTCTGGCGATCATGTTTCATGTTTTCATTGTTATCTTCTATTGATGTTATTAGTTTTCTTTCTACTATTATTTTTTTAATTGTTCCGATAGAATTTGAATTTTCGACTATGTTTCTCATCATTATTTCATTTTTAACATTCATCATATTTATAATTTTAAATCGACATTGAAATCTATTTTTTCCTTTATTGTTTTGTTCTTTTTATATTGAAGTTTTTCCCGTTTTTTTTTTATACCGACTATAAATTGATGAGGGGAATTTTATATGTCAAAAACAATCAGTTACCATAAACGAACTGAAGTTAAGAATAGACTCTCAGGTCAACCGGATGCACCAGTTCAGTCTGGCCAACACGACAGTCATACCTGCCTACAAAATATTAATGTTAATGATAATCTAAGTAAATCAGATAGAGAAGAAATGATACATGAATCTGGAAGGAGCGCCCCAGATAAATCAACTTACAGTGACAAAACAAAAATGTCTCAAGTGCCACCAATATTTGTTAGTAATATTCAGAGCATTACTGACCTTAAAAACTTTATTGACAACTCCCTACACTTCAGACACTTAGGAAATAATGATATAAAAATTATTTGTCCAAATGAGGAAATGTATCGTCAAATTGTCAGAAAATTGAATGACTGTTCAAAAGTCGATGGTCACAATTTGAAAAATATTGAGTTAGACATATTACAAAACATCGTTCTTAAGCGAGTTTTTTAAAAAAAAAAAACACTAACATTTTAGAAGAAGTCGTCAAAGTGCCTGTGCCTTATTATTCTTTGTTGAAATAGAACCTAATGAAACCAATAAAGCAATCATGAATATTAAATACCTATTATGTACTAACGTACGAGTAGAGATTCCCCGTCAAAAACCAGATGCAATTGTACAATGCAAAAATTGTCAGCAATTCGGATATACTAAATCATTTTGTGCACGACAAGCATCATGTGTAAAGTGTGACATGGTACATGCTTCAAACACTTGTCGCAAACCAAAGGAAGTTCAATGTAAATGTTGCAATACTAGAAAGGATGTCCTGTATATTAAAAGAAGGTAGCAGCCAAGACTAAACCAAAAAAACAGACAGTAGTACAAAGAGTACAAGAGAGAAACTCTCTTGGAAATCCTGCTGTCTCACAACTAGTAAAACAGGTTATGCCAAAAATAACCCCCGCCCCAAATGCAAACTCTGGATCTGAAACCGTACAATCAAAAATGCAGCCCCAACCGAAATCACTAGGTCGAGAACAGGTTACAAAAACAAAACATACAATTGGTGATATCTGGCATTTTCTTCAGAATATGAACACCAGAATCATACAGTTGGAAGCAAAAAAATTTCAAACTGCTGAAGTAAATGGTAGAAAGAAAAAGCAAAAGTCAAAAACTTTAAAAAAATGACCGTTCTACGAATTATAATTTGGAACGCAAATACGTCGAAATGAACTGGAGGTTTTCCTTAGGCATATTGACATGGCTCTCATCACTTTAACCATAAATCATATTTAAAAATAATCAACGAGTACGAATTGCATCATACGCCACATCCCAGATGTAAGGCAGATCCAACTTACATACGTCGCGCTGGAACAGCTATTTTAATTGAACATAACATTAAATATTTCGTTAATGAAGAAATTTGTAAAGACTACATACAATTAACTAACATTACGATTAATCATAATAATGCAGATCTACGCATAGGTGCAATATACTGCCCACCTAGACGTAATGTCAGACAAGAACAATTTGCTGAAATTCTTCAACACTTAGGAAATAGATTCATTCTTGGAGGTGATTTTAATGCGAAGCGTACAGCTTTGAGCTCTCGCTTAATAATAATCAAGGGAAACAATCGATTTAAAACTATATGTGCTGAATTATGTGCAGTTCAATCATCTAGACCAGATCTAATAGATTTTTACATAATCAAAAATGTCTCAGCAAATTATGTGGAAGTCAAGAACTATGATGAACTTACATCTGATGTGTTACTCTCAGCAACACTGTAACACGAAAGCAAAAACGAAACTAGGATCAGTTTAGATCTGAACTGAATTCCCGTATAGAATTAAAAGTAAATCTCAAAACAAAACAGGAACTGGAACTGCAAAAAAAAAAAGAAAAGCGATTGTTCTAATTACATAACTTTTTAATGCCTGTCATCGACTTCAGTATATACCGATTGTTTTTAATCTCAAATCATCATGCTGAAGAAAGCCGAGAAATCAGCAGATGTGAAGTCTTATCGGCCATTTATTGCCAGTTTTATCGAAATTACTTGAAAAACTTCTTTTGAAAAGAGTTAAGCCACTGGTGGAAGCCCGGTTACGTGAACAATCCACAAAGTGCATCGAGTTAAGTACATCTTAAAAACACCCGAAGAAAAAAAGTACTGTGCCGCTGTATTCCTAGATGTGGCACAGGCATTCGACCAAGTATGGCATAAAGGTTTGTTGCACAAATTAACCACAACCACAAAACTTCTGCCAACTGCTAAAGTCATACTTAGAAACTAGGCGCTTCAGAGTAATATATGAAGAAGCGAATTCAAATTTTCATACGTGCTGGTGTACGACAAGGAAGTGTCTCTGTGTTGTACACGCTATATACAGCTGATTTTCAACCTCAGATGGGATTTTTACTGCTACTTATACAGATGATACTGTCATCATGGTTATATGTATATGTATGTTGATTTTATGTCAGGTACCATGTATTGCCGCTACGGTCAGGAGCACCCGAAAGTAATTATCGGGTGTTATATAGAGTTGAGGAGAAATTGAAGGACTGCTTGTACTGCAATTGGATCTCGGATAAAATTACTTGTCATGAAGTGCAACCAAAATTTTTTAGGTCGGTATATGGTGTATTGCGGATATTCAAGAAGTAAGTATCGGAGTGTTAAAGGTATCTGGACGCAACGAGCGAAGACGGAGCAGTTTTTATTTATAATGTAATATTGAGTGAACTCAGGGTGACCGATGCGGAGATGAGATAGAGCTACCTGTTCCTGTCTATTGTGTTCCGTGTAAAAGGATGATTCTAAGATGATTAGAAAGATAGCAATCCACAGTTGTTCTGTACTTGATGGAAACGATTGCAGCATAAATTCGTTTCTACGAAATTACGCCAGAAGTGCTTCGAGCTTCGACGTTGTCCTTATCATTTATAGCAAAGTATGCTAGCGCAGTCTGGAATAGATCAGCCCACACAAGCAAAGTAGATACGGCGTCAAACAGCGCTTACAGAATCTTTACCCTGCGCTAAAACCAACAGCGATTGCAGATCTGTACTGAGCCAGTGGTACCGCTCCACCATGAATACGTAGGAAATTAGCAGCGAAAACACTAGCGCTTACAGATGCACAATCACTACCTAAAGGCAGGGTTTAAATCCGCAAAATACTTTTAGAACTTACACTTTTACACGAGCCAGCAAAACACTGGAAGGAACTATGGCAACAGCTGGAGACGTGGTTGATAAGGAGATTGGCCCACGACACGATTAACTGGAAAAAATGGAAAACCTTAAATAGATTACGAACAAGATGCGGCCGTACAAAGAAAATTTTAAAAATTAGGACTAGGTACTGATTCGAGATGCGAATGCGGGGAAGAATCATAAACAATTGTTGGGGGTGTCCACTACTTGGAGGTGAAATAACAATAACGAAGCGATAAGATATGAAGCCTGATGAATGCGATACGACGATCAGATTCGGATCTGTTTTGTCTGCTAGTTTATTCGGTGAAAAACCTGTGTGACTTGGAATCCGCAATAAAATTATATCAAGAGTAGAGTTAGGGTATAAGAGATAAGTTTCATTGAACCATATTTCCCCCAACGGACTTTGCCCCCTAATTTATCGTACTAAACGGTTTCGTGATAGAAGCTGAAGCGGTGGTTCACACGTAACCGACGCTTACGAGTTACGTTCAATCTTAACCTCCGTATACGCCTCTCATTTATTAGGAATTTTTTCGACTGTTGCAGCTTTTTTTTTTTTAAATTTGTTATTCGGTTAGAAAAATTTAAAAAATACCGTCTTTCGAAATTTAAAACTCGACTCCGGTTTGAAACGGTAACGAACTACTACCGAGAAAGTAATGTAATACCGGTGGAGGCTTGGAATATTTATAATGTTTTAGTAGTGAGGGGCTGTTATCGTAGGTGGTGGTTATAATTGAAGCAGCGGTGATGATAATGATGATGATGACGGTGTTGGTGAAATAATTCGGCCCATATTATAAAAGTAACCGGATAGAGGAACGTCTAAAACAGCTCCATTCCGTTATTGCTTCTCGTTGTCGTGATTTATAGCACCTACAGTGAGAATTATATTTTCCCGGAGGCTTTTTCGGCGAGACCTTCTTTCATTTAATTCTCTTTTTTATTAAAAAAAAAAAAAAATAATAATAATAATAAATATTTTTATTTCGGAAGTGCGACGCGGAAAAAAGTTCTGGCGTCGTTGTCGTCTTCATCGGAATTCGCTATTACTACTCGCGCCTTCTATATTCCGGACATAAATTCATATTTCTATACGAGACAATAACCGGTAAACGAGCGGAAAAAAATTCTGAACGAAAAATTTCGACTTTTTAACGAAAAAAAAAAAAATTAAAAAATTAAAAAAAAAATTAAAAAAAATTAAAAAAAAAATGACGCGTTTACGTATAAACGAACGGGATATAACGCTCATAAATATCGCTGGTTTCGCTCATACGTGTACTAGCTGAAATATTTAAATAATAATTCGAAAACGAAGCTCGATTCGTTCGAAGTTTACGTTTCTTTTTCCTTTCCTATCCGTGTCACTACTCCTCCTTAAGATCCTCTCTCTTCTATATGCATATATAGATATATATATGTACGTATTTTTTTATCCTTATTATTATTAGATTATCATAAACAAATTCGCAAATGCGCGAATTCGTTATTGGATCGTAATTTTGTAAAGCGTAAACGAGAGTTTTACACAAATTGTATTAAATTCTCTTTACGTTATTTCTAAAATAGACAGTAATATATAATATTAGGTACTATTATGCTTTTTATACGATTTAATTTTTCCTTCATCATTAAATGCCGTCTCCGTATCGGAGGTAGGCGACTAGTTACCTATACATATTTTC
Organism: Coronaproctus castanopsis; assembly: GCA_032883995.1. Classification (NCBI taxonomy): domain Eukaryota; kingdom Metazoa; phylum Arthropoda; class Insecta; order Hemiptera; family Monophlebidae; genus Coronaproctus; species Coronaproctus castanopsis. Next base: position 120,929,699 of record CM065052.1, on the reverse strand, counting down.
TTATACGGTGTAAGTAGCGTACAAGGCAATCATAATATGACGCTAGCGTAGATGGACACACAAACACACACATCCGGGAGAACTGATTATAATCGCTTTGTTGTCGCGTCACAATGCAGTCCCGTCTGTTTTTGTAGTCTACTATATCGTTACTATATGTCACGCGATGGCGTACTTGCTAAAGTGCTCGACTGTCAACTCGACGGTCTGCGGTTCGAAACCAACACGCGACATAGAAAGTTTTCATCATTATTTAAGTTTTCATTATCACGGAGAAGTAGCACTGCAGTCCGTATAACATCATACGCGTGCGCATCTGCGTCGCGTATAAATAGCGCCTTGAATGCTAGTTCATTTTGTACGTAAAAATGAAACATACAATAGCTAGTCACGACGTTCGGCAACGAACGATACGACGATGATGGTATATCGTTACTAGCGCGCATATGGTGTTGCGCGTAGTGGCATTGCCTTCTGCGAGATAATATTAATTTATGTTTTTATTTTCTGATGATAATTTTTGCGCCGTCGATGATATTCGAAGTCGGTACCTTCCGCATATAAAAGATATTTTTAATTTTTACCTATCGCAAATTTGTTTTGTAATATACAAATTTAGGAGAAAATTGATTTACATCCGCGTTAATATATTTTTCGACGAACGAGATCGGGACGCTGTTCTAAACGTGACAATTACTTACCTAGCGGTTTCTAAATATTTTAGTAAATCGTCTTATTTCGGTAAATAAAACAGCGCTTCTATTTGGTGAAGGTTACAGTTTTGGAATCGATTTTACGAACTCCACGCGCCAGTTGGTAAATATTGTCTCAGAGGCGGCAATCGGATTTAGAGTTCTAGTTATTAAACGATTTTATTGTAGATCCTATTCCGGATTGTAAATATTTTCAGTAGATGGCCTAATGTTTTCGTAGCGTTCCGAGTTTTAAACGCTTTTATAGAATCCAAACCGATTTGTAAACTGTTTTTTTATAAATTGCAGTCACATTTCTTTCCGTGTGATGTGTGTGTGCGCTGGTATTAATGTCTGATAACGTTAATTATAACTCAACTAAATAACGTAGTTTTCATATGCGATAATTCGAGCACGTAGTGACCTTTTTTTCTTCTTCACTTTCAGATAAATTACAATCTAACTGAAACAGCTAATATAAACAATTGGGATGTGAGGTATAATAAAACGGACCATAACGCGTGAGGAATAGTTGACATTGCATACTTATCAGTTTATTACGGTGTAGGAGATCGAAGGGAGTCAGCCGATTGATTCGCCTGACTTCGTCGCTATTATCTAGCAAATTAATAGCCGGCGGATTAGGGTGCCTATTTATATAGTTGTTTGAACCAATTCGGCTATTTGACAGATAGGATAGATTGATAGAGGCTGAATAAGTAAGAGAGAACGTTGTTACCAAAAATATTTTAAATTCGCCATATTCTGCTCTATCTGATTAAATAGATTCAAATTTTCGAACAATATAATTTTTGTATGTTTAACTTTAGTCCTGTCTGAAAATGCTAAAACAGTATAAGACATTTTAATTCAGAATCCCCTATGTTAAAATGTATATAATACTATATGGTACACTTTTTAAATTAAAGAGCTCGTATTGACGAACAGTATATTCTGACTTATTGACCCTATCCACAGCGTTGCCGGACGCAAGATTTTTATAACGCTATCAACGTAATACATCATTTTTTTTTTTTTAGATTTCTCCTTTCCTAATGAAAACGTTAGTTTTCTCTGTATTCCTATACATCTGAGTGTTGGACTCTGAAGGAGATTCGAAGGATCGATGCTTTCGAAATTGTTAACGGCGAATGCTGCGAATGCCGTGTACAGCGTGCAGGACAAAACTTGTCAATACTAGGAGAAGTTAATTCGGGTTCTCGACTACGTCATATAGTTAAAAAACGTATATCCACTTTCTTCGGCCATATCATGCGGCGGAACGATTTATAAAAATTGATAATATTGGTTATGGTTAAAGGTCGCAGGCGCAGAGAAAGACCACCAACGCGATATGATGTGAACAATGTCAAATTGATTACTGACGCCACTTCACTGAAGAACATGGTTAGATACACCAAGGACACATGCACGGAATAACTAAAATGAATCACAATATCACGATGCTCGGACCGAGCCCACGACTATGATGATGATATATATCATATATATATATATATATATATATATATATATATATATATATATATATATACATATATATATATATAAAACAGTCTATTCTCGTGAAGTAGATAAAATGATCTGAGTTTGAATGCTGGCAAGGACGATAATTTTTCGAAAAAAAAATCTTCCAGTCAACTTATTTATCTATCGAATTAGTCGGTAAAAGAGTTACGAGAAGAAAATTTCAATCCACACTCCAAATTAGCATCGTTTAGCCGGTCTATCAATCTTCGAATTACAACTTTAGAAGTTGATACGACTTTACCTCGTACGTGAAGGAATTCTTAGAGTGCTCTCGAAATTTTCGCTTTAAAGAAATGCATTACGCGTTATATGTACGTGCTTATATTATATTTTATAGCAGCGGTAACTATGTAACATATTTTATTGTATCCATTAACGTGTACCGCAACATTGACCGAAAGCACGAGAGTGTAAATGAAGTTTATTGTAGGATGTTCAGTTTTCGGAATCGAAATAAGAGCTGAGAATCTTTTGTTCGTCGCCCTCGAGGATTTCGGAAAGAGAGCTGTTAAGTTGTATTTGGTACCGGAATAGGTTGAACTTGACTTAGATCGTTCGCTAAAAAGCGACGTGCACTTCGAGAAGAAATTTAAATTCGTCCTAACTGTTTTTTGTCATTGTTTCGTTATTACTTATTTCTCGTCGGAGGAACTTTTTCATCGTCTATCTTTGGAAACGAAATTTCAACAATGCCAAAAGTTTTACTCGTTATTACCGCGACTAATATAAGCTAGAATATATATATATATATATATATATATATATATATATATATATATGTGTGTTATATTATTCGTCGTAAATTAGTTTTATACGAAACACAGATATCGTCCAATTAAAATATCGAACGAACCGTGTAAATTTCGAAAATTCGCAACTCCGGGATTTCGCGAATCCGTAAATTATTACGCGCAACCTCTTCACCGTTATAGAGAAATTACGTTAGACCGTCCGGATATAATGGAATAGAGAAAAGCCGGTAGAGTGAGAAAAATGGAAACATTTCGGAAAAGTCGGAAAAGATGCGAATGGAAACTTATAGCAAATAAACCACGTGAAAAGACGCGATTAAAGTAGTCCAAAATTTCAGTTGAAAGAAAGCGATCGCAAAACGACGGCAAAGAGAACCGGCTAAATTGCTAATATTCGTCGAAACAAAAGAAATAGAAAAAGAGACGACTCGCAAACACACGAGCACACATAAAATAACACGCGAACGGTACAAGATTTATTACTGCCTTCCTAACCCTCTTAACGGTCCTCTTCTGCATATCTTCGATGAGTTCTCGTTTGACTTAATTTACTAAGCGAATTACAAACTATATTAGATATTATATATGTATATTAATATGTATATGTAAATATATATATATATCAATGTGCGTGTTTGTGTGTGCAATTACCGATACATAAACGCCCTGTGATATCTTAATTCGCATATAAACGCCTATAAGATAAAGTTAATTCACTTCTTAGTAACTCAATTTTACAGTTAAAATTTAGCCATTTGGTTAATTAAGTAGATATACATACATACATATATATATAATATGTATGTATTTATGTATTAGTTACGACGTTCGACAACTAACAGCACGACGATAATGATAACATATATGTATATATATATACATATTATGTGTTTGTTTAGGTTTAGCGATTATTTGCCATCTACATACATATTGTTATATATATATATATGTGTGTGCGTGAGTTTGTTTACTCCTAGTAATTTCAATTCGTACATCATTCTCCTCCCCGATAAAATTCGGTGAAACAAATTTCATAATTTTACCTCAATTATTTTCGATATATTGTTTCTATTTCTAATTATTTAATTGTATGTATTATTTATTCTTCAATATTTCTTTATTTTCTGCGTAAGTTTATATTTAATAAATGATCTTCGTTTGAAATTTTTATAACTAGATCATTGTATTATTGTTGGTTTTTGGATGTCGTTTGAATTACCCCCCTTAAAATGAGCTACTAGCGAATTCGAGACGCTAATTGGAGATTTGACGATTTTTGACATTTTTTTTATATGTTAAAAAAAAATTATTAATTTCTACTTTTCGAGATAATCTTGACGCGATTTTACCATATGCTAGACTTTTATTCGAAGCGAATGGAGGATGTGGTGAATTATTTGCCTTGCTTCGAATTTCATTAGTCCTTATCGGAATATGTTTTTATGTACTATGTTAATATATGTATAGGTCACACAAGCCCTGGGAAGAGGGACTTTTTATGTTGGTGGTAGAAGGAAAAATACTTGGAAAAGCAACAAGAGAAAGGAATAGATTGGAATATGTAACATCAAACACTAAATGCAACAGAGCCGAGGAAGCGATAGCTGCAGCCAGACTTGGGAAAATTTGAAAAGACGACGACCTTTACGCCCAACCTCATATATATATATATATAGATAGATAGATAGATAGATAAAGTAATCGGCTCAAATTAAAGTTGAGATTAAACTTCAAATAATAATAATGATAATAAACTATGCCTTTCTGGTGATTGATGCCGAGAACAACACGAATTTCAAATATACAAGAACGGAACAGTAAGATGCAATGCAAAATTTAATCATTGCAAACGTCAGCTAGTAATAAACCAAAAAAAAATCGTATACAGTTTTATCTGTTTTAATTATCGGAAGTTTTTTTTTATCGAATGTAATCATATAGAATACCAGAATTTAGCTAAATCGGAAATAAATGGTCGACTGATAATCAAAGAATTTTTGCGCAAAATATATCTCGAAGTGAGATTAAAATTGGAAAATAGAACACCTCGAGTGTCTGCATTCGAATTATAGAATAAATAAATAAATAATATTTAATGTTTTATTTCCTACAACAACAGATTATGACATACACAACGAGAAATGTAAGTCTAAAAGGTATACGTATAATTATTAAATGTGAGAGACGTGCGATAGAAACCTTGTGTAATTTTAATCTTATAAATAATATTTAAATTGGGAAAAATAAAGTATACGAATTTTAAAAATTAAGGCAACGCGAAGAAGCTATAGATTTGATACATTGCGTTTATTTTATATATATATATATATATATATATATATATATATATATATATATATATATATATATATAAAATCATTTATCCACTCTACCATTCACTATTTTTGGGATATATATATATATATATATATATATATATATATATATATATATATATATATATATATATATATATATATAGATGTCGACTAGATTGGATGATGGTTAACCGGAAACTTATCATAGAACCTTTTAGTTTATTTTTAAACACATTCATCGATGTAACGCCGATTTAGAACTATATGCACGTCAAAGTTCATTATTTTTGTATAACACTACATTAAATAGAACACCGATACAATAAAATTGGCAGTATATAAAGTTTAATATATTTACATTCATTTTATTCCTTCCTTCTTGTATCTTCGTTGGTGATTATCCGTTTGGCTTCTGATCTGTCGGATAGTGTTAGGTTTCCGTGTTAAGTCCTGGCCATTCTTATTCATTCGTGTCTTCAAACCAAATGCTCCTTCTTCTACCTCTTTCCCGGTTTCCTGTGACGTTTCATTCAATAGTCGCTTATAGTAGATCATATCTTGCACATTTCTCAGGACATGACCGAGACAGACTACTTTCCGTCTCTTTATAATAGTTACCAGTTTTTAGTTTTTTAATTTAATCGCTGCAAAATCTTCGTATTCGAAATCTTATCCGTCCGTGATAATCGTAACATCCTTCGGTAAAGCTAGAAGGCGTTCAGTTTATTTATCGTCGATTTTTTAATTCCATATAGCGGTACGGATACCACCATTTTGCAAAAATATTTCGCATAATTTATCGATAATACGTTTAATGTTGATTATGGAACGACGATCGTCTCTATGTTTCTTTAAAATGAGATCGTCATATTTTATCTACTCCTTATTTGGATGTGTTAATAATTTATCTGTAGTATCTGCTTTCTTTATGTTAACTTTAATTTTCAATTTGCATTCTGAGCTTACGAAGATGCGTGCAATGCAGACGTGCGAACATTTCTTAAGTACAATAAATCGTTAATGAACACGGTACATAGTAAGTGTTTCAATACGATACGTTGAAGTTTTATGAGTAGAAATGAGCGTCATTTTATTTGATAATGGGACGTCTGTCGCTTACATCGTAATGGTTGAGTCGTTACGACCTCGATCGAATCTCTGAAATTAATTTTTTAACTTTTTTGTTTTAATTATTATTTTATTTATACGGCTCGTAAATTGAAGGGTCTTATATTTTTTCATCCAGCCAATCAAAATTTATATTCAAAAAATTACATTTTCCTTCGTAGGTTAAAATGTGTATTAAATCCTGTTGCGATGTAAAACAGGGTCTTTTACCACCGTTGAAATCGTCTGAAAAAATTAACTTCGATTTGCATAAGAAACGCGTACAATTGGTTAAATGAAAACGTTAATCTTAGGTTCAGACACTCAATCTGTTATTACTCGTCAATTTTTATGCGATTATCAAAAGTATAGAGTGTTTCGGAAATAATATCATCGTATTGTTTATTGTCGAACATCGTGACTAGCTCGTTGTACGTATTTTTTGCGCGTACAAAATAGGATAAGATTCTAGACGCAGATTATACGCACCGCAGATACGCGCCCACATCATACTATACGGAGTGAACTGTCACTACCATTTCAATTTTAAGAGTTATATAATACCGTGAATCGAACCTCAATTGGCAGGTAGGTAATCGATCGCCTTAACAGCGGCATATATGTAGAAAAATTATAGACTAATTAGCCTACTAAATGTAATGTATAAAATATTTACAAAAATAATAGAATAAAACAGGTATTAGATGAAGCACAATCAACAGAACAGGCAGGGACCATATATACACGTCATTAGAGAAATAATCGGCAGAAACAAAGAATATGAACAACCACCGGCGCTAGCATTCATATGAAAAAACGTTTGATTCCGTATGGAGATGATTAAGACAGTAGAAGAACAAGAAGTAAATGAAACATACTTAGAACTATTGAAGAACATCTATGCAAATGCAAAATCAGCAGTAAAACGACGTCAGAATTTAGAGTAAAAAGAGGAGCGGGACAAGGCGATAGTTTCTCGCCGTTGTTATTCACGACTGGCATTACAAAGTGCCTTTCAACTTGAATTGGCAAAACCTAGAACATCGACGTGGAATACTTAAATCATTTAAGGGTTGTTGATCTCATTCACAGAAGTTTTGAAGAAAAGAAATTTTGTCCTGCGGTGTTTCTGGACATTGAAAAAGCATTTGATAAAGTGTGGCACGATGTCTACTTTTTAAAATAAAATGCAAATTACCGGTTCCTTATTATCTATTAATAAAATCTTACCTCTCGGAAAGATACTTTCATGTTACTATTAACGAGGCAGTTTCAAACATCTATCCGATTAAATCTGGAGTACCCCAGGGCAGTGTACTTGGACCGGCACTGTATCAAATATTCTCTTCAGATTTGCCGACAAATGCTAACACAACTACAGCCATGTTTGCTGATGATACCGTTATATTGTCTGCTGACTTTGACATCGTGACGGCAACGAATCAATTACAGAGTCATCTAAAGGAACTTGAAGCATGTCTTACTTATTGGAAAGTCAAAGTCAATGAAACGAAATGCTCGCATGTTATGTTCACACTAAAAAGGAATTGTACGAATTATCCAGAAATAACGCTCAATGGGGTTACAATCCCCTCCGCGGATATGCGAAATACCTTGGTATGCATTTGGATAACAAATTGACCTGGAGAAAACATATTAGTGCCAAAAAAAAAAAACACAATTGTTTATAAAATTTTCCAGCATGTACTGGTTAATTGGGAAAACTTCCAGACTTCCAATTGAAAGTAAAGTCTTGCTATATCAGGCGATCCTAAGACCTATTTGGTCTTACGGAATAGAACTTTGGAGTTCAGTAAGCAACTCGAGCATCGATATCATACGGTCAGCTCAAGATAAGATATTGCGTACAATAGTCGGAGCGCCATGGTTCGTGAGAAACGAGGATATACGAAAAGATCTACAAATACCATCAATTAAAGATGCGATTTACAACCGTAAGGAACGATACATTCAATGGTTAGAAAACCATATTAACCATCTGGCGCAGAACCTGACAATAAATCGTTCGGAATTCGTACGCTTAAAAGGCGTAATATCATTAATGTAAATACGCTATAACACCCATAAAAAGTAGTTCTGTTATAAAATAAGGAGCTGTGGCCGCTGGGACACGTTCCACTAAATAAATATATTTGTTAAATGCTATCTTCGCCGCTTATTGCCTCAGATAGGCAGATTGCGAGCATAAAAAAAAAAAAAAAAAAAAATTAAGGCTTGTCGATGACATAGTTTTGATAGCAAAAATGAGTTACAGATGAATCAGCACAACGTAAGAATTCGATTCTATTGGCGTATGCGAAGAAAGACGGGGGATTTTTAATTAAATAAGCAAATATCGTGGCAAACAGAAGATAAAAATGATGTGGAGGAACCCAGTATTTTACTCGAAGATATAAAGATGAGTTATTAGTATTAAAGAAGAAAATGTCGGAAAACCAGAAAAGAATATGAACCGAAAACGGGAACAAAAGATGCTGTGAAAAGGTATTAACCGTTTGAACAAGAGGAAGATATTTGGCGGAATAACATAATCATTCTCAGTGGCTAATTTAAAATAATACTAGCATATATATATATGTATATATCTATGTATATGTAGGTTGTATTGTGTTATAACTTAATAATATATATGTATAGGAATAGTGGCGTACTAGTCAAAAAATAGAATGTTGAAGAGGTTGCTGTAAAATAAAAAATAACCTTATAATAAAAAAAAAGGGACCAAAGAAAATTTTGGCCAAAACGAACAACGAATTTTACGGGAGTTATCGTGTTATTGCGACGCGTAGTATTTCCGCCATTTTATTCGTCTTCCGCCTTCGGATTAGTTCGTGAATCTTAAAACTACCACGCAGCAACTACACATATTTTATAGTTTTAGTTTTATTATTCTGCGTTTTCCTCTAAATAAAAGAGAATTCATCAAGCAGACACGACTGAAAATTAAGTGAATGTCAAAAATGCTCGGATGAGACGCACTCCGATTGTAAAATTTTACAACTAGTCTCGTACCAAGACAATATATATAATAATTTTATTAGGGAATGTTATATCCTATTAAGTTATATCGTTGACAGCGTTCTAAAATTATGCATACATATCTGCGTGTATATATATATATATATGTAAGAGAGAGAAATAGTGAAATAGCGAGTAAGAAAGACGGGGTGGAAAAAGGAACATACAAAAAACTCGAACGTGTTAGAAATTCATCTATAAATTAAAACTTCTAGAATGAAAATGTAGAGTTGTTCGAATAATAAAAATCTTATTTTCCGCTTATATGTTCGCTGGTACGCTCAACTTTTCGGTTTAAGTTAATTCGAATAAGCGAAAAATGAAAATTTTTATATAAAAATAAACGAAATTCGTTACAAATTCAAAAGTCGATTAGGGTGTCGCCGGCCACTTAGGTCATAATAACGAAGAATCTGAACAATCTGATTTGTCATCGACTTTCACACACCCATTTATACATACATATTATGACGTTCTTAAGGGAGGGTATAGGGTGGATTTCCTAAACGTTCGCGGTTGCCCAGTTTACCATGTTCCTCGGGAGGTGGTATAGCTTGGTATTCTAATCTCGTTGCTGATCGCGAGTTTATAACGTTATACTACTCACGACGTACACAACAGGTTATGGGGCTCGTACTGGAGCCTAATAGAATAATTTTTAAAAGATCGTGGTCGCCAGTAGAAAATAATGTACAGATTTAACTATTAAGGGATTGATATAATTTATTTTATAATTTTGACTTAAAATATAAGACCGTTAAATATTTCTCTGTTTTTCTGTTTTATTTCTTATTTATATATATATATATATATATATATATTTATTATTATTGTGAAATTTCTACGTCATCTAAAATTTAAACTTGTTCTAAAAAAAATTTGACATGATTAAAAATTTTACGTAATCTAAAAATTTTAACGTAAACTAAATTTCCACTTGTAGAGTAAACAACTATCGATATTATCGTGATTAATCTTCGTTTCGATTTAATTATGCGTTTATTATTATCATTATTATTAGACATTTAACAAAATACATTCAATATATGGTTTCTTACACGTACAGAGACATACAACAAAAAACAACACAAACAATATTCACACAAATCGACGATATATATATATATAGTAAAAATTCGCACGACCTGGGTAAGGACCGATTAATTATTATTGCCGTCCTGGTTCCGTACGTATAGTTTATTATTCAATTAATAATCGGCAAACCATTTTAAATTAATAGCGACTGTGACTAGAAATTTTTTCGTATCTACACGGATATCTCTAACGATCGAGAGACGATTCGTAAAAGCGACGATTCGAGTAAAATATATCGATCCTGTTATGTTGGAACGATTCTCACGACTAGATTAGACTATCTTTTACGAGAGAAAAAGAATTACGATATATCTACCGATCGATTATAACAACGACTGAACAACTAATTTATTTCTTAATACGAATATATATAAAGATGATCATACGATATTTATATTGTTCGGTATCTTCAAATTTCCACTACTAACGAAGATACCATCTAGACTTTAACGTTATTTCGAATATAGATCCGGAATTTATTCTCTTCGATCTGTTTATTATTATTATTATATCTTATTTATAGGGAAATAACGTAATTTATACCTATGTATATATATATATATATATATATATATATATATATATATTAAATTAATTAAATTATCTACTCGTTAACCGAGTATGGAGTACCATCAATTATTTATGAGTCCTGTGGTGGCTAATCAAACCAATTTTTGCGGCGCACACCTTTCCGCATGCATCGCACGTAAAAGCGTCATTATTAATATTATCCACTCGAACCGTTCCAATCAATCCTTTACGTCGATTTCTTTTCCTTTCTTCCGCAGCTCGAGCATTTTGATCCGCTTTCTGCAAACCATCTCGTATTGTCTGTCTCCAGATGGTACGATCCATCGCTAGCTTTTCCCAACTCCTGCGATCAATTTCGCATTCCTTTAATATCCGATGCAAATAGTCTTTATATCGCCAACGAGGACGTCCAATGCGCCGTTTACCAACCAGAAGCTGACCATAAAGGAATTTCTTCGGAAGTCTTTCCTCGTTCATTCTGATTACATGTCCAGTCCATCTCAAACTATTACTATAAAGCAGCATCCGAATAGACTTGCATTTTGCCCGCGTTAAAATTTCGCGATTCGTCACTCGGTCCTGCCAACGAACACGTAGCAATCTGCGCAGCGCTCTCTGATGGAACGCTTCCAGCGACCGTATGTTCTTCGTATATGGGGGCCCATGTTTCTGAGCCATACAGTAGTGTCGGTAAAACAATGGACTTGTACATTATTAGTTTTGTTGACAATAAGATATGTGTATTATTAAATATCCTTCTATCAAGCTTATACATTGCAGCTGAAGCAGCTTGCATTCTACTACAAATCTCGGTATCCAAGCTGAACTTGTTGTTAAGCGTACTACCAAGGTATTTAAAACTTTCCACCTGTTCTATTACACTATTACCTAATTCCAACACGTGTACATTTCGCCGTTTGTTTGTGGGAGCTACCTGTACAAGTAATTTGGTTTTTCCCTTATTTATAGCTAGGCCAAAACTGTTGTATACTGCATCAAGTATTTTGATAGTAGTCTGCAGTTCCCGTATGGTGTGTGCGACCACAGCACAATCATCTACGTACTGGAAATCGAATACTCCTACTCTGGAGCATTTAGAAGCTGCTTGTAATCGATGTACATTAAATAATCCGCCATTAAACCTACTGATCATTACTATCTTTTCAGGTCTCAGCTTTTTAACTGCTATCATATGTATGAAAGCCATATACACTGAAAACAGCACAGGGGCCAGCACACACCCTTGCTTGACTCCTGTACTAACTTTAAATGATTCAGAATTGCCATCTCGTAGCATCACCATGCTTGTATTGTTGTCATATAGAAGGGAAAGCAATCGAATAAATTTCGGCGGACAGCCAATTTTCTCCATGCATTTCATCAATAGCTGCCTATGCACCGAGTCAAAGGCTTTACTAACATCAATAAATGCAATGAAAAGATCCCGATTTTGTTCTAAAGGAATACAGAGAAAACTAACGTTTTCATTAGGAAAGGAGAAATCTAAAAAAAAAAAAATGATGTATTACGTTGATAGCGTAAATACTATAAAAATCTTGCGTCCGGCAACGCTGTGGATAGGGTCAATAAGTCAGAATATACTGTTCGTCAATACGAGCTCTGTAATTTAAAAAGTGTACCATATAGTATTATATACATTTTAACATAGTGGATTCTGAATTAAAATGTCTTATACTGTTTTAGCATTTTCAGACAGGACTAAAGTTAAACATACAAAAATTATATTGTTCGAACATTTGAATCTATTTAATCAGATAGAGCAGAATATGGCGAATTTAAAATATTTTTTGGTAACAACGTTCTCTCTTACTTATTCAGGCTCTATCAATCTATCCCATCTGTCAAATAGCCGAATTGGTTCAAACAACTATATAAATAGGCACCCTAATCCGCCGGCTATTAATTTGCTAGATAATAGCGACGAAGTCAGGCGAATCAATCGGCTGACTCCCTTCGATCTCCTACACCGTAATAAACTGATAAGTATGCAATGTCAACTATTCCTCACGCGTTATGGTCCGTTTTATTATACCTCACATCTCAATTGTTTATTAGCTGTTTCAGTTAGATTGTAATTTATCTGAAAGTGAAGAAAAAAAAAAGGTCACTACGTGCTCGAATTATCGCATATGAAAACTACGTTATTTAGTTGAGTTATAATTAACGTTATCAGACATTAATACCAGCGCACACACACATTGACTGCAATTTATAAAAACAGTTTACAAATCGGTGTGGATTTTATAAAAGCGTTTAAAACTCGGAACGCTACGAAAACGTTAGGCCATCTACTGAAAATATTTACAATCCGGAATAGGATCTACAATAAAATCGTTTAATAACTAGAACTCTAAATCCGATTGCCGCCTCTGAGACAATATTTACCAACTGGCGTGTGGAGTTCGTAAAATCGATTCCAAAACTGTAACCTTCACGAAATCGAAGCGCTGTTTTATTTACCAAAATAAGACGATTTACTAAAATATTTAGAAACCGCTAGGTAAGTAATTGTCACGTTTAGAACAGCGTCCCGATCTCGTTCGTCGAAAAATATATTAACGCGGATGTAAATCAATTTTCTCCTAAATTTGTATATTACAAAACAAATTTGCGATAGGTAAAAATTAGAAATATCTTATATTACGGAAGGTATCGACTGCGAATATCATCGATGGCGCAAAAATTATCATCAGAAAATAAAAACATAAATTAATATTACCTCGCAGAAGGCAATGCCACTACGCGCAACACCATATGCGCGCTGGTAACGATATACCATCATCGTCGTATCGTTCGTTGCCGAACGTCGTGACTAGCTATTGTATGTTTTATTTTTACGTACAAAATGAACTAGCATTCAAGGCGCTATTTATACGCGACGCAGATGCGCACGCGTATGATGTTATACGGACTGCAGTGCTACTTCTCCGTGATAATTAATAATTAAATAATGATGAAAACTTTCTATGTCGCGTGTTGGTTTCGAACCCTCGACCGTCAAGTTGACAGTCGAGCACTTTAGCAAGTACGCCATCGCGTGACATATAGTAACGATATAGTAGACTACAAAAACACACGGGACTGCATTGTGACGCGACAACAAAGCGATTATAATCAGTTCTCCCGGATGTGTGTGTTTGTGTGTCTATCTACGCTAGCGTCATATTATGATTGCCTTGTACGCTACTTACACCGTATAAGAAAATATGTATAGGTAACTAGTCGCCTACCTCCGATACGGAGACGGCATTTAATGATGAAGGAAAAATTAAATCGTATAAAAAGCATAATAGTACCTAATATTATATATTACTGTCTATTTTAGAAATAACGTAAAGAGAATTTAATACAATATATCCTCATCTAAAGCAGCGAGTTGCTGAGAATTCTGCACTTCTTTCAGCACTGAGTGATTTACACAAGTATCATTATTTAATAAATTCTCAAAGTGACATTTCCATTTTTGCGCTATTCTATGATGATTACTTATGATATTTCCATATTCATCCCTTAACAAAGCATTTCTATACGGTGTAGGTCCATATATTGCTTTAGCTGCTGAAAAGAACTCCCTATAACGGCCGAAATCTGCATATGTTTGAATCTCTTGTGCCTTGTTTTGCCACCAATTGTTCTTCATCCAGCGTGTTTTCCTTTGAACTTCAGCCTTTATTTCAGAAAATTTTTGTTTCAGCCTTACGTTGCTTGTATCATTCTGCCATTGAGTGAAAGCTAGCCTTTTCCGCGCAATTAGGTCAGTAATTTCTTTATCATTTGCGACAAACCAGTCCTGATTTTTCTTTTTAGATGTCATTATCGCACGGGAACAAGTGAGGTGTATTACTTCCTTCATTTTAGCCCAAACTTGACTGCTATTCGAGGCAGAATCAATCTCCAACGCACTGAAAGCTTGGTCAATGAGTTTCGTTACCTCTTTGCGCTTATTATCGTTTCTTAAGGCATCAGCATTATATCGAGCAAATTTGGGTTTTAAGTATTTTTTATGAATCTTCTGCTTCGTCAGCGAAATCACTGATCTTACAAGCATGTGGTCTGTTGAACATTCTGCGCCTCGCATAACTCTAGTTATTCTTACCTCTCTTTTATATTCAGAACGCACGATTATGAAATCTATCATATGCCATTGCCTTGACCTTGGATGCATCCACGTGCCTTTATAGATAGGCTTAAGCTCAAATATCGTGTTTGTTATGACTAGACCAAGGCTTTCACAGAACTGGAGAAGACGGTTGCCGTTATAATTTACGCCTTTTAGACCGTGCTTACCAACAACATTTGGCCAAACATGCACATCATTCCCTACACGTGCATTGAAATCTCCAAGTATAAATACTCGTTCTTTATTTGGAACACTCTTAACGAGATTGTACAAGTCTGAGTAGAAAATCTCCTTATCATTTTCTTCCGCATCCATTGTGGGCGCATATGCACTAATAACATGTATTTTGGTCCTTATATTTAGTTGTAGACATAACTTCATTAATCTTGATCCATGATTTTCTGGTGAGGATATGACATGATCTGCATAACAACGCTTCAGCGCTATACCAACTTCATGCAAGCGCTTGCCACCAAGAGCATTGCCGTGCCAAAACAACACATAGTCGCCTGCAGGCTCATAAAGGTTTCCATCACCAAGTAATTGGTTTCACTTATAGCTGCAATATCAATGTCGTATCTGCGTAACTCCTTCGATAAATGAGCGGTTCTTCTTTCTGGTACATTGTCGCTATCCGTTAAAGTTCGTATGTTCCAAGTTCCAAATTTAAGTATTAAATCATTCCTGTTCTTCTTACCGCATGGTTTGGGTTCCCGCCAGCCGCGGCACGCTGACCAGGATAGTTGGAGCAGCCGATGTTTGGGGCACCTTTTCTAGCCCTCTCCACATTCGTGGTGGGCAGCGGGGATACTGAAGAGGCCTGCCCAGTCGCATATCCGACTGCCGAATTCAACTTCCGCTCCATTCCAGTTGAAAGCGACCATATAGGACATGCCGCCTGCCGTGCAAGTTGCAGCTAGTAGCTTCCAGCCGACCAGGCCTGCTACCACCGCCACATACTTATCGCCGTAGGACTTCTTAAAAGGGGAGTGAGTTAGGTAGGAAAAAGGAAAATTCGAGGAAAGAGAAAGGTGAGAGAAGAGAAGACGGTACAGATGCGCATGTTGGAACATAGAAGCTGTTGCGCTGCAACTCCCATGCTGCCTATACAGCTGCAGCGTGCGATCCGGTGGCATGGTTAATCCAAGACAACCGGACACACTGCAGCTGGTGTATAACAGGCGAGGAAATACATGTAGTGGAAAGTAGAGGTAGGATAAATAAGGAAAGGGGAAGAGGAAGGGGTTTGCCACTTTATTCGGGGTGACACCCTAGCCTTTGGATAAAAATCCTGACCACAAGGCAGCGGTTTGCTACTGAGGAGGTAGCAGTGTTTGGTTTTTACAGCGACCAAATCTCGCTGAGGGTGAGACAGTCGTAGGATGTTGTGGACTTTTAACAGGCAGTTCCTCAAGCTGTCCATCCACATCCTCTTGTCTCATTGCCCTGTCACTACTGGAATCGTCTGCCAGAGACTTTCTATATATATATATATATATATATATATATATATATATATATATATATATATATATATATATATACACGTCGATCACCGGCCTACTTTACATATACTACTTTATCTGATATCTCGAATTTTGTTTAATTCTATTTATTTTTCTTGGCTAGATATATCCTATTTTTAAATTTTATATTTTTCATATTTACGATGAATTTCTTCGGTACCCTATATCTCTTAACACGCCCTAAATCTTCTCCCCTTTTTGTGAATTGATTTTGGGTGGCAATTTTTTTTCTGCAAAATCAATTCATGGAAATATTTATTTAAATTTCGTTAAAAATGGAAAACGGGTAGATCGACTTGCCTCGTAACGACATTCATTAGACGAGAAAGCATACTGATTTAATTTATCGTATACCTATCATTGTGTGAGTGCCGCATGTTAAATATCTCTATGTTATTGACACGGTATTTATCATCATTATTATTATTATTATTTTTGACGATGAAATTCCTTACCTGTTCGGATATTATCAGATAGATAACCATAATTGGGAAGATATTATAACCCTGGTTTCATCTATTCTATCAGTAAGGCTGTCTTCGGAATTCAATCTCCGTTACCACTACTAACTAAATCCAGTTATATTTATATATCGTTTACTATGTGTGTGTGTGAGTTGAATTCCCATATACTCGCATATTATCGCTATAGTAGATTTTCCTAATACGTCGCTAACGTCTATATAGATTATTTCGGGTTTTTTCGATTTTATTCGATGTATTATGTTATTTCATTTCATTATAAATTTTGTTAATTTTTACGTTTTGGGCGAATTTGGTTCTTTTATGTATAAATAACATCTTCATTAAGTACCATTTCATAATGAATGCCACACTCTACTACTATTACTAAATAAGTTCGAATGATTACGTATTTACATTTATTATAGTTCTACATATTTCATATATCTTAAATTTATTACTACTACTCTAACTATTATTTATATGATCCCTATATTAGTATTAGTATTTTGATTTCCGATTAGATTTATTATCTCGATACTATCGGAACAAAATTAGCGTTATGTCTCTCGAACCAATAAATTGTTTAGTTAAATACTTGGGACTACATTTTGACAAAACTTTAAACAATGATCGTATAAAAATCGTACGTAAAGAAATATATCTAAGTATAAAAAAATGTACCGGATGACGAGTATAGTAAGCTAACATTAGATAACAAACTATCGCTCTATAATGCGATAATAATACCAATTAGCTGTCTAGCGTTTCTAATCGTAATGTATTACAAACATATTTCAAAATAAACTTCTCCGAGCAATTAAGCGACAAATAAAGATATTCACCGTCATTGTGAAGTAGAAAACGTGAATAAAATCATTAACAAACACTCAAATCCAGCCATGTACGGCCACTCGAACAACGTATGAACTCAGCGATATGCCTTCTTGATAACAGCCGAACAAGTAGAAGATTATTGAGAAAACACGTCTTAGATGACACGTTGGATTAGTAGGCAGGATGCACCGTTGGGTTCACGTTGCAAAATTTATTATGTAAATAAATATTAGCTAAATTAATTGCGGCCTCTCGGGTTTTAGTTATTAAAAATTTATATATAACAAAATAATATATATTTCAACAATTAATGAATCAGAACACTGTAGTATTCGATTTATTATTCTCAGTCGTGAATAAAACTAACAAATGATGGCTACTTCGTTGAAAATTTCACTTTGAAATGCTAGCTGACTCTAACGAAGTGAAAAATAGAACTCGTTTTAAAATCTATCTTCGTGGATTTGCTCATCGCGAGAAACGCATATTACAGATAAAACAGATTTCAGTATTCCCAACTGCTATATCTACATTTGTCTTAATATACATAATAAAGCTCCCGGTGATAGTTTAAAAAAAAATTAACCACTATGAGGAGAAAAATTGTTCGGAAAAACGAATACAGACTAATACGGTAAAATTATACGCATTCCAACTATCATTATATCTGTCATATACTGCATGAATGATTAAATGAAAATTGAACTTCAAAAAATTATATAGTTCCTAGTCAGAATCCTGAGGGAGAACAAAACTACCTAGTGGTCTCAAAAAAAACAACCTATCTGTTCGTCTTGTTTTTTTTCTCGTGATAAACGAAATCTCGTTTACTCTACAAATGACTTAAACGTTATATTTGTGAAGGATGAAATCAAAAGCCGACTAAACAAACATGTCGCACAACTTGGTGTTCATACGAATCTACTTGCTACCAATTTGCTGAATAATCCCAGACTGTAACGAAATATGCCTTTAGCCTATATTAAACTATTATAAAGTTTAGAGGGAGTACTTAACACTCCACAAAATATCCCCTCTATCACAATAATCGCAATAAATTAATCCACTAGAGTAGTTCAGTTGTGATGAATAAAAAATACACACATATATATATATATATATATATATATATATATATATATATATATATATATATATATATTATTACGAAATGGACCCTCTTTACTCGTGATACAACTATCCCGTTGTCGTGGACGCTAATTTATTACGAAATAGTTCTCTCTCTTAACTCGTCCTTCTCTGCCAACTTAATGCACACGAGTTTAAATCTTCTCGCGCTGACTGACAATTCAATTACAGAATTAGATGGCAGACAATCTTTTCGGAATTAGAGGGATTTCGCAATAAGGATTAAAACAATATAAAAAATCGCGGTCGCCAGTGCCTATTAGGGCACGTTAAAATTATGATTATTTAATTAATTGAAAATTTATTTTTAATTTTTATTATTATTATTTAATGGACTATTATGCGACTAGATGTGAATGCCGTAATGTCTAACCGGAAACCCTGCGTGTGAAACCAGCAGCCGGTATCACTATTTTCAAAAATGAATGACTAGTAACGATAATTTAATTTAAACTATTCTATTTTACAGTTTTACACGTATATGGCAATTTAATACAAATAGTATTCACAATATAACTCACTTATAACACATAATTACAATTTCATTCACAATAATAAAAAAAAAAACATGTATTAAAATTATTAAAAAGATAATATATCATAAAGCAAATAATAAAAATCGTACGACCTTGTGGTACCACAGGTGTTGGCGATTGCTGGCTCCGGATGTTGTTAAAATGTCCTACGCGACTGCCGACACTGTAGGTTCGTACTCGATGATCTGTACTTCTTCGAAATTATTATTTAAATTAGTTTCCTTTAAATTTCTATTTCTTTGCTATTATTTATTGAATGATAAATATATATATAATTTTCTTTTACATTAATTTCAAAGTAAGAAGCAACTTTTCGTATTTATCTCGATACCTCGTGATGTACGAGTTACTAAAAGACTAGAATCAACAGTCGTCAACCATCATCGACGTAAAAGATATATCTATCTCGACTAGAAAAATCGACAAGCTTAACGGATAATAACAAAAGTACATGTATATCGAACGATAGGTTTTTATTCACACACACATATATATATATATAATACGTGACTACCGGTTGCGGGTTCTACCCACCGTTATTCCCCGGTTATTCTTGCATAGCCTGGCAATCCGCATTTAATTAAATAATATTTATTATTTCCCAGGTTATTGCTTTCATCATTGTATTCATTGCTTATATGTTAAAACTTATCAGTTTTTGACGATCTAAAACTACCCTGATGGAAATACCTCGGTTATTGACCGATATTATATTACGTTAATCGTTGTCGAAACTTATTTTTACTTTTATTTTTATTTTATTATTATTTTTATTTTTTCATCAGTACCCCCATCGTCTTAGATCGTCATAATATATATAAACGATCGTTAATATCGACAGTATGTACTGATTGGCAGTGGTGTAAGTTGCGCTAAAAAATTTCTTTCTGGGCACATCAACTTTCAATAAGATTATTTTGAGCGTTTCAATAGGTGATTATAATAGCGCGAAATTTTTTAGTAGCGTTCTCGAAATTACTACACGATAAGAAGGTGAATATTAAACAAATTTTGGAATACAGTTTTATTTCCGGTACATAATGAAAAGTGAAATTACAGTATACACCGCTGAAGTATAAAACATTTCACCAAGTTTATATATATATGTGTGTGTGTGTGTGTAAATTTTTGTTTGTTTTGCGTACGTGTGTATTTTGCCTATGATGTATTCTTGTATGCTCCATTTTTCTTTATAAACGATATACACGAGGACATATTTAACTCGTTAAACGAAGCGAAAAATAAGAGAGAAGCGTGCATCGGAAAATTGGTTTTCAAAGCCGCAAAAGATTTTTCCGATAAAGGTCGACTTTGCCAGGCTGAAAGATGATACATTCGGCTGTTCCCCTACCCCCGCTGCTATCGCTTTATTTCAATCATTGCCCCTTAACGTTCGCTTATCGGTGATGGTAACGAAACGCGAAATTTATATCGAACAACTAAGAAGGGAAAACTCTCCACAAAAATAAAAATTGTCGCAGGTTTCGTAATAAATGAAAAAGAAAAAAGTTAAGGTTTCCCCAAAAAAAACAAAGTTGGTTTGTTTTATTGTTCTTTTTTTTGGCTTTCTTTCTTATTTATCTTTTTATTTTGTCGATTTTTCTGAGGGGGGATAACGATTTACCGAAACAATGAACGATACGAATACGTTCAATTGTAGAACAGAGAGAGAACGATGAGTTGAATAGTGATTTATGTTCGAATAATAAAATGGTTCTTTTTAAAAAAAAAAAATCTTTATTATTTTTTACGTTCATTTTAGTGCAGCGTAACTGGGGATATAAAATTTCGCCCCGTGCCCTTAATAAGGCGACGGTTATAGTAGAATTCTAATTAGGCGCGCTATCTGTTGGAAACATATCGTAACTCTCGAATTCTACGACAGAAATCGGTAATTACATTAGCTAGTAACATTGTAATTATTACCCGTCTAACCTATTTTCATAGCTGTTATACATATATATTCATGCACTTACACCTACACATAACGAGAGCGCACCAAACAGAATACATATATATATATATATACATTAAATGCAGTCTCCGTATCGAAGGTAGGCGACTACTTACTTATACATACTTTGTTGTACAGTGTAAGTAGCGTATAAACCAATCAATAATATGGCATTAGCGTAGATAGACACACACACACTCGGCAGAACTGATTGTAAACGCTTTGTTGTCACGACAAAATGCAGCCCGCGTGTTTTTACACTGTACTACACGCGCATATGGCGTTGTGCGTGATGGTTTGCCATTGCCTTCAATGCGAAAATATTAAGATTATTTAGGTTTTATTTTCTGGCCGGAAATTTTGCGTCGTCGATCGTATTCGAACTCAGCACCTTCCGCATAGAAGTCCGTGCTCTAGCCACTGGGCTACCCCGACGACTTATATATATATATATATATATATATATATAATAAATTTACCTGGTAATATCATGCTATTTTACAACTTTTCTTCTTATAAACCTTTTCACACGTGTTATGGACTCAAAATAGCACGTGGGCTCTTAACTGAATCCGTTACGTTCATTTATTTTGTTACCATTAGATTTATTTAAATTGCTTTTGTCGTCTACATTAAATCGACCCTTTTTTCCATTTTTGAATATATATATATATATATATATATATTTATTTATTTATTTATTTTTTGTGTGCGCCGTCTTCGGTCGAAGTTTATCGTCAGCAAGTCTATTTTTTTGCTGGAAAATGTGGATTAGATATAAATATATATTTATCATTACATGTTTGCTGAGTTTACATTCTGGTGGTTTATAGTTATATGAATACAACAAGAGGTGTGTGTGCAATACTGAATTTTATTAATTATATATATCATCATGGTTGTCGTATTGTTCGTTGTCGAAAGTCGTGACTAGCCATTGTACGTGTTTATTTTTACATACAAAATGGACTAGCATTCGAGGAACTAATTATATGTAACGCTGATGCATTATACCGAATGAGGCCCCCTGCCTTCTTCGTGATAATTAAGAATTACATCATGATGAAATACTTTCTACATCGCTAGTTGTCGAACCCTCGACTATTAAGTTGACAGTCTAGCAAGTGGAAATCATTAACAGAGGCTGGACGAGAAGAAATTTTGCTCTGCTGTATTCCTTAGATATTTCGCAGGCATTTGATAAAGTGTAGCATCAAGACCTGATTCACAAGTTGAGTACTCTACTGTCAGGAAGTTTTTGTCACATATTGAAATCTTATTTATCAAATCGACAATTCCGGGTTGCACATGAAGAGGCAAGATCATTATTTTACTATAAACAAGCAGGTATACCACGTGGGCAGCGTGCTCGGACCTTTCCTGAACCTGTTATGTATAAGAGATTTGCTATTGATAACAAAAAAAAAAACAGTCACGTTTGCAGGTGATACCGCAATCTTAGCTGTGAGTGATATACATTCTGAAGCTACAAATAAATTGCAATATAGACTCGATCGGATTAAAAAATGGACTTTAAACTGGATGATTAAACTAAACAAACAGAATTATGTCCATGTCTTGTTTACATTACGCCACGCTGATAATATGTATCAGTTGTACTTAGGAAATTAAATCATTCCACAGGCTAACTCATTAAAGTATCTAGGTATGCCCTTAGATTCACGATTGACCTGGAAAGTTCATGTTAAAATGAAAGCCCAGTAGATCAAGAGTAAAACAAGCCTATTATATTGGTTAATAGACAGACAATCGGAGTTGGATGTTTCCTGCAAGCTTCTGCTATACAAACAAATTATTAAACCTATTTGGACTTATAGCCTTGCAAATCGAATCGGTATATCATGCAACGCCGTCAAAACATCGTAATTATATGCGATTGCTTATCGTTACTCACGTAACGTTGACATCGGAGTATCATGTTCATTCATAATGTCAGCAATTCGCTAAACAAGCAGCGGTTGGACAGTCATGTGCATGCAGAAACAATACAACTGCTATCGCCAACCCGTACATTTGGTTTTGTAAATATGTAAATTTATGTATAATGGGATATTCAAATAATCTAAAAGTAAGTTCTTATTTTTTAGGTTTTTTGCTTCGATCCCAATCCTTTCTACACATTTTACGCATTTTCTATAACTCCATTTTCAAACCTATTTAATTTACCCAAGTATGAACTAACTTGTATCATTTACTGTAAGTTGGACAGGTACATGTTCGGAAGATAAATCATTATAATTTTCAACTTATACATAAGTTTTAGAGATACTTTCGGAAATTAAAAAGTCGATCAAATCTGGTAATTTTTCACTACCTAATGAAGGCCAGTTTGTTGGGTTTTTTTATGAGTGTAATTAGCACGCGCTGTCGTGTAGTATTTTATTAATTTTCCTACTTTTGAAAGTGATCGGACGAAAATGTTTAGCGTTAAAATCTCCTCCACGTATGAAATCTGGTTGATGGAAAACTTATTCTTGGTGGGTAATACACAGCACAGATTATGATGGCTTAGGGTTTTTACGATAATCAATATCTTGATTTATACAGCGTCTAATGCTATAATTAGTATAGTCGAGCCAACATGAGCTTTGACACTTGATTATTCGCATTATATATAGTGTAACTGTTAATACTAAAGTAATTGCGACTAGTGAAGCAACTTTCCGATATTAATACAACGTGAAATACTTTATGTACAATAAAGGTTTCGAATTCGTTTCGTCGAAAAGTTAAACGATTCCAAATAATAATTAAAACACTGAGTCGGTCATTTCTTGTTTTTGTACTTAGTACTCATTTCCCTTTTTTTTAAGGGGTCAATTTCATCAGCAATAGCTTTCCTTAGTCGCTTTTTTAATACCTATTGTAGCAGTTTAAAATATTTTATTAGCAGTAAATGGTTTGACAGCTTTGCAAGTTTCTCGCTGAATTCATTTTACTATCATCATTTTAGGTTTCTCAGCTTTATAGATTAGGCACCTTTTCCAACTGGAAGTATGTTCTCCTCATCCGTAATTTGCCCATCTACACGATGCAGATTTCCACTTTTATGAATTATTAGCTTTTATACTATTATTGTCTATTTACACGAAAACGATCAAATATGCTTCGAAAACCTAAAAAGAGCAACTCCTAAAACCATACACACTAACAAGAGACTTTAATTGTCAATAACATCATCTGCAGATCCAGATTTACGAATAGCAGAGATCAAATCATAGAAAAGCTCCTTGCAGATCCGAACACAAGCCTTTTAAATGCAACCAGTCAACGTCTATAATGGTTCCACATCAGCGATAGATTTAACATTATTTACTTCGCAAGTAACCTACAGTGGCACGTCAACAAAAAGTTATACGGAAGCGATCACTTTCCCCAAATTATAAACTATTTTACAAATTATCGCAGACGACATGACTGGTACCATAATTATATAATTCATAAAGCTGATTGCAGTAATTTTAATAACAACGTAAACCTCGCAGACACATAGAAAATACTTCCAGTCCAGTTGTGCTTAATAACGAAATATCGCAAAACATCATATCATCGGCTGATTTACATATACCAAAACAATTCAAATTATAAAAACGGCGAGTCACCTTGGTGGAACAAATCGTGCAAATGTACGATTAAAAAAAAAGAACAAATTATTAAATAGATATAAACGATTTCCGACTTATGAAAATCTCGTACTGTTCGAAAAAGCCAGAGCTCTGGCTAGACGAGCAGTAATACAATAGAAAAAAGAAGTTTGGCAAAGCTTTGTCTCCAACTTAAATATTCCGATGACACTACTGTTGAACAAGATCAGGAAAATAACGAATAGTAATAATATTAGTTATATAACTACAATTAGAACTCCAGCTGGTGAATTAGTATACTATAGTAATAGAACAGGCTGAAATAATGGCAGACCATTACTACGAAACGAACAACATAAATATACACAATAAAATCGCAGAAGATGACTTTGATTCAGATATTGATGAGCCGTACAATGTAGGCATTAGACATATGAAGTTTACACAACTATAAAATCTTTAAAAAGTTCAGCAGCTGGTACAGATCGGATACACCCGAATATGTTAAAACACATAAATGAATCTAAAATAAAAGTATATACGTGATTTATTCAATTAAATCTGGAAATCGAACATGGTTCCAGATGTATGGGAAGAAATAAACATCATACCAATCCCGAAACACAACCAGAATCATAATGACCAAGCGAGTTACAGGCCTATTTGACATGCGTCTTATGCAAGGTAATGGAGAGAATTGTTGGCAGCAGATTAATGTGGATCGCGGAAAACAATCGGTTTATAGATAATCTACAAAATGTCTTTAGGAAAGGACGTTCAACTGTTGATAGCCTAATACGCCTACAACAGGAAATCCAGGATGGATTTGCTACACGCCAACACACCGTATGTGTCTTTTTCGACATAGAAAAGGCGTTTGACCACTTATCATCCAGTTCACTAAGCTTCACAAACGTGGTTTTCGAGGCAATCTATCAAAATTTATCCGTTTATTTTTAATGGTCAGGAAATGCAAAGTCCGAGTAGATAATTCACTGTCTTCCAGAAAAAGCAAAATAACAGGTGTCCCTCAAGGTTCCGTATTAAGCCCATTGTTACGTATACTTGCATTATCATACTTGAAAAAACTTATCACCGCACCTGTAAAATATTCTATATACACAGATGACTTAGTTATTTAAATTAGAGGTAGTAATATAGCAGGGTTAGAGCAACCTTGCACAAAATATAACTGAAATCGAAAATTGGGCCGCTGCAAAAAACACTCGTTTTTCTCCGAAAAAAAAAAAAGTCGCAACACGCTCCTCCAGAAGCAACTCAAATTCTCGTTCTATCCTACTAAAACTGAATCATAATTATTAAATAATGAGAAGCAAACAAAATATTCAATAAAAAACTTAGCTGGAAATCCCACAACATATACTGCACGAACGCACTCAAAGTGTTAAATATGTTACACTACAAATCCTGGGCTCAGACAGGCGAAACACTACTACGGTTGTACGGCACGCACGTTCAATCAATAATAGACTACGGTGCTACGATATACGTGGCAGCATCGTGCAAAGTAATCAAAAAATTGAATATTACATAAAACCAAGCACTACGCGTATGTATCGGAGAGTTTTTTACAATTCCGGTTACAAGCTTACACATCGATAGTAACATACCATCGTTAAAAGATCGTCGAATTAATTACTATAAAATGTTTTGCTGGAGCCTGGAAGGGTTGTACACTAAGAATAATTAAGTATTCTGCCTATGGTGCAAGAATTACCATAATACCATTAAACCGCCTAATTCACCGAGCCCGCAATGGCATAAAGCCAAATTGCTAAACATCTAGAAGCTATCATTAAACAGATAAGATGCTCATTAGAGCGTGCCAAACAAGAGCACTGGTCGAACTTTAGCAGCGATACGACAGATCAAGTCGCAAATTGGATAACATCGTACCGCACAAATAGACGAGAGGAAGTGGTTATAGCGAGGATACGAATCGGTCACACTAGGCTAACACACTGCCCACTGATCAATAGAGAAGCATGGACATTATGACAGCTCTCTGCATTAACGGTAGGACAGTCATAATCACTGAATGCCAAAAATTCGGAAACAAAAAAAAGGGGTACAGATGAACTACTACAAGACAAAGAGGACATGTCGCAGAAGCTGCTAAATTTTTTAAACATATCGAACCTACTCAAATTAATATAATTAAGTACGTTACTATGTAATTATCCTTTTCACTGTTTTAATAAGACTTTAATTTCACACTGTATCGTGGTGGACGAAAATTACCGGAATAGTCGTGCGTCGTTAAATAAAATCTATAAATAAATTAATTAATTAAATGTTTCGTGAACGTTAAAAGTTCGAGTAGCTTTTCTGAATAGCGGTATGTATGTATAAATAAATAAATTAAATGTTTTGGTAACGTTAAAAATTCGAGTAAATTGTTATAAATAAAAAGTATTACTGAAGAATTCTTATACAAAATTATAATATAACGCGATTATTAAAGTAGCAGAAGAAAAAAGCTGAAAGCGATATCGGCGATTAAAACTCGGGGGGTGGGAGGGAAATGTGTGAAGATGTAAAAGGAAATAGTTGGAAGTAGTAAAAAGTAAAGTAGTTGCCAAAATTCTTGGCACGCTTTCCTAAATGGAAACAATTTCTTATCTAATGTTACAACGGCTCATAAATTAAATTAGAAGAAAAAACATTTCCAACAGATCGATAACCATCACCCCCTCGCGCTGTGATCTGGACGAAAAAAACCGTGGATAAAATGTCGAACAACTATTTAATTAAGAACAAAGAACTTTTCGAGCAGAAGAATTTATACTTACTTCGCATTTTATAATGTACCGTTTTCAAACTAAGTTTTTCACTTAGAATACTACGTGACACACACATATCAACAGACGCACACATTCATTTTATATATATATATATATATATATGCACATTTTTAATTTTTCTTGTAATCTAGTCCAGATAGACTAATAAACAAGTTAACTCTTTAACAAATAATAAATAAATAATGTTAATACCAATTACTTAGGTGTAGACGTATTATAAAAAGGTGCTTTAGTTGGTAGCTGTATGTTTAAGTTTTATACACATATTACCAAATATCTTAAGCCTGTTAAATTTGTCTTATGAACACATTTCCCTGAACGCATCCCGACAGATGAAAATTTTCGTAAACCATTCCTATATCGAGTGTACAGTAAATGTATAAAACCCTTCTACGAAATGCAAAAATAAAATATCTATCACTTTTTATCGTGCATTTTGGTAGAGCATTCGGACAAATTTTAAATATATATGAATAATATATACCGCTACCGCGTGCAATGGGAAAAGTATAGAACTTCGAACAAAGTATTGCAATGTTTCAAATGTAAATTTTTCGGACGCATATCTATTAACTCTTAAACGTAGCCGGGCGCGTGTAACTGATAATAGCTCTGCATTATAACGTTGATTGCCAAGGTACACATCGATCTAATAGTCGGGTTTTTCCAGTTTACTACGCTATTTTCGATAATATAAATAGTCGTAGACCCGCTTCCGAAAATTGCGCTTTTTACTAATAATATCAATAACAGTAATTATAATTATGGTAATAGCAATGATAATGATAATACTCTCAATATTAATAACCTTAGTAATAATAGTACATAAAACTCCGACACGCAAACCGCTCGTATGCGATCTTCATCCCTTTCTGATTCGGAAATTGTTTCAGTTATACCGGATATTGTAATTATTTAAAAATTTACATTTTAATAAAGTTCGCAAACTAATCAAATTGACTGCTGTAAGCCGACTCAATTTAAGCCAGTGATAGATTTTGCAAAATTGCTGTAATATATGAAATTGAATACCTTAATTCGGTCTAACTCTTTAATTAGTTTAATTTTTTTGTGATGGAATTTCGGGCGATTTATTCATATAGTGTATGTAAGTGAAACAAAGATTGACCCGACGCATAAATTAAGCTGCTGAGAGGGTACTTATCGACTAGACTGAAGTTTAAAGGGTGGTGGAGTATTCTTCTTTATAAAACGAAGTATTTAAATAAAATTCGGACATTTCTCTTGAATTATCTTTATCATCCTATTCCGTTTGCTGACACCCCTCCCCCAAGGTAAGTGGTAGATATCTTTATGGTAATATTTCCAACTATTGCAGCTGACTTTAATGCACGGTATTCGGAATTGCTATTCCAAACAATATGGGTGGCAATTTTATCCTACGTATGTCATATAGATTTAATTTTCAAACTCTAGCTCCTTAGTAAACCTTTCTATTCGGACAATCGAATTTTACACCCCAATTTTTTTTTTTTTTATTATCGTATTAACGTATTAGAATCAAACGATAACCAAGCCTGTTTCTTTACCATTTTTAAATTCTAATCATAATCCTGTTTCCTTCGAGTTAACTAAATCATTTTTTGAAGAATGTCTAATGTAGTGATGTTTTATTAAAATAAACAACAAGAAATAAGTTAAAATCACTAAACTTTTTTTTCTTTATGAAACATCGCAAAGCTTTTCGGTTCTTAGACCATTATCAAGTGAATATTTTCCATTTTATATGTTTTATTTATAACTGTTCACTTGATAATAGCCTAACAGCCGAATTCGCAATTTTTTTATAAGAAAACATTTTAGTGACTTTAACTTATTATTTGTTGTTTATATTAACTAAATCCGGTATTACTATTTCCATCTGTTTTCCTCTTTAAAAATACTAATTGAATATAAAAATTGCGTTGATAATAAATTAATAAGGTAACATTAGAAGATCCTTATAAAACTAATACGCAATTCGAGAAAAAAGCGAATAGTTTTACTAACTTGGTCATAAAAACGGTTCAATCGGTGTCGTTCCTAAATCTGTCGCAAGTTTAAGTTATTCATTATCATCATCGCTGGCTCGTTTCGAGCATCGTGACCCTTTGAATCCTCATAAACGAATCTGTTTGACTTCCTTGTAGTTCAATCTGCTCGCCGGTCCATCATTTCTCGTATTGACGCGATGGACTGTTTTAATTCTCTGTCTAGATATCTTGTTATTGACCTCCTCGATGACCTCATAATCATTATATGACCTGCGAATGCTGTTATCCGTCCCTGTACTACGGTTTGTAATCTACGTTCCACTTTAGTTTTTTTTATCACAGTCAAGTTAACATTAGATTAATTTCGTCATTTTTGTTACAGATTTTATTGCTCACAACTTTTTTTATTTTCTGGATGGATATATATATATATATATATATATATATATATATATATATATATATATATATATATATATATATATATATATATATATATATATATATATATGTTACTTAAGTTAAAAGAACGAGAAAACCAACTCAGAATTTTACTACACGTACTATGCTCGGTTTTTCTCTAAGAATTTCCGTTTTATATATATATATATATATATATATATATATATATATATATATATATATATATATATATATATGTATATATATAGTACGTATAAAATTCTAAATAATGTTTTGATATTTTTACGCTCGTATTATTGTAAAACATTATTTCGATAAAGCGGACGGTTATATTCGAATTGTGGAACGGTAAAATAAATAAACAAATCTAGATTCGAACATCTAGTGTTCAAAACTGATCCTAATCAAATCTGCACGTGGAAAAAAAAGTCATCATTCCGTTTGATATTTGTTATTCCGCATACAAAAGACCAAGCCAAAGATCAAGAGCGTCTATAATGACCGGTGTATGCGATCGCTTGAATATAAGTAAACATCGAGAACTTTAGAGATTAAAAAAAAAAAAGAATTCGCCAGACAATAAATTTCTAAATTTCTTTCTCCTTCCATTTCTCTTATTTCGGTTAATATATAAAAGAAATTACTGCCGATTAAAAATGATGTTTAAAAACACATGAAAAAAAAATTAATGTTGATACGTGTAACGTTTGATTGAAATGTGGGACGAATTCATTATCGACATTGAATCTATTTATAAAATCACCAGCGAACCTGTTATTTATTTATACGTACGTATATGTATTATATTCATATTATATATATATATATATATATATATATATATATATATGTGTGTGTGTATGTATAAAAATAGCTACAAAAAAAATCGCCGTCCTAGTAAGCGAAAAATTATGATTATTATTCGTATCTCGCTTTGCAGTCCGGAAAAATGAAATTACTACGGTAGTTGCCGAGCGCGGTAGCTTTTCGACGAAAAAGTGGTCGAAATAAGAATAAGAAGAGACTAAATATAAATGAAAAGAAATGTATATAATATCGAAAAACGGGAAAAATGGAACATAGCGGAAAGTTAAGCAACAGAAGTGGATAGCGGGAGCAAAGCTCTCCGTCAAAATAGTGGAAGCGCATGTAGAATTGAAATGAAAGGAAAACGGCATCTGGATAAAGTTACCATTCCTTTCCTATTAGAAAGAATTGCCTGAGGGGAATAAAAATTTGTCACTGTGTTATTGTAATCGTCCCTATTATCACTACCAAACACCAGCAGCAGCAGCAGCAAGCGGCAACGTTGTTACTGTTTATTGCGGCAAGTTGAAAAGTGAGTTACCATTTCTTAATATCTATAGAAGAACCGAACCTCTCCTTAAACGTGCACCGAATGAAAAAATCACATTTAATATATACACCATCACACACACACACACACAATATATATATATATATACAATAATAATAATGTACACTTAACACTCGTGCGATATCCATCATACAAATGAAAAATACCTCTTCTGTTTAGATATCAACGATTTTAACCGATAAACTTTTACATCTATCTATACGATACTGTTGTACAATCATCGTGCATCTCGAGAACCTAGTCTATTCGACGAAACAGTCATTAGCCGGGATTAAACGAGACGTGTTACTTGGTAAAGGTTAGAATTAAGTTTCTAACTTTAACATCATCGGTTCCGACGCAGTATTACACTTCCACTTGCGTATATCGGCTTACTTACTAGTACGGACAAAGGAAAACCAGATCGAACAAGATGTCGTTGTTACGTCCGTGCAACACCGGCAAACAACGCCTCACGATGACGAAGAAAGTTTTCATTTAATTTCTTCGTCCGTTTTTCCACAGCTTACAGGATTACATCACGGTCACGTATCGAAATATTTCAACACCGGCTAACTATCGTACCATCGATATTATTAGAAATGGACAAATCGAAACGATATCTCGATTTCAAGTATCTATCCTATTACGTACGAAATGACGATAGTTGAGGAAACTACCACTTATATATATATATATATATATAATATCCTATATCAGTCCATTGCTGGACGTAGGTTCTGCTCAATCGTTACGGTTAGTTCTTCCCCACTACCTGAATTATATCGCCATACCCAACCGACGGTTGTTCTCTTATGAAGCGATCACCATTCCAATACTCCTTTTGTCCATCTATTATCCTTCCTTATAGCCATGTGCCCTGCCGAGGTCCACCTGGGCTATCTGCTCCACCGCGTTACGAAGTTCTATTCCGCGATGTACTTCTGTCTGCATCATATTTTTCTTACGAGTCGTCATTCTTTTTGCCCGAGATACACAGGTACTCGTTGACTAATTTTACTATTACTACACTGTATTATTTACTTCCGTTCGTGAACATTCTCCAGTATTTATCATTACTTCGGTCTTATGCAAGTTTATGCTATCCTATTTTATTTGAACGTACGTTTAACTGAGTCAGCATCGCTTGAAGCTCTTTTGAGCTAGTGCTTTATTATATATATATATATATATATATATATATATATATATATATATATATATATATATATTACGAGTCCCCTAATGGGCCCTTTGTTACCGCATACAGACTTCGTTGCTACTTGTTTTAAGAACCTCGCGCAAATTATTAATTATGATACGCAAATATATATACACACGTACAAGAATATAAACAAACGTATTAATAATAATAATTGTTTAATTACTTTTACACATACGTATACATATCCCCATATACATAAAATGACGAAAAATATATCTATAAAATGTTTTCTAATGATTAACGCATTTTGTCGCATTAATTAAAAATAGTGCAAGCACGAACTAACCTGGTTTGAGATTCCGTCTTCTATTCTGTCTTTTTGCGGTACTTTTATTTCTTCTTTTTATTAAACTAACTCCTTTGTCAGCTGGCATTTTCTAGCTAAGCAACAACTTCTATGGAAACTCAACTACTTTCTACGTTACTCTCCCTGCTAACAATTTCAAATAACTTCTTTGAAAATTCATAGCTAAAACTAAAACTCTTTTTCCTTCCATCTTTTCGAAACTCTGCCCTCTATCAATTTTCACTATATTAACTGGTTACACGCTACCTCATAGACCATAGATGCGCGCTGTCACTTAATTATTGTTATTACTGTTTGAACACAACTGACGTATCTCAAACCAGGTTTTTTACAATAATAATAATAATATATCTTTTTTCCGTTACCTTTATGGTCGTTAATAATAAATATTTATATAATTCGTTTATTTGACGTTTACATCGTATGCACTTAATTAAATATATACGATCATTTAATTCTTTACTTCGGCGTGACATACGACGACCGTCGTAATATATATATATATATATTAATCTATGTTACCTATAATATAAATTAGAGCGATAATGGCTGAAAATTTGGCTTTCTATACAAAGAAAGAAGAAAATTACTATAATCCGGACGTATCGGTATTTTGTGAAATAAATTTACAAATACATAGTGGCCAAAAACTTACTTTAACACCGTTCGGTATTATTTTTTCATTCCCACGAATGTCTCAATGTTATCGGAATATTCATCCGAATAGCAGTTTACTCAAATTCGTAATATTCGAATACCAAATTTATCCAAATATTTACATCTCTAATATACTGAAAGCTCTTTGTATACTGACGTTGTTTCCGTGTGATTATTCCGTATGTTACATTCAAACAAGTCCAGATATTTTTCTACACAGTCATGCGTGTATGTGCTGTTTCCTCTATTGGAACATACATATACATCGTGAAAGCTATTATTTATCCTCCTTTATTAAGTGTATAATCAAAAAGTAGGTTCATTGTTTATTGTTTTGTTTATTATCGCTTTAATGTATACGTTCACGGGTTAATTGAGTTAGACGGTCGGCCACATTCAAGTGTACGGCCGAACGAGTTCACTAAACTAAACGAATCTATTGACTTATTGACTAGTAACACTGTAGTAACACGTGTAATAGCCCGTATTAGAAATGTATGTTAAACGGAATCGTCCATCCAGCCAGTGTTGCCAGATCTATCCTTTTTATTATAGATCCACCATTTTTCAGTGATTCCTATAGAAATAACGTTATTTCCAAGAATATTTTATTAATCTACCGCTTCTGATATTTAAGTTAATTAATTAATTCCAGTTTAAGTATTTAAAA
Organism: Coronaproctus castanopsis; assembly: GCA_032883995.1. NCBI lineage: Eukaryota > Metazoa > Arthropoda > Insecta > Hemiptera > Monophlebidae > Coronaproctus > Coronaproctus castanopsis. The sequence continues at coordinate 120,894,947 of CM065052.1, read as the reverse complement.
TGCTAATCATTATTCTTTCAACCGTCATGTTTCATTATTTAAATGTTACCTGCATATGTGTAGCGTATTAATTGCAATGGGGAATATAGGATTATGTAAAAAGACGCATCAGTGTGAGAGTTGGACAATTTAAGGATGCCAATCGGGGGCGTTGCAAAAAATAAAAAAACCAAAAGAACATGTTTTTCTATGAGAGCCGAATTTTGATGTTGCAGTGAGCGTGACACAAGTAGCATTGTAGGAAATATTGATAATTTGCTACTAAGGAAGATAAACAGTTTATACAATTTGGAATAATTTCAGAAATATCGTATTGTACCGATTACACAGTTTTTTTTTGTGTTTTTTTTTGTATGGTCAACTACCACCTTTTACTTCGAAGCATCTGGCAACGCTGATTCCAACACTGACGTCGATCGTAGATAATTTATTTAAATACAAATCTTAGGTTCTTATATATACGAGCAATGGAATACCAAAAAATATTTGTACACCCACAAATGTTGAGACAAAATATTAGTAAACACTTGTTAATCGTTCTCCTTTTCCAATTAATCAGACCGGGCACACAGCAACAGGTAGTTGTTAAATAAATGATATGCAAATCGGTCAACATACGAAAACTTCACCGGTATAATTTATTTAGAAAACCTTTATTTTAAGATGGGGATTATATATATATATACATATATATATATATGTATACATATATATATGTATATATATATATAATCATATATATATATATATATATATATATACATATATATATAGTGTTTGCTTTTGTATGTATGTGTGTGTGTTTAAAAGCTTAATATGTACGTATGGGCTTTGTAGCGTAAGGGTAATGCATGAGCGTTTTGTTCGCACGACCTGAGTTCTAATCCCAATCGAAACGATAATTTTTCATGGAAAACAGCCTGAAGTCAACTGGAACATTCATCTCGTTGGTCGACAAACGAGAATCAGTTAGACACTCAAGACGACGGGAAAGGCAATTGCAAAGCCCCAAGTATGGCTTGTCCAAAATGTCGTCGTTTGGCTGGTACTTTATCAATCTTCAGGTTCATTAGATAAGTTAGACGACGTTCCATAAAACTTTCGAATTGATGGGAGACTTTAGTTTTACTTTAGTACTGAAAATGACTATTCATTCCTATATACATTAGTACAGAGAAATAAGTAACATTAATAGTGGTGGTAATAGTATTAATGTTACTACGAATAAAGCTATTTAAAAAAATAATAATAATATTATTTTAATATAAATTTATTTGTCTATTTATTTATTTATCTATCTATTTTTATTGTCGATTTAAGAAAGAAACGAAAGACACTAAACCGAAATGGCTAAATTCAACTGGACAATATTTCCGCGTTTATTTTTTTTTTTTTAATCTCTCCGAGTTAACTATTGTCAACGGATACGCGAAAATTCCGAAGCTTTATCGACGAAATAAATCCTAGCCGCCACCGGGCAAAAAGGATTTACAACGAAATTAAAAGGGACATACATCAAATAGAAGCTTTCATCTGTCTACGGGGCATGACCGAGCACAGCGATCTCGTAAAGAAATCGTATCGGAACGTTAAATCCGTTTATTTAGTATATAACCGGATCCCGGTAATCGCGGAAAAGAATGCCACGGTATAACGTACAATCGGAACGTTAAGTTATTTGTTGACAAAATAAAATGTCCAAACTTCAGTGACAAATCGAACTGAAAAGAGAAAAATAATGGAAGTCCAAAAAAAAACAAATTCTACAATTCTACATCTCCCTCTCCAGTCTATCACTCTCTTCTCATCTCTCTCTCTCTATATATATATATATATATATATATATATATATAAAATATGTATGTGTGTGTGTGATTTATATATATATCAATACTTATGTGATACACACACACACATATATATCGAGAAAGAGATGGAGAAATTAGATTTTGAAACATTGTTTGCTTGATTGCTTGTGCTTTGGATACCAGCGTAGAATTATCAAAGGCTGGTGGATTGGATTTACCTATACAGATATATATGTATGCATGTATTTTTTGTATATTTATATATATTGTGCGCGTTGTATACATTTCGTCACATATCATTCACTGATGAGTACTTCTTTCTTCCGATTCCTCTACCACCATCGACGTCAATTCCTGTTAAAAAAATAAAAAAATAAAATATATCTGCTCTAAATTTCTCCTACTTTCTTACCAATAGGGTGCACCTACCACCACCATACCCATCATCGTCGTATATACGAAACCACGTACACGAACGTAAATCTAAACCTTTTTTTCGATCGTTCGTGTCCATTTTTCTGTATTTTTCGTTTGATAAGTCCACTCCGTATAATTTTCTTCATCTACTTCTGGTCTTTATATTATCCTCCGTTTCTCCGAGCTACAATAATAAAGAGTTCATTTCTTCGCATTCGCTAGTTCGTCCGAATTATAATCGACTCTCCGTTTTTTAAATTCGTTTAACCTTAAACTGGCAATTATTTTAAAATAGATTTTGTTACGTTTTTATGTTCTATAAGTATCTACACAGTTTTTCGGTTGACGAAAAAAAAATAAATCGAATTGCGTAGTACAAAATAAAAAAAAAAAAAAACGATTAAATAGATCCGCGTGAACAAATTGGAACAGAAAATCGGTTAAATTATACAAAATGGCAGTTGTAAGGTACATATCAACTGTCCGTCTTCTATTAAAATCAAAACCAGCTCTCACGTTATATAAATGGGCCTAATACACCCCTCACCGCAAAATTATTCGCGTCTCACCGATTCAGTATGTATCATGGGTGTGTGTTTCTTGCCCACATATTCAGCCGACCGAATTAATCCGACACCTTTAAAATCCTATTATACCGGCATCCATCGTTTTGCATTTTACTCTCTATGGAATTAGGAATAGTTTCTATGAAAAGTTATATGTTGAACGTTACAATTCCTTTGAACGTGCATGCGTCGTTCCTTTGTGTCGCCTTTGTAAATATACCAATCGTACGTTTCCGAATTGATAATGTTAAAAGACAATAGTAGTAACCAAAGTTCTTGATAGTGAGAACAAAATTATATATATATATATATATGTGTGTGCGTTAACATTTCGATTTGCAATGTCGACTAAAACAATTTTATTCGATTAATCGTTGTAATCGTAAAATTCACGATGTCTACTATATGATCCGTGAAATTTTAACGCTAACGAAATTTTTTATTCTCTTTTTAACATAAAATGTATCAATTTTAAAAGTGTTTATTGAAAATTATCTGCAGTTTACCTATGAAGCGTATTGTATAATAAATACCACGTGTAGAATTTATCGTTTTGTTGCAAAATTTTACAATATACCACTTGAAAGTGTTAATTTCCATCACTCTATAGCCGACCGTTTATTAATTCGTATTTTAGTTGATAAACGGAGAACCAACTTACTGCGAAAGTAAAAGAGACGGTGATGGCAATTTACCAGAAAGCTTCGTCTGTCAGTCTTGAAGCTAATAAAGATAGGCACCGATTTTTGAAGGACTTTCTGTTATTCGTAAATTCTGTTCGAGCACATGCGCTTATCATGTAATAGCAACTTAGTGATATTTTAATTCCATTTTAAATGCCTAGAACATTTAAATTTATTTCAGAACCAGTAGGTGAAAAATGGGCGACCAAACCCCCTGGCATTGGCCGTGTATTGGGAAAACGTTTAAAAGCGTTTAAGTTTTTTTTTTTAAGTATGTATATGAATTTATTTTAGAATTTCTTTTTAACATTTATATGGTAACGCAATTAAGGACGTCATGGCGTACTTAAAATATAGACGTTTGTTCTGATAAGCGTGTGCAGATGATTACAATAATGCCGCTAAAGTACATCCGCTATCAGATTATTTTACAAAAGTACTGTTTTATCACTTTGATAATTTTTTAACATTGTAAATCTAAAGTAATATTTTTTACATTTTATATTTTTATAAATTGTATATATTTTTATATTTTATATTAAACTCGATCCAAAAATAATTTTTTGTAAATAAAAACTTTTAGATATTTTAACTCTTTCGTTGTCGCTTATTTTTTTAAAAAATTTCCACACTTTTCGAAAAAAAAAAAAAAACACGTTAAATTGTTTAAAAATAAATAAATAAATAAGCAGGTATCGTAATATCTCCGTCCAATAAAGAATTATTAATCAAACTAACGTTAAGGAAATTCGTTATTGTTTAGTACATTGGAAAAAATGTTATTAAACGAATCCGATATAAATGTTTAATTTACGGTCGTGCGAATTACAACTGTTATTAGAATTGTAAATGCTTAAAGTATTATTTTTGGACGTATATAATGTAATAAAATACACAACTATCTAACAGTTCTTTTGGAGCCGACAGAGCCGTCTTACTAAAAATTTATCTAACAATAATACGTCCCTGTTTAGATTATGATGCTCCAATTTATAGAACGGCAAAATCATCGATTCTGCATACTTTAGATCCGATTTATCATTCAGCTATTGGCTCTTGAAGCTCTTCGCACTAGTCCAACACAATTAGTCTATTAATTGAAGCCAATGAATGGGTCGCTAAAATTTCGTCGAGAGTACTTAATGATGAAGCTTGATACGTATACCAAAAGCAGATTACATACATCAAACATACAAAAACCAAAAATGTTACGTCATCTCCGCTTATTCAATCGGATTATTTCAAACTCATATTACAAATATCATCAAGACCTTGAACATCAACCTTTCAGAACAAATAGATCATCGTATAATACCATCGCTACCACCGAACAAAAGAAGAAATTTAAAAATTGACGTATCATTGGCATTATACAACAAAAATACGATGTCAAAACAAAGAGCGTACGACAGACTAATGAAATTATTTAATTCATATGAAAAATTCTATACAGATGCATCAAAGACAACCCGATATACGGGTTGTTCCGTCATACATCGAGATATCACCGTAAGATACGTTTTACCAACCGAATTCTCAGTGCTATCCGCTGAATGGCAATCAACTTAGCTGTCGATTTGGCTAGAGACTTACGCTTACAAAAAATAATTATTTTTACCGACGTACTTTACGCCATTCGAAGCATTAATCTCGACCTGTCAAAATCTAACCACCCGATAGCCCAAGATATTCAGCTAACCAACACATGCAAGAAACCATTATATGCTGGATCCTTTCACACTCCAACATAAAGGAAAATAAAGAAACTGACATCGCTGCGGGAGATGTTTCCAGTACCAAAAATTTCAATCCCAATACAAGACGAAATACATAATATCTAAAACTAATTTCACGATGGAACTTACGCTGGAAGTGTCACAACCAACAAACTACATAATAGAAAAAAAATCAACCGATATGCTGCTACTGCGGACGGGAGCCTCTAACAGTCGAACACATGCTATCAAAGTGTAGGCCACTTCAGAAACACCATCCTGATGGCAATATTTCAATTCCCGCGGCACTCTCTGATAATCCAATGGAACTTGAAAAAACCATTCAGTTTTAAATGTAACAAACTTATATCTGTTCATTTAATTAAAATAGCCTCGGTGCCTCTAACCTAAGTTGTGGTACACGGCACCTAAAAAAAAAAATGCACAACCTGCGACGAAGTGAGGATAATCGCAATATGTTTAGTGATTTTAGTACACAATCCAAAGAAGTACTTAGGCGTTATGTTGGACCGAGCCCTCCTAACGTATAAAGAACATTAAGAAGATAAAATAGAAACAAAAAATCAACTGTCCCTCGGAACCCAGGAAAGAAGTGAAACTTAAAGACGTTTTAACTAAATTCGATACAGAGGGTCTAGGAGAAGTTTTCTTAAAGCAGAGTAAATGCTTTGACACGAACGTCCGAAATTATCTAGGATGGAATTATAGAACATAATGCTGAAGGAGAATCGATCGCAACTATGAAAACAACCGAACGTACATATTTAGCTTCCGGTAATAAATTACCGGCGGGCAATATGGAAAACTCCGAATAGAATAACAACACTTCGTAATAATCCGTAATTTAATAATAAATAATAACGATATAATACTAATATCTACCGAAGAATTTTACACGACGTCATTTGAAAGGATAGCAGTTCACTCGATTGTTTTACAGGATTTACGTTGACAAATACGAGTTGGCACTCATTTCGAATTTACTTACAAATACCGATATATGTATATATATATAATATAATAGGTTTGTATGTATGCATCCAGGCAGACACGTAATGCTGAATCTGTTGGTTTAGTACTTTACCTTTCTATCGTTAAATATTTCTATTTGCAAGAGTTTCGTTTATCCTTTTACTGTGCAGTACGGCCAGATAAATAAGATTAATAACAACGCGTTCATTTTAGTTAACAGAGTCTGTTCCTCTAAATAGAGTGAACTAAATTACTTTCCGACATTATTGTGAGAGAATTAACACGTATTAATTGTGTCATCTGCAGCGAATTCGCGTCGCTATATGTTCCTCCTTAAATATACACCGCCACTCAATTTCTATCAGCCTCTCGTCGTTATTTCCAATTTGTCGCGTTGATTTTTTGTACGTTCGAAGAAAATTAATTTTCACTCGGTACAAACGAGTTTTACACACCCCATCATTCGTCGCCTAGTGTAATTAAATTTCATCGAAGAATTTAATAGAAAATAAACCGAATAATTAAAATAAAAATTCGTCGCAAAAAAAAAAATTGTAATTAAATTATTATTATTAAAATTCGTTTACTTACCGAGGCAGATCCTTCACACTCACTAACACCACGGATGACTTGAAAAAAGTCGTAAGACGCGTATATACTACTACAATAGTATATAATTTAACCGATGGAAAAATCGCCGCTTTGTTCGTGATATTTTTTAAATTTAAATTTTTCAATATTTAATCCGGATAAAATTACGTTTCGAATAAACCTGTTTTGTTAATAATATAACTGTGTTCTTCGTCGTTTTTATATATTGACGAGTAAATTTACAAATTTTTATCGAATTTCGAATTAGGAATAACTTCTAACAATTCATATCACTAAAATCGGGTATTTAAGACTTCAAAAAAATTTTGTTTCGACTTAATTTGAGTTAATATTTATTTCGAATAAACCTATTTTCGTTAATAATAAACTCCGATCTATAGGGCTACGTTAGATGCACATAGTCGTTAGTGCAGGCAGCGGCTCGATACCACTAAAAATTAGTATTTATGAATGATTTTAGAGTATGGAGTTGTTGAGCTAAATATTTTTGTATCGTTTAATTTCTATTAATATATTTCGAATATGTCCGTTAATAATGAAGCTGTTTTTTTCACTCTGAAAATCGTGTTTTCGACATAAACTCGGTACTACTAAAATTAGGCTTTAAAAGGAAACATTTTTTTACCGTTTAATTTAGTTATATTTCGAATATGCACATTTTCGTTAATTATAATTTCTGGACATAAGATAACACTAATTTTAGAGGTTATCATTTTTCCTGTTAAATAATTTTTTATTGATTTACGTTAAAATATTAAACGTGTTTTTGTTTATTGTTTTCGATAATGCCCATCTCGGTGTATTTTCTGATTGTAAAACACGCTGTCAAAATGTAATAGTCAAATTTAAAATTACTATCGTAATCATATTATTGTTTTGTATATATGTAAATGGTCTTAATTTAAGTCATCTTAACTAATAATCTCTTTAGAAAAATGTTTTTTAAACGATCGTTATTTGTGTTGTTATAAATGAAATTTCACTTTTTTCTTTTTTTTATAAATTACGTTTAATAAGTGGTATTTCCTTGAGCAACCGAATAATAATGATGTCGCAAAAACACCCGATGTTCATAATTGAGTTCAACATTACAAATAACAGCTCGAGCGGCAACGATGTTTATGGCTGCAAACTATTGTATATTATAACATTTTAGATGTGGCTATTCCATTTTTCATTATAAATTAGTTTTCGATGGAGAATTTTTCAAAAGAGTGTCTTTCCATCGAGACAATGTCACTCGATGATTATTGTTTTCCGTATGCATACGTGTCTCGTTATCCTAAGAATATAATGATGTAAGAAACGAGATTCGATATAATTACGAACATGATACGCTTATTTCGGATGAATTCGCGTGATGGAATGTAAAGATGCTGCATTTCGATTACGTAATAACAAAATTTCAAATTTATTGCACCTTCGTCGGGGAAAAAAGTATAATATTTAAAAATAAATCTAAACCTCGACGAAGAACATCATTACGATCGGCAGCGAAACCAACAAATCGAAAAAAGAGAAGTTAAACCATTAATTAATACGAGATATGACTGTTTCGGACATTTTCCAGAAATTGATACTAAATTATATAATTTTCGGTGTAAATATTGTCAATTTCAGACTCACGCATTATGTGTAAAATGCAGGACTACCGTTATGTTTGATGAAAAATTGAAATTTGTTCACGAGAAATATATTTCTTTAATTTATTTTTTGTGTAGGTACTAACAATATTTATGTTTATTTCCTAATTATATATATATATATATATGTATTAAAAAAAAAATGTTTTTCAGATCGATTTCTTTTTAATTATTACGTATGAAAGTAAAATGTTTGACGATATGTATATATATTGTCTAAAATGAATAAATAATTAATAATTATATTTCATTATAAGTACAAATTACAAAAATGCATTAGTTTCATGACCATTATTTGTTAATTTGTAGACTTCCGCTGATCGGGTTAATGAAGAAATACGTTTGATTTTCTTTTATTTTGAAAACAATTTATTATATAATTTTTTAATAAATTAACGTCTACCAATCCATTCTTTTACTTAGTCTGTAAATAGCGTTTCGTTTTTTTTTTTTTATAATACCGACGTTCGACATTTCTTTTAGGATGTGATCGATTGTTCCAGTGGCGTAGCCAATTGATAGGTTTGGGGGTCTAACACCCTTGGAATCAATCTGATAATAAGAAAATATATAGTCGTTGTTAAATGCAGTTTTGCATTTGTTAAACCTATTTTTTTTTTTATTTTCACTTATTTTATTTAAATTTCATCGTTTTTGAATTGAATAGTTTTGTAATATAGGAGGTACTAGAAGAACTTTGTAGAAAAACGCGAAGAATAGATTTTAAATTTTAAATTTAGTTAAGTTATGTATTATTCCTTCGAAAAATATAAAATCATTATTTATCGTTTATTTTTTCGCGGAATTTATTGTAATCATCTACCTCTATCCTCAATAACATACTATTAGTGTGTTCCAGTGACACGTTAAATATTTCTGCCGTCTATTGCTTCTAATGGGATTATATATTCGATATCTAATAAGCATAAAAATAACTCTGGTGAGTTGGATTGCTTAGGGATTTTTAATCTACTTGAGTTTTGGTTATTTAATTAAAGTTCAATTTAACTTGGGTTTACTGTTATAATTTAGTTTTTTTTACACCTCCTCTTCAACCAAGTCTGGCTATGCCGTTGGATTGTTCTTTTCGCAATCGCATACTGTACAGTCCTTCATTTCTTCTCATTTATTATTTGTAATTATCGCACGTTTAGATCTGACCACAATTAGTTCTAACATATATCCAGTCCACATTATTCCGACAACTCTTAAATAACCGAATGTAGGTGCGTGCAGCTTAGTTTATATCACTGCTATTGACTTCAAGCGTTAGAAACTAGTCATATAATCGATACGTGGCCGAGGAAAGAACAATAATAGCGTTCGCGAAGAATTTAATCGTTTTTTTTAGTTGTCTTGTTAAAAAATAATTGAAAAATCTTTCTTTAATATAACCGTATAATGATTAAATTCGGAATTTTACTTAGATTTCGTATAATATATAATTGGTGTACATAATTCTCTGGTATATGTATATAATTTGCCGTTCGATAAAAATGATGACTATGTATAAAAAATTACGACGGACGCACGATATTATTGTAATCGCAGAAAAACAGCGACTTGGTGAAGTGAAAATAGACACAGGTTGAAAATATTACGGGAAGCGGCCAAAACCAAATCAACTACGTAATACGGGCATTAAAGTAGAAAAATTTTTATATATATATATATATATATATATATATATATATGTGTGTGTAGGAATGTGTGCGTGGAACATACACAGGAGGTGAATGTTATTTGAAAACGAATCAAGCAAAGGTTAAATCTCGGGGATGTTGCGCTATCGTTTCGCGAAATAAGAATACACTGTTTATGCTAATACGAAAGGGTAGCGTAATAATTGTAAAAAATTGATACCTACAATCCGCGTATTAAACTTTACATATACGACTATAAAGTAAAGGAGATGAAAGGAACAAGAGGGTTTTTAAATATCCGACCGTTTTAGTGCAAACAGCGCTAAAAGAAAACTGGCCGGTCCTTACTTAATTTAACAGGCAGCACTCGGCTATCCTCATTGTCGCTATGATACCCATCATCAACACTTAATCAGCAGAAATGGGTGTTAATTATAAAGAAGACGGAGAAATCGGAGCTTTTGAATATTCAGCTTTTTAGTTTGCTTCTATATACAAAGTTAGTTAACAAACGGACTGTTCAAAAACCCGTTTCCTAGAATAGCCTGTTAATATCAGTGTGTAATATACATGTATATATATATATAACGTAATGCGAAATGTGGTGGGAATTAAAGTTTATTAATATGCAAACTCGTATGCAAATAAGAACATTAATATCAACATCGGAAAAGTAGCAATCTCTCATTTCAACCGTTGGCACTCTTCATTCTGGTAATTTGATATCCCATTCCCCCATCCGCAGTTTTATTCTCCTCCCTGTTTATATGTTTTTTCATTCATTAGAGTTACCATCGTATGTATACATACATATATATATATGTATGTATGCATATAGTTTAAAAAGGTTCTCTGTTTAATGTAAATAACGAGACGAAACAATTTTTTACCCGAAACAAATATATTAAGAATACGATAAATATTACCTTTAAAACGTAACTTACGTAAACAAACCAGACATTTCAGCAGTTATGCCAAATGGAAATTAAAAATAATGTAAAAGGTACTAAACCTAAAATATACACGATCTTAACACAAAAACGATCTAATTTCATTTTAACACTTTCCGAAACAGAGTGAATGTTCCACTGAGATATTTTTTTGTTATCATTTTATTGCGGTTTAAACAACGTACCAGCTAATAAAATCGATGCTTAATCTTAAATATCAAATGAGTATTATACGACAATAATTTAGATCGCAAAGATAGTTCATAGTTTCTGGCGAGAGATGCGTACGTTCTAGTAAATTGTACTCTTTCAAGCACATTTGACGATTCAACTGCATATCGAAATGAAATATTTTAATCCCTTATGATGAAACACCGTCAAGACCAAATAAAAGATTGATACTATGTATTTATTGTGACGACAGTAAACTAAAAAACTTTGTAGCATTTGTTTCGATACTTCATTTATATAACGAGAGAAGAAAGTCAGGTTGCAATATTATAGACCTGAATCATTTACTCTTCAACTATGATAAATGTGTACATTTGAGTTTCTGTCGAAATATAAATAGGTACACTTTTTCACTTATACGATGAATAGTATGCAAATAATTAAGAAATCTGTAGTGCCGGATCTGGGGGGGGGTATGACAACTTAAGATTTTCTATATACATATAAACGACGTTTTTAGTCGTTCTTATAAAATGCTAGGTTTTCTTATTAGAAATTCACACGTGTTTAGAGATCCATGGACGCTAATGTCGCTTTATACTTTACTCTGTTAGAATACTGTTCCATTGTTTGGAATCCGTGTTGTAATAAATACGGTTTTTTTTCTTTCGTGTTGCACACCGACTATCAGGTCGGCAACGCAATCGATGGTTATTCTATTCTGTGATTGAATAACGACACATTCCAATAGATGAAGCTGTTCGGTTATACATTCTTACTCATTATTATTATTCGATTATACTGGGCGTTGTTTTTTCATCAGTCTTCTGGACGGATTGTCAAAAAGTCCAATGGTAGACATGCGCGATATTAATGGATTTAAATTTTTGTTGAATGCATTATGCATTTTGTTGTTCCGCTGCTTACGTACCGCTGTTACCATGCGGACATCAAGATCACTATGAATTATTGAACATAGTATGGCGCGTCGGTAATTACCCTCGGTATTTTTATATTTTGTCGACGTACGTTCTAGCAGCTAATCCATATATTTCCAAGTCGTATTTCCAAACATGAGCTACAACGGTTTTATAACGGAGACTCAGCTTAGATTTTCTTACCATCAGTTGGTATAATTGCCTTAATAATAGTTTTTTCCCGATATCGATTACATTCAGGTTCCATGTTAGGCGCCTGTCTATTGTGAGATATTTTACCGCTTGTACTTGTACAATAATTTACTGGGGGGCGGGGTGTTTCCCGTTTAGTTGTAAATGTGATACGCGATGATTTCTGTTCATTAATTGTTATTCTCAATTTCAGGGCACATTTCTGGAGTAACGATAACCGGTGCCGAACAAACCTCGGGGCTCATCATGACAAGCTAGTATTGCTATGTCATCTGAAAATGTAGCTTGCGAGGTAAACATTGTAATCGGCATGTCGGCGGCCGTGTGTGTATCACGAAGAATTGGACACTCTAGTTTTAGTTGCTGACGCTAAGATCCGTCGTTGGCTCGTTAATAGTTTATTCAGCGTAAGTTTTAAAAATATCTATATTACCGTATATCGGGTATTTATCCTAAATATATGAATTACTTTTAATTGTGAAATCCTTACAACGTAGAAGGAAATCGCCGAATTGAGATTTGTTCGATGACGGTAAAGTGAGAAATGATTATTTAACATGGAGAATCTCCTAGATAGTAATATATGATCAAATTGATTTTTTAGCGAACCGCATGTACGAATAAAACTCTAGATTTAAGTTCTCGTTCGTATAATTCTTTTTTTTTAATGTTTTCCCCCTCCGTGGATCGTATATTTCGATAACATTAATATCCCGAACAAATTTTATCATAAGGACGCGAGTTTTACTTTTGTTTTCCGGTACTCCGTAATTTTTTTTTTATTTTTTAAATTTAATTTTTAATTTAATATTCGTTAAATGCTCAATGATGTTTATTACATTTTTTATCTAAGATTTTTGTTGCGTGATGGGTATTTATGTTCTGTCGTTGAAGTGCATCCAATATATAAGTAAACGTTTATATCGTATTTATTAATCTGTTGAGGAATACGTATAGTTGGAGTGGGGGTATGTAAATAATCTGTGTGTGAAATACACGTAGTTTTATCTGTTTTTTCGTTCTTTGTAATTTTTAAATTATTAATTGTACTATTTTTGATAATTAAAAGCCTGGCTACATTATAATTGGCTTTTTACATTCCGTTACAATAAAAAATAAATAAATACATATATTTTTTTATTTTCCGGTAAGAAAAAAGTCATTTAATTAAAAATACAATTTAATATGAAATTTAATCTGAGCAAACTTCACGACTGGAAAGACAAAAGCTCCAGCCTCTCTAGCTAATTTTCTTTTTGTGTTTCTCTCTCGTACGAAAATGATTATACGAAACCATATATACTCCACTTCGAATCTTTTAACTAAAAGACCGAAAATTTAATCTTCGCCGTATTCTGCTAAATTCCGTTTTTTGTTTTCTCAAAATTACAATGGCGATAATTAGTCGACGTTTTTAAAAAAAAAAAAAAATTAAATTACAATTATACTTTGATTAAAAAAAAAATTGATGACGACTTGACGACGAACGAGTACAATTTTTTGTTTGGTATTACGAAACGTACACGTGTCTAACGAGAAGCACGTGGATTGCTATACATTTAAAACCAAAATTATAATAATAGAAAATAATATCGTACTTAATGACACCAATCTCCTATTAGAGTATGAAAGAGTGGATTATTCTGTTTATACTACTAACGGAGAGCGCTCGAGTGAAATAAAAAAAAAAACGAATATGATACGATCTAAATATTTAATTTGTGACCAAAAATTGGCGCCGTTAAAATACGGAAGAAGCTAAAAAAAAATATTAATCCAATTTTCTTATATGCAGTCGTTACGTGAATTAAAGAAGGCGGAAAAGCGTTGAACTAATTTTTGGATATATTGTAAGAGGAGAACAATCCAGAGAAAACATTACCGCTTGGGTAAAGCGACTGGTGCTAAGAGTGCTTGAATCAATTTGGTACGGTAGTAACTGCAATTATTACCAGCTCAAAACCGTAGTCTATATAGAGCACTCCCAGATTCAGAATTTACTGAATACAATATAGATGGAATGGATTTAACAATTATAATTTTTTAAAGTTATTTTCTCCCTGATGATGAACTATGTTCCCGTGATAAGAACCTCTCGGAACAGAGAGTTACTATGTATAATAGCAACTTCGCTGGTAAATCCTACAGCAAATAGGTCTTCTTTTTAGGATCAAAACTAAGTGTAAAAAAATGTCAATAAAGACATTGAAAAGGAGAGTATCTGAAATACCGCGCATCGAGAAAGCGCGTTACGAAGTAAAACATAGAGAAACGAAATATATTTGGAATTAAAAATTAGTAACAGAAATAACCTAACCTAACCTAATAAATGTAAGAAGCTCCATATTTATTAAACAGAATTTAAAAACTAACTAGAATCATAGACGAGAAACTACATGTATATGTATAACGTACTTTTAAAAGTAGTTTTCAAGTTTAAAAATCTGCGATTTGTGTAAGTAAAAATATCTATAATTTGCAGATTTGAATAAATAAAATATGATGCGGCAATATTCAAAGAATAACGATGCGCTGCTGAAAATGAGGTAGAAATAAATCACCGGAGCCTTTATCTATGATAATAAAATTATCTTCGTCGTTTAACAAACATGACGGAGTGAATATAATCCCGATAACATTTTCGTCAGCGATAATAGAATAGGTTTGACCACTAAAATAGTATTAGATCCATTACCAAAATGCCAACACCGATCAATCAGATGTACGATGAATGTTGTAATAATACCGTGAACTGTACTATTTAGAAGGAATGTTTGGTTATATACATCGTTTAATAACTGTCGAAGCTATTACACCCACATAGAGAAACTAGTAATTTCCACACATAATCCTTTGATCACGTGTCTACAACACCTACTTCACACCCCTTCGTAAACCTTCTTTAGCGAATTATACCTTTATTTATCACGATTATATACACAGTCGCAACGCGTATGGCAGATCTGGTATTATTATTCACAACTCAGTCTTACAAGTATATGCAGTCATAATACATACCATCTTATTTCTTACTTTTGTTAATGTCAATATCCCCCCTGACCAAAAAATTTCTGCAACTGACTTTAATTATCTTTCACTGCAATTTTCACATCTCATAGTATTATGTGGCGACTTTAATGCCAATCATAAATCTGCGTAAATTTTGAAAAAAAGTATGCTGAAAACAAAGATGTCGTGAAGCCGCTAAAACTCAGAAGGATATTATATAAATTACACAACGGGAGTAAAATTGAAGCCAGATAAATCGGAAAAAGAGTGTATTTTAATTTGAATATTACCGATTAAAGAATATTCATACTGAAAAATCTCAACAACAACAAAAAACGTGTACTCGTAACACCGGGACATGTTACACGTAAACTATTAATGATTTGAAAAATTAAAAGCCAGACTAAAACTGGTAATTAAATCAATTGATGATATTGCTCGGTTTAACGAACCGCTAAGGATGACGAGTTAAACATGTCGATGAATAAAATAAAGATAGAAGAGCACCCGAATTCCGTAGCATAATGATGACACAACAGATCAAGATCATTGGACCGAAAAATAAATGCAAGAATGAGTGAAATCACATATCGTACGCTTAAACCGGAAAAAACGTCTACATGAAAATCACTTTCACTATTATATCATACGTATCAGATTTTTGGATATTAAACAGAATAAGTGACCAAACAGATTCAAAAGTTTTACAACATCACGCGCACAGCAAGTATTGAACGTAGTCCAAGAAAAAGAACATGGATGTGAAAATAAAATGATAACACGTGCAACGTTTACAGATTTAAATGCTGCATGCGCACGAATTAACGAAAATTGTTGGTAGGTTGTTGAGAAGTTGATGATTGGCGTTAAAGCAAAAAAAAAAAAAAAGCAGACGAGAAGGTAGAACAGTGAGTTGCCACAAGGAGTGTACTTGCATCTTATTCGATATATATGCAAATGATCAACCAACAGTGACAAGACTTTAAATATTCCGATGATGTAGGTGTTCCGACGAGGAAAAATCTTTTGACGAAGTGAAAAAGAATTAGAGTAAACCGCTCGAGACTATTGAATGATACCAATGATTATTTTAAAACGACCCCCTAATAAAGCTCTTCATTTAGGAAAGCGTAGATGCAAAGCGTACGCTAAAAATAAAATGACAAGGCATATATCTATAACAGTGTGATAATCCAATATTAAACTTGATCGAACGTTAACGTACAAAACGCATTGTGAAATGCACAGAAAAAATTCGGCACCAACTATCTGCAGTGGGAGATGCAAACACACCAAGAACATCGGCCTCTGCAGGCAAATATGTCAGCGTACTTGACGAAAGCGCTAAATAAAGCAAACCAAATAATTACAAAATGCTTCAAAATATCGTGTAGTATAAGACCTTCATAAGACAAGATGCGATGGCGATGGTGAGAAAAATAAAGTAAGTACAGCATATATAACGCATCGAATGTATTCAAAAGATTGAGTCGACTACTCAAGTTTAAAAAGAGTTTTCTTAAAACAGTAAATTCGAACAATAAATTCACCGACTTGAACATCTGAAACTATTCGATTATGAATGCTTAATAGTACGCGTACTGATTCTACATCTAAATTTAAATACTTGCTGCTTCATTGTTTATACACAGTTGAACTATCGAATTACGCATGTACGCAAATATAAGTCCGTCATTCAACATCGGTTAGCTGCGAGAGAACAGAGAACCGCACATTCTTAATTTCGGTAAACACGTTGCAAGGATTCATTTACGCGGGAATCGCTTTCTTTAATTCTCTAACAAAGCTTATCGAGACTGACTTAAAAAATCTACGTGAAGTACTAATAGAGTATGTAATCAAAAGTTACTTATAAATATTCATTTGGGTCTCATCAGCGTACAAAAATTTTGCTAATTGATTAAAAGTTTATTCCCTCGTCCTATCTGATAATTATTTAATTGATAGTATTTTTTCGTCGTGTAAGTTTCTTTTTGCTTAATTTATATTATAATAATAGGAAGTATTTTTATTTTCATTCTAACTTTCATTAATTACTCCTTCTGTTTACGATTTCACGACGTGTATACACGCGTATATGTATGTAATATTTTATATTTTTGAATTTCATTTGATAAAAGAATCGGGAAAATTGATACAATGTTTAGCAGAAGTAACCAATAAATATAATATGGCAATAAACGAAGAACAGACGGTGGTGATGAAATGCGATAAGAAATCGGGAACAACAAACGCAAGAATTAATGGGAAAAAGTTAAAACAAGTTAACAGTCATAGATATCTCGGAAGCTTAATAACCCAAGATGGTATAAAGAAATAATAACGAGAATCAACCGAGCAAAAACGATGTTCAATAAAAAAAAATCCTTTACATCAAAAAGTATAAAATTGGAAACTAAGAAGCATTTCGTGAAAACATATATATGGAGCATTTTACTATACGGGTCAGAAGACGATAAACAAATGCACAATAGAATTGAAGCGTTCGAAATGTGGCGTTGGCTAGGTTGCAAAAAATGAGTTGGATAGAGAAAATAAAAAAAGGAAAAAGTATTAAAAGAAATAAACGAGAACTTTAATAAATACATTAAAGAAAAGAAGAACCAAGTGGATAGGACATTCATAATCAAACGCCGATTCAGAATAATTGAAGGCAAACGCTGCAGAGGAAGACCTAAGAATATATTCAACAGATAATAAAAGACACAGGAGCATGATGTTACGCAAATTTAAAAAGAAAAGTCGAAATAAGGGAATTCTAAGGCCTAGTTCGATAAACAGGATCGCAAATCATAAAGGTTATCTACCAATCTACGGATTGAGGACAATAAGATGAAGAATATATATTTGTATATGAGTAATGTCATGCTTCTGTATTATAAGTTGATACACCAGTTTTCATATATATTAACATTATATATATATAGTAATGTCGCGGTGGCGTAGTTGCTAGACTGCTCGACTGTCAACTCGATAATCGGTTGTTGGAAACCAACAAAAAGTTTTCATCATTATTTAATTCTTAATTATCACGGAGAAGGCAGTGTCATCACACTCCGTATAACATCATCTGTGTCGCATATAAATAGTAATGCTAGCCAAACGTACAACTGCTAGTCACGACGTTCGGCAAGGAACAAACGTGACGATGATTATATATATATATATATATATTTATAAGGTGACCCAGAGAAGACGGACGGTTTTGTTGTTTTTTTTATTAACTCGAAAATTAATTGTTCGAATAAAATCTGATTTAAAAATAGGAAAACGAGATATTAGCTTACATCATTTTTAGAACACAATATCGATCAAATGACCGTCATTTGCAACGATACATTCATTCAGCCTTTACAAAAAGACTTTTTCGAGCATATGTCGCTGAATTTTTAAAATTTCTTCAGAAATTTGAGTTTTTAGGTCTTCCAAAATGTTTATCTTAATTTTATTGAAATACGTTGCGATCTCATCGATTAAAAAGACTGCACGACGTTGATTACTATTTCGGAAACACTTTTATTTCACTTTTTGATATTATCAATTTTCGACGACGATAATTCCGGGTATTATCCAGGAACTAAAGAAATAAAAGACAAAATCAAAAACCTTATTATTATTATTATTATTAGGAAAACGTTACAAATTATCGGAGACAAATCTTATCTATCTGTAAGACAGGACCATATAGTAATTGATATCGGCGTTTCATAGTATATAAGGACATTTTATATACGGGGAAAATAGAGTGAGAAGGGAAAAGATAATGGGAATACGACTTTCGATTTGGAAAAATGAGACTACCGCCAGCCGCATCACCGTCACCTCTTCTGAAAAATGAACAACATCTTGCACCCAAATATCTCGACCGGTTCATTTTTCCGACGAAGATGCCACTAATACTTCTAAATAACTGCAATACGTACGCGGTTATCTATTGACGCAGTACTATTGTGTGCATACATATATATATATATATATATGTATCGTGTGATGCGTTTTCAAAGTGTGTGTATGTACACGGTTCCTTTTTCCTCATATTTTGCTCGCGTCCCCTATAGTATATTACCGTTATATCTATTTGTTATTTGGCGAAAACGGACAGGGACAAGTGCCCTGTAAATAGGAAAAATTGCAAAAGATAAATATCCTTTTACAACCACCAACATTATCATCTTTACCATTACCATTACTATTACTATTATTATTATTATTATTATTATTTACTATAAGTAGTAGTTGTTTTACTAATAGTATTATTAGTTGTAGTTGTAGTAAAATACTGATAGTATTAGTAATATCGTTATTTCATCGTTATTATTATTATTATTATTAAATCGTGTTCATATTTTTCTTCACCGCACTTTTTTTTTGTCTTTGTTTCATTCTTTTTATTATTTTTTTTTTATTTCCATATATTATTTGCGCCAATTCTATTTCCTGGCATCGGCACTAGTAATTCCCTCGCACGTAGCCCGTGAGAATATGACATCGACCGCTTAGGACATGTCTAGTTCATTTTTCATATGTTATTGTTGTTATTGTTATAGTACAACATCATCCTATTCAAATAAAAAATAATAATCTCGCTCTCTCTCTCTCTCTCTCTCTCTCTCTATATATATATATATATATATATATATTCGTATAGGTGTATACGCGCGAGATTTATTCTAACCCGTCCAGCAAATCGAAAAATAAGACACGATGGCGTGGGTTATTATATCTGTTATATTTTTCGAATTCGTACTCAGAGTTAAAAAACGGTTTAAGTCTTACAGTCGAAATTTATATACAATTTACCGTCTCACTCGTGATGCAGAAGCTGGAAACATAAATAAAACAAATACGTTGCTTGCTGTGCACATTTACTTATACGGTATGTTGTGTGAGTGTACTATAAAAATTTATGAAGAATATTCTGGAACGATAACATACTATTAATTTTCATTCGTGATCGAAAATATTATTAGAGGACTTCTTTCTTCTTCTTTTTTAATTTGTGACCGTACCGTATCCTGCTACTTAGGCCAGAGGCACGGAAGGAAAGGTGTAAGAAACTAGATTAGAGGGAAGATGTTTGTGATTTTGAGGAAGAGGAGAAGTTTAGTCTCGGCGGATGAAGTGTGTTGTAATATGTTGGGAAGGTTGAGAGGAAGGCCGGCAAGCTGACGTTGAAAGGTATATGTTGAACAGGAAACTAAGATGTGAGTGATGGTAAGAGGAGTATTGCATGTAGGACAGGTAGGCCGTGCTACAATCGTAATAAGGAAGGACGGAGAATCGTTCCATTGCTATCGACTTCATCTTGTTCCAGATATGGATCGTCATATCTTTACATGTCGTTGGTATGACCGGAACCGGCGTTATATTACATGAATCTGCTTGTGTCAGCTTCATTGTTTGCACCAATATTACGATGTCCGGGTATCCACGCAAGTACAATTTGTCGCTTATAGGTAAACGATTTTTCTAGTATAGTTTTCGCGAACGGATGCTGATGTTCGTGTCTATTCTGTATGTTTCGAATTGAACTGAGAGAATGTGTACAAATTAATATGTCATGCTTTAGCTCCGATTCTGCAATAACAATTGCGCAAGAGATTGCATATAACTCTGACGACAATACAGAGAATGTAGATGGTAGTGGACATCGGATTGTCCCATGTTTGTATATGACGGCGCAACCAGTGAAGTTCCCTTTTTTGGCTCCATCCGTGTATAGAGTACTTCATGGCCACCATACATTTTTAGTAGATTTTGGAACGAGGCCTCGATAATGGATTGTGGCAATGAGAGGCAGTTGAGGAGAGACGTGTCAAAGATTATGGGAATGGAAATCGAAGAAGGAATAGACAGATGGTTGGCTTTGCAGAGTGGAGGCAGTTAATGTCAAGATTATGGAGGATGTTTGTAATTTTATTGTGAACGAGTAAGTTTGAATAAGGAGTGGTTTGATGATTGTGGTGATACACTGCATTATCAGGAAGATCAGGAGTTGAGAGTGAATGAAGGTGGAATTTGAGTAGGATATAAGAACGATGAAGATCGGTGGGCCATAGTCATATAGCAAATGGTTTATTGATGTTGATCTCATTGCACCAAGTGTTAGGCGTAGTGCAGAGTGGTATACTGAGTTTAGTCGTTTCAGGACAATTGGTGTAGCGGACGCGTAGGCAGGAAAACCATAGTCACATTTTGCTTTTATTAGGGCTTTGTATATTCGGAGAAGAGAAATTTTGTCTGCATCATAGGTCGTATGTGACAACTTTTTCATCAGATTTAGTCTTTGCATACAAGCCGCTCGGAGGTAATTTATGTGATCCAACCATGTCAGCCTTCTGTCAAAGACCAGGCCAAGATATCTAATTCGGGAAACAGTTTCTATAGCCTCAGATCCCAAGGTGATGGCCACCTGGTGCTGGCAGTGACGAATTCTACAGAAGTGTATTGTTTTAGTTTTTTCAGGTGAGAAAGAGAGACCGCTGTTTGTGGACCATTGAGTAAGCTTGTGTGTAGCTTCTTGAAGCATGGTTTCACCAAGCTTATAATCTTGACAACCTCATTGGATTTATTTCCGCCAGCATTGAGTTGATAGCAATAATAAAGAGCGTCGGACTTAAAACTGAACCCTGCGGTACACCATTTTTTAATTCAAGAGGCTTTGAGCTAATGTCACCAAGTACGACCTGAAACTTACGCTGATCCAAGAATCTCCTAATGAATGCGAGTAATCGACCATCAATATTCCATTGGTGTAGTTGTTCGAGGATTCTGTAATGTAGAACTGTATCAAAGGCCTTGGTGAAGTCGAAGAAAACAGCGAGCAGATGTTGGTGCATGGTGAAGGCTTCTAAAATATTACTTTGAAGGTAATAAAGAAGATCAGTTGTGGATCTTTTAGAGCGAAATCCGCACTGTTTGTTTGATAAAAAATTATTGTTGTTCAGTATCCATAGGAGACGACGGTTGACTATTTTTTCCATGACCTTGCTGAGAACAGATGTGAGGGCAATAGGTCTGTAACTGTCTAGTTCCGTTGGATTTTTGTTCTTTTTTAAGATCGGAATAATCTCAGCCAGACGCCAGGAGTTGGGAAAAGAACAGGATGTCCAGAGTTGATTAAATATATTTAATAGATGAGTTATAACACTTTGGGGGGCATTTTTGAGCATATTGGCGTGAAACTTATCGTGTCCAGCGGCCGAGGAGTTTATCGTACGGACGCTCGAATTAAGTTCTTCGAGTGTTAATAATTTATTGAGTTGCTGATGCGAATCGGTCTCCATTGTTGTGGTCAAAGGAGGAGGGTATTTGGGTGAGATGCGGTTGAAGCTACAGAAAAATGATTAGCAAAAGCTGTTGCTATACTTTCCGGGTCGTCAATTTTTGAATTGTTAGAAACGATAATAGAAGGTAAGAGATGCCTGATATTTTTTTCCATCGAGTTGATCTTACTCCGTACTATTGAGGGTGGTGTTTTGAACGTAATGGTGTATGTAAATTGCTGCCAGGAGTCCTTTTTTGCTTGTTTTAGAATATATCTGGCTTTTGCATGGAGTTTGCGGTAGGTAATGTGATTCTCCTGATTGGGATGTGATTTTAATTTCTTAAGGGCCTTACGTCTATTTTTTATAGCAGTTGCGCAGCTTTCAGTCCACCATGGTACGCATTTCCGCCCGAGATGATTACTAGAACTCTGGGTGGTGCACTGTTCTGCAAGATCCACTAACTGAGCAGTAAAGGACTGTAAATTGGGTGCGAACGTTGCAGGATCAATGTCGCACAGCTGTGTATACTTGTTCCAATTTGTTTTTCTGTAGTTACGGTCAAATTTGGCTCTGGCTGTATGTCTCAGGTGTTTTATTAGTCCGGTTATTATGATTGGTAAGTGATCACTACCAGCCAAGTCATAGTGATAATAAACTTGTGTAGAGTTAGGTAAATATGGTGAAGCAAGGATTAAATCCAATGTGGACCATGATTTATAGCTGAAATTATAATGTGTGGATTCAGTATTTAGAAGTATGAGATTATAGTTATCGATGATTCCTTCTAGTAGTTTACCTCTTGCATTTGTATACCTCCCACCCCATAGCGGACTATGAGCATTGAAGTCGCCAACCAGAAGTATAGGCGAAGGGAGCTTTTTAATAAGTTGGTTTAACTCATTCTGAGCTATGTTTTCTGTGAGGTATATGCAACAGATAGTGATTTCATACTTAAGATGCGCACGGATGGCTAAAATTTGCAAATGTGTTTGTAAATGAAGCTGTTGAAAGATTATGTTGTTTTTAATTGCCATGATAACTCCGCCGTGAGCGACATTGTTGTTAATTGGGGTTTTGTATAATAGGGAATAAGAGGGTAAGGATACTTTTTTATTGGACTGGAGATGGACTTCTTGAAGACATATTATGGATGGATTATGAGCTTGTAGTAATACTTGGAGGTCTTGGTAGTGTGTGTGGAGACCGTTACAATTCCAAGAAATAATATCAGATTGTTGAATCATGGTAGCTTAATTAGAAATGCGATTGAGGTGAGTGGTTAGGCTATTTATGATTTTTGTGAATTTAATTTTTGTCCGTCTGTCTGTAATTAATGGACGGCACTCTCTCATTAGCGCAATCAGGCCCATTATGTCTAGTGTATAGTCATTGGCTATGGATACTGGATCGCTTTGTGGATTCCGGCACATATTGACAGGACCGTGTTCTGGTTTGATAAGAAGTACGACTCTAGTGGTTGTAGCATTTCTTTAATAGATGAAGGACCAGGATCCTCCATTATAGCATCTTCATCCGATGATGTTTGGGTGACAGATTCCGTGTTGTTGTTTTTTAGTCGTTTCTTCATCTTGATATCACTTTTAGGTACAGGAGAGTGGGAGGATGGATTGGATGATATTGAGGAAAGAGGCCTTTTGCTGATGTCAGGAGCGGTCACTTGAGGTATTTTAACTTGTGAAGTGGTGTTAGGAAGTGGAGGAAAAGTCGTCTGGAATTTGTTTAGTAGAATACGGAGAAGAATTTAAAGGGGCTGAAAGGAGGCTGTGGGCTTCAAGTTCCGTATAATCGGGATCTGAGGCTTTGAATTCTGAATGATTGGAACTTAGGGTTGTTTCACAGTGGTCTGCTTTGTGCCTAGTGGAGTTGCATTTGAAGCAGACTAGATCATCTGCTGAGATAAAAATGTGATAACTTTTATCATAAGTGTCTAACACGAAAGAAGTCGGTAATTTTAATTCCTCATAGTTCGTAATATACACTTAACGACGCCAACTAATTATGTGTCCAAACTCCTCGTCTAACGGTTTGATTCGAGGTAAGAAAATGTTAGACGCTAACTTCATTTTTAAGTTTGAGACGAGATGATGTTCCAATATTGTGTTCGTTATTACTGGGGATACTTAATTTACGCGCTTTGATAAAGTAACCATTGATTTCGAATCCACCATATTCCATTATAAAGGTGTGTACTAAGTGTGCGTTTCTGAGGAATACAATAACGCGGTTTCCACTTACTCGTGAAGCCGCAACTGTGTTTTTTGCCCTTTGAACAAGTTTTTTTAATGCCATTAAATAGTCAACGATTTTGTATTCTAGTATGTAATTAAGGACAATATGATCTTCGGTAGGATGATCAAAATTTTGTACCGGTGTTAATTTTTTCTGTTGGAGTGTAGACGCGTATGTAGTATTATTAATTAAAACGTTGTTATCTAATAAAGGATCTGTTGTAGTAACTTCGATCGGTATGTGTGATGTGGGTATGGCAGAGGTAGGTTGATTAGTTGGATCGGCCCAGCCGACCACCGTAGCGTTAGTTAATTTCTCTATATAGTAATATATAAGAAAGAAACTCGATACACGAACAGGAATATGTCGAAATAATAAAGACTGAAAAAGTTTTACCGATAAGATAAGACGGAACGCTTAACTAAAGAACGATTAACACACGACGATACGATCGATCTATTATATTATCTTTTACAACAACCATTAGAGGACTTTGACCTCTGCAATTAGATAATTTTATCTACATGTTCATTATAGATAGGACCCTAAGAAAGAATAAAATCAATTTTAAAACTATCGCCGAACATGTCACACCTAAGTAACATATTTATAGGTAATGTTAATGATATATCTATTAAACATAGGATATAATAAGCACTCTTTAAGTGGAGAACTGGACAAATTTTTATTTATCATTAAAATTTAAATATATATATAAGTGTGTATGTACATATAATATTCCAGGGGGATGTGCCAGACACAAATTTGTATATATATATATATATATATATATATATATATGTATATTATAAACCAAACAAAATCATAACACAGTTTAATCACTAAAAGCTTTGTAATAAAATACTTTTAGTGATTAAATTGTGTTATGATTTCATTTGGTTTATAATTTATAAAATCACTACTCTCCAATACATTCAACATTATATATATATCATATATATATATATATATATATATATATACATACATATATATATATTGTATGCAACAATAGTGGTTGTTAGAGCACTCGACTCACATCCTAAACGTTCGAGGTTAGATCTCAACTCGCTGTATAAAATTATTATATAATTCTTAAATTATCATGGAAAGGGAGTTGCACCCCACTCTATATAACGTAATGTGTGCGCACAATTGTGTTACAGTACTTAATGCCGTGAATGCCAGCCGAACATGTGCACAAATGGGCTGATCACGATGTTTGGCAACAACCAATACTTTTATCTATGATGATAATGTGTGTTGTAACATGTATATACATTTTATATATACATATATATATATATATATATATATATATATATATATACATATATATATATATATATATATAGTCCATTATCCTCTGAAAGAATGCGTGGTGACACCATTTTCAAAATTTGCACTGCAATTCTTTTCCAACATTCTCTAGTATTAGCTATCTGAAAATCCTCTGACAAATTATTACTCTCGCTATATACCTAAAATATCTCACCATTATTCTACTAATTCTAATAAAATAGTTGGTATTTACTTTTAATTCCTCGGTAATGGACTTATTCGTTCGATGGGCTGTCTACTCGAAGAAGTTTTCGATTAATTTTCACGTCGAAGGCATTTATACGTTTGGCATAATTTTTTTTTTATAATCTATTCTTCGGATGACTATGTTGAACGAAAAAAACCACCGCATTGACCCGTGTTAATTTTTTTTTATGCGGTATCCTTTCAGATTTCATTCAGCTTGGTCATTGCTACTTTGGCTACCGTGAAACGTCTGTGTATTTCTCGTAGAATAGCGTGCGATTCAGACGATTGAAGCGACTTAGCCAGATTAAACTAGAATTCCTTCCGTAAACAGTAATTTAACTATAATAAACAACAATATATAAACGAGGAATGGCCATTGGGAAACGTTCTATCATAATCTGTATGTAAAGCAATGCTAGTTAATGTTCAAGCAAAACAGATTGTATTCAAGGAAAAAAACTCTTTGTTTGTTATTATCGCATCGAGGTAGCTGGCTTGCCATATTAGTTCATAACTGCCAAGTTGTATAGTTTCTGATTGATTATTGCGATCTCTGTCAACAATCATGACTTTTGTTTTCGGTTCGTATAATTTAATATGATTGGAAAACTTTGCCGGTGTGAGCTATTGATATTATAGTTGTTTAGTAGTCGCAGTTTTTGAACAACAGAATAAAAATTCATTTTGCACTAGTCCGTGAGTCATTTTCCCGTACTCGACACTTCATTACATATTTCACGTATTAAATTAATTTCACGACGTTATTTTATCGCTTCTGCTGATAAGCCATCATCTCATCCTTTTATAGTTTTTTTTTTTTGTGTTTTTAATCTATTTATCTCTGATATGACTTGTGATCAATGCACGGTTCTATTTTTCCATTTTTATGGCTGTTTTAATTTAATGATTTATTATTTCTTCGGCAGAATATAAATTTATATAACAATTTATCTATATTTCAGCAATAACCATAGGGTCAATTTTACCATCTTTATTGTTTACTAAGTGTTTAATTTAAATTCTCTAGTGAGATATTTTGCAGTATTAAATAACTCTTTCGGCTCATTATGTTCAACGTGCTTTTGTAACTTATATTCGTGATGCAGACACTTTTATCCCTTATGCAAAAATATTTTATTTTCCTGTTTGTTTCGTTTCCACCGAATGCTTTTTGCTTACCAAGACTCTTATTTCATCTATTGTGATCAAATGTTACTTCATAGTTTTTGTACCACAGTACTAATCGTTCCTTTCACTTTTTCCCGTGTTTCGTCTAGATTCCCCGTTGAAAGTATCTTTTTCTACAGGTTTTATCGGTACTTTTTTTTATTATGTTCACTATTTTTGAAAGCGTGTGGAAATATAATTTAAAATCCATCTTCACGAATTTGTGGTCTGCGCCACACATTCAGCTTCCGGTTTGGTTGTAATGTAAGTTACAAATCAACGTTTTCTGTTTAATATCTAATCAATCTGGTTTTTATATTGCCCATTACGGAACGTACATGTCGATAAACGTCGTGGATGGTTTCTAAACATAGTGTGTTCAGTATAATAAAATCCGTCATCACTGAGGTGGGTGGCATTTTAAAACGGTGAAAATCCGACGAGTGTAAGACGGTCGTGGGACCTGAAGCTGTCTATCTGCAACCTCGCATCTCGTTGTCCTTTTACTACTGGAATTGTCTGCTAAAGACTTTCCGCTAAATTGTCTGCTAAAGACTTTCCGCTAATAGTCATTCTTGGTTGGCGACTGCATATTGCTTATTTCCAGCTGGCCAGTATATCTACTGGTCATTCCACTACTCGTCACCTCTGGACGCGCCCCATTCCGGTTAAAACTCCGGATCCCAAAAACTGCACGGCTTTTGCTATCTTTTTTTACTTAATAACAATCAAATGATTGCCCATCCCCTATTATCATCGATTTTTACTGCAGAGTCTAACGTCATGTTTCGCCCTTAAATATTACTTTTTTTTTATGTGTGTGTGTGTGTTTACCAATCTATGTGAAGATTATAAACACAACTGGGAGAAAAAAAATAGAAAAATATCAGATAAACAACATATCCCAATGGATAAATGTTTTTTTGTTTTAGCGATTTATATTTATTCTTCCTCTATTTTATGATGACGTAAGTGCATCACGACATTGACCTTTTTAAAATATTACAAAATATCCTGATTCTAGAGCTTATCTTACAGTTCTGAAATTCAGTCACTTCTTATATTATACGCAAAATTATTAACTACGTCGTTTAATTATTGCATCTTTAATTTGCCATTAAAATTTACCGGATTCACGGACATTTTAGTTTGAGCCAGTTCATATATCTATTCGATTCGTCGGTAACAGAGTTCGGCTTTCAATATTAACTATATATTACATCGCGCAAATGTTACGTATTACCGGCATAAACTAATAAAAATCGTAATATTTTCCTTGACTGTAACAATAATATTATTGAAAACTGCGAATCATAAAATTTTCACAATATAATGGTTATAAAGATCATAAAACTAAATGCGATATCGGCGTCTCCTTATCTCATGACTGGATAATTTTTTTCGTACAACATTTCTGCAATTCCATCTTCGACATATTTAAAATTATATTTATATTATATAATTTCACGATCGGTAACTATAAGCTATTTCAACAAGTGACTAGATACGCATTATATAATTTTGGTTATATTCCCTGTGGAATATTTATCGTTATAATTAATTTCATTCCATAGCTTATATTTCGTTTTCAGAATTTTGTTCTTTTTTCATTGTTGTATCTGTTTGAATTTATACTAAATGTACTTATTTTAAAAATAAAAATAATATATTTCTTATGTGTGTGTGTGTGTATATATGTGAAATATTATGTTATTTCCGTAAGATTAAGAGAAGTGAATATATATATATATATATATATATATATATATATATATATATATATATACGTATGTTCGCCTCGCGTATATGTAATGGTAATACGTAAAGAAAGAAGATACTTCCCATCTCCCTCCCAACAAAAGAAAATTAAATTGAAAATGTCATGGCCGAAGGACAAAAAAATCGGCCACGGCAAATTTTTAGCTGAAAGGAAATTTTAATAGAAACGGCAACAATTTGGTTTCGGCTGGCGGTTGGTGGATGTGCTTCTTATTTAACGGTGGTCGTATCGTGGGTAATTAAATAACAAAATTAGACTGCAGCTGACGACGCCCGCTTCCAACTACCGCTATCCCAAAAAATATTCAACGATGACTTTAAACGTTTTTTCCTGTAATTAAGTTGATTTTAATTATTTCCACTTGGACAATATAAACAACGTCGTTAATGACGAGATTATACAAAGACTAGAGAGGTACTTTCAGAACGAAACTATCTGCGATAAATGCTGTCAACATTTTCCGGTTTACTTCTTATCTCTATAAATGAATTCAAATCTGATTATATATATATATATATATATATATATATATATATATATATATATGTGTGTGTGTGTGTGTGTGTGTGTGTGTGTATTTAAAAATGTATATTTTATAGATGCGTGCGTGTTTTATATGTATGTGTATATATGTCAATAACGAAATACATTATAATTGTAATCTATGTAAAATAAATTGGTGTCAAGTTACAATTTTTTTTTTTTTAAAGGACATAGAGTTTGTATAAAATAAAATTAATAACGAAATAAATTAATAAAATATAATCCATATTTGTCAAATCTCGGCCAATGATATTATATATTAACATTTAGTCTTCACTCGGTTGTTACATAGTTAATAATTTCATTATATATTGTATCTCTTTATTTCGTAGTAATGTACTAATTTCTATTTTAGTCGATTAGGCTATATATATATATACATATATATATATATATATATATATATATATATATATATGTTCGCGTATGGATGATAAGAGTGTTTTTATGCTCTACCGCCCACTATTACTACTGAAGGAGTTAACGCATATACTACAAGTGAAAGGGAAGGACATGCCGCACCTGGCTCGACAACTCACACCGACAGTGCACAGCACATGTACGCTATGCGTACTTACAATGACGATGATGATGATGATGATGGTGATTATATTGATGATGATGATGATATGCTTAAAGAAGAAATAACGAAGATAAATGGGGCTGATGCACCCGCACGCAATAGTAAAAGCTCGCCGAAGAGAATACGATTAAATCAATCGAAAATGGGAACAGCGACGAAAAATCGATTCGCTCCGCTGCACAATGCTTTAGATGTAAACTTAGATGTCAATAAAGTTATTCACGAAGAAAATATCACCGGTAACAATAATAATAATAATATTTATCCGAATACTAACAATAATATTATTAATAATAGTAGTAATACAAATAAAATTCCGCCAGCTATTTTCGCGGTTCACTAAAGCAAAATCATAATGAATTCATTTCTAATATTAATAAAAGTTTAAAGATTAACATTAAAATTAAAACAAATAAAAATACTCATATTTTATATACAAAATGTATTGAAGACTACGATCGAGTAAACTTTAACGGAGATGAAAATTGAACACCACACACACACACACACATACACACCGAAAACTAGAAAATCTGTTAAACTTATATGTTAAAAGGTCTTCCATATAACGGTAAATATTAACGATGTAAAAAGCGACATCGAACAAAAAATTAACGTAATTATTAATATAAAACAATTTGTTAAGAAAAATACCGAAAATGTTACGATAATAAATTTACCAGTATACAATACTAACTTTAAAGATATGATTAAAATCAAAGAGATATGCTATTGTATGGTACGCTGGGAAGAATTTATTAATAGAAATCCAGTATTTCAATATTACAACTGCTTAGGATATGACCATGTGGCTTACAATTGCTTTGAAAATTGTAAATGTTTAAAATACGGTAGACCGCATTGTTTTAAGAACTGTATGAATGAAAATGTATTAAAATGTGCTAACTGAAACGGTAATCATGCAGCTAATTCTAAGAACTGCGCAGTTTATAATAAAATATCGGACATCTTCATGAGCAGAAGGTCACGTCGTAATTTAGCAAACGTAAATAATAATTCATTCGATCTAAACAAGCCTAAAATCACACGAAACAACTGGAATAATTGTAATTCATTTAGTAATGTTAATAATAATGATAGAAATGATATTAATTATTCACGCACTTATGCTCAAGTGGCGTCTAATAAAATAATACGAATAATTATAATATTAATACTCACAGTAAATAGTAACACTAACGATTTATCTCAAATTATAGAATTACTTAAAACGATTGATTTAAATAAGATACTTTTTTGTTTAAGAAGTATCATTTCTAGGTTAAAATCGAATCGCAGCTCGGATATTTTTAATATAATCACAACCATCATCGAATGTGTTACCGACACCTTCGTAATGGATTAATATTTATTCTCTCTCTCTATGCAAATAACGAAAAACGATATTAGCATTGTCGGATTAAAACGATTGAACTAGAACACTTCATTTGCACAAATAATGTTAAAATTGCAGGAATTTCAGAAACTAAAGTAGATGAGAGCACTTCCTAACGATGCGAACTATCAATTATTCCGTAATAATAAATCCAGGAGTAGTGGAGATGTAAAAAATCAATTGAAAATTAGATAAATCACGAATATTTATTTTTGATTTTCGACCGAATTTAAACGATATCACGCGGCTAATAAAAATTTGTAGTTTACTATCAGCCGTGCGCAACTTATTTACAATGAGAATAACGAATTGGTTGCAATGAACATTGGATGAACGCAATAACCAGTTGAGCAAACGGGGTTCAGACGTAAATATACTACATTAAATCGTATTCAGACGCTTACACTATTAACTTAAACATGTAAAGAGCGCATAACCTGTGTTCGTTCTCAAATTCGTATATTTCGAGAAAGCATTCTTACGCAGTATACACACACACATTTGATAGTACAAGCGCTGGAAAAAATCGTTATAAGTTTTATATTAATCTTTCAATTGATATATACAACTCCGCTACAGCTAGCATCAGCACGTACGAGAGGACACCAACATTCTCAGTATTAAAAGTTGTAAAACAGGAAGATACTATATCTCCGAAACTGTTTACAGCAGTACTAGAATATACTTTGAAATCATCGAATTTTAATAGAAAGGGCATAAATATCAACGAAAAATATCTACACCGTTTGCGTTTTCCAGACAACATAGTAATCATAGCTCATCAACTACAAAGGCATGCTACAGTTAGATATGATAGTAAAAATTGTAGGATTAAAGGTAAACGCGTAAAAAAATAAAAACTAAATACACGAAATATAGTCAAAACAGGTAAAATAAAATCTAGGCGACATAGAAAAGCAGAAAATTTTGTGTGTGTGTCGGTAAACTGTTCGCAATGATGGAAGAACGCCAAGAGTTTACCAGGAAAATAATAAATGGATGAATCTCGAAGTAAAGCATACGCTTAAAAATAATATCAGCAAATCAGTATGACGTATGCTACAGAAACGTGGCCACTCATAAAAGAATCGATGGAACGATGGAACGATGGAATGGAACGGGCATTATTACGCATCAGACTTCGAGACAGAATGAAATCCGAAATAATCACAGAAAAAATTATTTTTTATGATATCGGCAATAGTAATGGACAAGTGGGATATACTGGAAGACAATGCGAAAGATGATGGATAAAAAAACTGGTGATATGGAGATTATAGGATGCGAAAAGAAACGAAAAAAACGGCCAAACAAAAGATGGACGAATGAGATATTGTTGAAATAGTAAGAAAACAGC
The DNA here is from genome assembly GCA_032883995.1 of Coronaproctus castanopsis. NCBI lineage: Eukaryota > Metazoa > Arthropoda > Insecta > Hemiptera > Monophlebidae > Coronaproctus > Coronaproctus castanopsis. The sequence goes on along the minus strand of CM065052.1, from coordinate 120,861,712 downwards.
GTCTTCGAAAACCACATGATAGAGAAAGATGGAAAACATAAATGGAGGCTTACGTCTAATCAATGATGTAATACGGACAACGAAGAAGAACATACAACGAATCGAAAATATATAAAGGATTTTATAATTATATATATATATATATATATATTATACGCACCTTAGCAAATTGCTTTACTACTTAGTGTACGTACTAAATAGAAGAAATTAGTTAATTTGTAAGTTTCCACTGGTACGAAACTCAACCGCTTTCTACTAATAATTCAACCGTTCAAAATTCTTCGACATAAAGTTTGAACTGCGTGTTTATCGGTTGTAACGACGAAACGCGGACCAAGTTTTAAATTATTTAATTAAGAAAAAGCTATCTCTCTATTTCCTCTAGTGCGTCCTCTATTTTTATCCGTCTATCTGTTTATCCACCTTTATATTCGCCTTTCGACTGTATAATTACTATTCTACCGAATCGAAACTTTTGATGTGTCCTTCAAAGCGAACAAAAAGGCCGTCAAAGTAAGTATAATAATAAAGTTCCTTGCGAACGTATCCGCACATTCGATGAGAAACGGGAATATTTTATTAAAAGAAATAAAAAACTGAAACGCCGGAGGTCGGGTATAAAACTTGAAGTTTGTTCAACTTTCATTCAAAGAACAGAAACTTGGTCGGTACTTTCTAATGACGTTTCCCGACTTAATTCGAATAATAATTAGGTACCGGATTTTTTAATTTACTTTAAAGTTTGTCACTATTATTATCGTCGTTATTATTACTACCGAGTGTAGTTATTTTAATTTAATTTTTTTCTGCTAAATTTATAATCTTCACTTTTTTTTTTTCATTTATTTCGATACAGAAACAAGTTCGAGTTGATTCGCTTTAATTTGACCGGATCTCGATGATCTAATTTGATTGGATTTTGATGATTTAATTTGGTTCGATTCGATTCTATTGAATTATTGTTATTACAATTGTCGCAAACATATGTGTCCAGTACCAATCGATGAAATATTAATAAGGTTGCTTCCACACGCTTATCCACGGATGTGAAATACAAAGCTACATAGAAAAAAAACATCTGTGCCTCGGAACGCGGTGAAGAAGTGAAAATTAAAAATGTTTTAACTATCTATAAAGGTTTTTTTCATTTTTACTCGGGTGTATATATAAACCCACAGAGACACACAAACACATATATATATATTAAATATAAAAATAATAAGCCTACCTATGTGTATTGTGTATAAGTCGACGCGTTTAACGCTACAAAACATGGTTTAAAAGACGGATGTTGGTGGTGCGATACATGCGAACGAGACATATATATATATATATATATATATATATATATATATATATATATATATATATATATATATATATGTATTTCATTGACACACTTAACGCAACGAAACATGGTAATATATTATGTACATCAGTTGCTCGCCTAAATCTGTAATATTCTTACCATTAGATGAGCCTAAGGTAGAGGACGGTCGTGACACCGATGATGAACAACCACGCCAATAAATTCATATTGTATTAGCTGTTCGTGTGTTAATTTTTTGAAATTTACCGTATTTAATCACAATCATCAAAAGATAGCTGAATCAATTTTTATCAATCCTCTTGCAATTATACAACTTCGGTAATTTCATGTTAGCTATAAAAAATTAACAGAAACAACATTTTATATATTTGTATAAGGTACTTTAATTACTTTATGGTGATTTTTATCCTGTAGTGTACCAAATACTAATTTTGTAAACAAACACTTATATATTCCGCACTTTTATCGCGCCGTGATAATTTTAAATACATAAATGTATTTAACATTATTGGCGAAGTAATCGTTTAACAAATAATTTACAGCGCGAGGAAATTTATAAAACTAAACATTAAACATGTTTACCGGCGCACTCTATGATCGCGTATCAGGAAACTATAAATTTTTGTAGTTGAATGTAGATTACGCGTTGATTTATACGTTTGATTTTTTTAAATAAAGGTTAAAATTATTTTTACGTTTATTTTCGGGCGATACCACGCAGGTAGTAACTGATGTTTTTTACATCAAAATTTGGAAGACCTCTATTTCTGATGAGAAATCAGTGAATATGTCCGAAAAGTCAAGTTTTATGAAAATTCGTGACGACGTATAATCACTGAAAATTTAGACATCTATTTTAAATTAGATTACAAACTTATAGTGTATTTAGAATGCCATTATCATCTGTACGGTTTTTTTTTTAATTAGATGAAAACAGCAATGAATGGTTTTTTAAAGACTTTCGGTTTGAAATTAATTTTTAACTTATTTTTTTGGTAGTCGTTTGATGCGTTAATTTAAATAACAAATAAATTGTTTATAAAAAATATTATTATTAATCAGAATCTCTTACTGGGCAATTAAATTTTACACTTTTCAATAATTTCAGTATTTTTTCAATTCCTTTTTTCAAGATAGTTAAATTGAATATAAAATTACACTTATATAATTACGCAAATGATAAATATATATCGTAAAATTTACATGCCCTTATTATGAAGCACAGCAAGCTGCGTTGTTTACAAAAAAATTTGTTTAAGGAATTTTGGATGAATTTGTCTATATGTATGCTTAAATATTTAAAGGAAATTTAATTTTAATTTCATAATTTGTCGATGAATAATCACCTTGCCACGAATACTTTTTATCTCCGATCATTTTTACCATTCAGTATTGAGTCCAATTTTGCGAATATTTATTCATTAATTAAAGACATCATAATCAATTTTCTTTTCAAATAATCTAATTATTATACGTGCTGCTCTATTATGATATTATTGTGCGGAATTGTTTTTTTTTTTATTTTTATAGAAATATCTTAATTTTCATGTTTGAAAGCGTGTTTAATATGAGTGTAAAATTACACCGTCCTAAGCTTATACTGCTATACATAAATAGCAAGGGCCAAATTACTCTTGTTATACCATTAAAATAGGATTAATAATCTTAGCTAGCTAAGTTTTCGACATATTGACGTATATATATATATAAACGATTTTGGTAATGCTTGAAAATGACTTTATAGTCGAAAAGCTTTGCTTATATAATAAAAAATTTTTTAGTGATTAACTTCGATTTTATTTTGTTTTGTTTTATATATATATATTATATATATATATATATATATATATATAATATATATATATATATATATATATATATACTTCTCTGTTATCCATACGTGTGTTTGTGTCACATTTGTGAAAGTAACCTGACGCGTTGCATTGTAGTGAAAGTACAAAGTTCACATTTTATGGTCTATTTTATTATATCACTGTTAGAAGCGATATATATATATATATAATATACATAGGTGACTTAGAAACTTTTCAGGAGGGCAATGGCTAAAACTTCATAAATTCCATGTACTTAATTCTAGCTATTTAAAAAAGATGTACATAGAGGACACACATGTTGTTATTTATCAATACTCTATTAACTCGAATGCTTTCGTTGGATTCAGTTGTAGCTCTTTCAAATATCTGTTCTGAATAAACGTTGAGTCCTTGTTTTACTCCACCTATAACCTGAATGTTCTCTGTTTCGTGTATTTCTAACCGTACTTTTGCTTTTTACTGGTAATATAAGTTTTTTTTTAAACGATAACATTTCAACCAAAGCTTTCTGGACATCTACAAAGCATGTATATATATATTCATAGCACTTTTTGAATGAAATCTGTCGCTTCGCGTGTGCTCATGCCGTTTTTAAATCCAAAGTGAATTATTCTCATATGACTTTCTAGTTTATTATAGATTCTTTTATGAATAATTAGCAAGAATATTTTCAACGCATTGCTCATTAGACTTATTAATCTGAAGTCACTATTTTTTTTTCACTCAAGTTTTTGGGGAATTGGTACAAAAGTCGATTTAAATTTTACGAGATACATATATTTTTTTGTTTAGTATTCGTAATTTTTTTACACTTTCCGTATTTAGTATTTTCAAAATTTCTGGTGAAATGTTGTTTTCATTAGGGGCTCCACGATTCTTAGCTTTTTAGATAGTCTCTTATTTCTGATTCGGTAATTTTAGGTCCCGATTTGCATTGTATTTCATCTTTTAGTTTTTTTTTATCATTTACTATACCAAATAACTCGTTTCCATAATTTTCCCACAATTATTTTCTTAAATTTATATCTGGTATTAATTTTCCATTTTCATCAGTGTAGATTGTGCAGATGTGTTCTGGGTAATCCAGACATATATCTCAGTTTCTCGTGTAAGTTGAACTTCACCATTTTCAATTTTTGCACTGAAATCTTCGACAATCATATTCATTTCACGGCTTTTAGTAAATGATAGTGGTGTTTTAATGTCGCAGTTGAAAGTTTCTATATCGTTCTCATCTTTTTCCGCTCTCGGTGCATAGACTTGAATTATATTGATTTTTACAGCACCCGAAATATGATTATTCTATCACTAATTGATATATAATCAATCACATGCTTATTCATTTCTTTTGGCAATCACCACAATATTTTCATGCTTATGGGTGTCCTTTCCAGAATAGTAAAAGGTATATTCGTCTGTGATACATTTCCCACATCCCGGCTATCTGGTTTCACTAATGTCTAGTATGTCTATATTCTTAATTTACCTGATTTATATAAACTTTGAACATTCCATGTTCCAATTTTAAATACATTCTTTGTTAGATTTTTTGTTTTCATTCGTAATAGTTTTTCCGGTCGTTCATTTTTCTCGTGTGACCCAGGATCCATCACGACGCGACCAGTCGCATATATATATATATATATATATATATATATATATATATATATATATATATATGCGTTTTTATATACATCATTTTTATAAATGAACAATATATTTAAGTGGAATATCTTAGTAAAAACTTTTCGGTTTACCTACGATTACTGAAAATAGTGTATCAAAATAATTTTTATATAATGAAATATTTAGAACGGGTAATGTATATTTCTATAAATTATTTTAACCTACTACTTATAAGTAAACGCCATATTATACAAACTTTGGCAAATGCATTGCACTTTAATATTGCAAACGCAACTTTGTGTAATTTCTGTTTCTTCTTATTCAATTGTTTAAATCTAGTTATTGTAAAATTCTAGTAACTAAATATTTAGGTAAATACAATTATTTAAATTGAGTTTTATTTAATAAAATATTTTTAAAATTTAAATTTTTGTTGTATGGGCACTGTGTGAGTACTCTTTTGATTACCGGTGTTGTGATTGCTGTAATCAGGTGTTAATTTAAACTGTTTCCTATTTATTGTATGAGTGTTGAAGTTTTGTTTTTAGACGGATTTAATTTGTTTCTTTAGCAACCAACTTTATATCAATAAAATTACACACACATATAGGTACGAATTTCGAATTAATACTTCCTATATATTACATAATTAAAATAGCATTATGTGTTGCGCATGTTAAATTAGAATTTATAATATTTAAAACAAGTATGACCTGTAATTAAGAAATATATATTCTACAAATATTAATATAAAGTTTTCTTATAATTCGTTTTATTTGGAAACTTACGTTGCAAATGTGTTGCGTTTACTTACTTCTTGTATTTATAACTTCTGTCTTTTATAAAAATGTCTTGTGATCTTCGTTATTTCCATTCTGTTAATTTATTTTGCTTTTTTAAATTTTATTCTATATTTTCTTGTAATGTACCATTATGACATTAATAGAAAAGTAATATGATTTGTTCTTTAACGTCCCATGTGCTTTTTCAACTAGAACCTTACGATATATCTCTCGTTCCATTTATTAAAATTACAATTTTCCATTTTTAATGTTTTTTCAAAATTAATTAACATACATTTTCTGTATTCATTTTTTAATAATTTATAAAAATGCATTTAATTTAAACATTTGCAAAATCATACCAGACTATTACATTTACACTATTTGAGCATTTATTTTTTAGATACATTCAATGAATTTTTCCCAAGAAATCCGCGAAAGTAATCTTCAACAAATGAGTACAGATAGCAGTGGCGATGATAATGATGATGATGTTTACATTGACGATAATTATCTTATAATTCACGATGAAAATCGTGAAGAAGAAGAAGAAGAAAATTATGTCGGTGAAGATGAATATGGAAATGAGGAACTTGTAGACTTAGGGGTATGACCGATACATTCGCTATATTTGTGCCCATAATTATATATATATATATATATATATATATATATATATATATATATATATATATATATATATATATATATATGTAAACGAAGGTTTATGGAAATAAATTAATATATGAAACTAAGCGAAGATGAAGCAAATAATATTAAATAGTGGTTTTAATTTAATACTAAAAATCCAATTTATCATTAATTATATTTCATTTTATATTTTTTTTGTTTGATACGTATTCAAAACATATTATTTTCTACGTTACAATATTAGCGGAGTGATAATTTCGATGTATTTTGCAAATAAATTTGTAAGAATTTAACAAAATTTTTTAAGCTGAAAATGACAAAAAATATATATAAATTTAATGTTATTAATGAGGACATGAATTCTGACAGAACGTGTATGTATAAGTAGTTTTAAAATATTAAGAATATATTAATTGAAGAGGATTTAATGAATTCCAGTGAACTATTCTAGGAATGTATTTTAAATAAATTTTTGAAATCAGAGGTTGATTTAAATGTAAAATTTAATAAAATTTTAACCTTTATATCGCACAAAATTATTCAAATATTGATTTCTGTTCACCAAATTTAGTTATCGCTTGTTTAATAAGGCGGTTTAGTAACTACAGTTTACTTTAAATAATTTTCAGTCTTATGTAGCCACTGTTTAATGTTTTCCTTTTACATAATTATTAAATAAGAAAATATAAGTTAAATGTTAATTTTATTTATAGTGCACAATTTTTTTGTGTAAATTAAAACGTAAAAAATTATGAACGTGGCAATCACCTATAAAAGTTTAAAATTATATTTATTTTTAATATTAGTGTCTTAAAAAAGAAATAGTCAAATAAAAAAATGTTGTGGATAAGTAAATTACATATATCGAATTCTAGAATCTGTTGTTAATTTTTATTGTACAGCTACTGACGGAATTATTTACACATGTTAATACGTTATTATAATATTAATATTCATAAACGAATCTTTATTAATTTTTTTCCAGTTAGTAAATTCATTAACTTTCTAACACCGTGTTTGATTTTTATAAAGGAGTTTTGTTCTGACGATATTTTATAGTTTTATTTATTAGTGATAATGTTTATAACAAAACTAACATCAGCTATTGAAATTCTACAATTTTTACAAGTCGAAAACATCTATTACAATTTTTTATCACCTTTCTAATAAACTAATAACTAACACATGCATTGATGTTTCATTTAAGATTTGATGAATTTTTCATTAGAAATATGTTTTTCTAACAAAATAATTGAATTGATAAACATTGAAAACTTTTGTTAACTTGTATTACAACTAGAATTTGATGTACTAGGAGACTTTTATCCACTTTTCGAAGGAAAACATTTGTTAATCACATTTGGTTTTCGCTTAGGTCTGTCAGCTGAGAATGCTGTTCATTCTTTAGTTTTCACAGTACATTTCGGACGGCTGGTCTGCTGTTGTCATTTCTTATGATATTAAAGGGGCATTCCACAATTGTTGATATTCTTAAGGTTAATTCGATTAATTCTTTTATAATTAATATTATCATAGACTACTTTAATAATCGTTCCGTTATACTTAAATTTGGATCATCGGCTAGAGTACCTACTTGTGGAGTTACACAGAGTTTTGTCCTTAGGGACATACTCTGTGGAACATACTGTACTTTACTGTACACTTTAATCTTGAGAATTTTTGTTCTGATATCAATGCTATATGTCAGTTAATTTCCTATGCCGATAATCTGTGTTTAGTGTTTAGAGCTGAGAGTTCCATGTCACTACCACTTCTCGCATGTATTTCTAAATACCTGGAGAGTGTGGTGACAGATATAGGTTTAAGTTTTTCTCCCACTAGAAAGACTTTGCCTGTTGCCCAGATCAATGAGTTTCAATTGTTATCTAATTCGAGTATTTTATATACCGTATCTCTAAAATATTTAGGAATAATTATTGATCCTAAACTATCGTTAGTTCCCCATTTCCAGTATATTTCTACGAAATGTATGGATATGTATAATAAGTTGTTGCGTTTACAGAGAAATGCTTGGGGTTTATTCTTTAGGGAACGTTCGGTTTTTTATAAAGGCCTCATTCAGGCCCATTTTGGGTGTAGTGTATGTTAATAAAAGAATTCTTAGGCTGGCCAACAAATAACAAACGAAATTTCTACTTATAATGGCTTCCTTACACCGGACTACACCAACCTCTGCCGCTTGTGTTACCTGTGGGGTCCTGCCACTAGATTTATCTCTTGTGGGTAATCCTCGTACGGCTGAGCACAGACTCATGGGGAGCGTGTTACAGAGTTTAATCATTCTAACATGCTGGAGAAAATTTCGGTGCAGTCTGTGTCTAATATAAAATTTAAAAAACATATCTACTCTTGAAGTGGCAAGGCAAGTGTGATGATGCTGAAATTGGCAGGAAGACGTATGCCTTCTTACCAGATATACTTGTGCGGTTAAAAATGTTATGATTCGACATCAACTTCTATAGTGCTCAGGTGTTGGCGGGTCATGGCAGATTTTGTTCCTATCTTCATAGGTTCCGGCTTGCTAGTGGTCCTGTCTGCACCTGTTGTACGGTAGGTTAGGTTGATGGTATTTATCATATTATGTTCGTTTGCCTCGCATTCACTGCCCTTCAACATAAGTTTGATTGACTGCACGCATGTATATGCTCTTAGTAAGGAAGTTAGAAGTTTCCTTTTGCTGGTGGCTGAACAGGTCGTGTGAGTAAAATTCAAATTTTCGTAGTATTGCAATTAACGCTTAAATCAACCGTGGCCCCAATACCATCACAGTGTTTTGCATGTTTTTTTATAGCGTTACCCTTTGTTTATTGTACTTATTTATTTATTTCAATATCTAATTATGTTTTATATTTAACTATTTTAATATTTAAATTTAACTATTTTTACAAATTTGTCATAACAATTTGTTATGATCTTTTTTTTTTCGCTCTATCTTTGTAATTTTTTTCTTCCTTTTTTCTTTAATATTTGTATCAAAAAATTCTTTGAATATATGATAATATCCGTATTATTAGTTTTTGTTTTATTTTATTTAGATGTTAGTAATATCTTTTAAATTTTAAGTTATATCGTAAAGTCTTCTTGATATAAGATTTTTATTTTATTGTGCCTTTTTTGTTTTTTGGATTTAAGACAATATCGATATTATCAATTTTCACGTTCTTTTTTACCTTTTAAACTTTAAGTTACATTGTAAAGTCTTTAATTTTGCCTATATATATATCGTTTAGTTTGATGGAAGAAGGAACTATATACTCATCCCTTCTTCCATCGCAATAAGTTAATTTGAAGTGTGTAGGTCTATTCATTCGCTCGGAGACCTTCATCATATTATTTAAACTCCGATATCTAATACACGAACGATCATTAAAGTCTGACCAGTCGTTCTCGACACATAGCAATTTAAAAATTTTGGAATGTCAATTTTGATGAAAGCCGTCTTTTATTTTGTTACGTCCGATTGAAATGGATGTTGAACATAGATATTTTCATTTCAATTTTGCTGTCTAACCTAACTATATCCAATCTTTAGATTATTGTTAAAAATTGCAGTTTGAAAGGAGATCTGATTACATTTACCTACCAAGGTTATTACGTAAAACGGTTACTATTTATAAAGGATCATATACATTTAGCATTAATTAGTTGCGCAGTAAGCAAACAAGAACGATACGAAAAAATCCGTTGTTTAAAATTATGTATGTCAACCAATACTATCATTTTAAAATTTAGGAAAACCTTCTTTTATTTTATCCATCTGATTGAGATAAACATCGAACATTTATGATCTATATTTTACTTCGAAAATCATCTTTACGATCATATTTTGTTTCGAAAATCGTCGAACATTACATTTATTCTATTAAACATTTTCAAAAGCGACATTTGATCATTCTAATTATTTGTTTAACCTCAGTGTCCTCATCAAGCCATTATTTGTGTTAGATGAATTTTGAACAAAAAATTCAGACTTCGTGAATTTTACATACATTGTGAAAAGCATTATATCGTTAGAAAGTTACAGAAGTGCGGTATGTGCAAAAAAAACATAAACAAAAGGATGTACAAATATAAATAGCCGAAAAATTATATCACCTAAAAAATTTATAATTTCTGTAGTAATATTTGCTTAGCAATTGTTTGACCATTCAGAGAAAGCTTAAATTTTCTTTTATGTGTTATTTTTTATTAATAAAAAATTGATGTTAATCTTTTCGTGTCCGCATTAAATGGAATAAAAATCATTGTTTTAGCGTCCTTGTGAGAAGTATCATAAAGAAGTTTTAAAATTGATACAATTTTTTTTGTGTGTGTATAGAATTAAATTTAAATTATTTTATGACTGTGTTATGTTTAAATTATTTTCTTTACTCTCTTATTTTTAAATTAACTTATTGGAATTTCTTCGAATTAATGATAAACGTTTTAATGCCGTAGTAAAGTTTTTTTTTAATTGTTTTGAATCAAGCTGCATATTTTACCATCTACACGTTTCTAAATTGAAAAAATTAATAAAAATATAATTAATTTATATTATAAAAATGAACTATAGTAAAAGCTGTTTGGTGAAATTAAATTCGTTGTACTAATATAATAATACAGAATTCGAATTTCGTCTGTAATAAAATTATATGTAAAATTATACAAATGTGATTTTAAATTTTGGATATTGTTAGCCCTAACGGGGATAACTTTTAGCGTATTTTAAAAAAAAAAATAACGAACAAAAAAATTTGATCAAGTTGCCGTGACCAGGATTCGAACCTGGGTTATTGCGGCCACAACGCAATGTCCTAACCACTAGACGATCACGGCTATTAGATCAGTTAGTACTTTTCTGTTCAAGACGAAATATCTTTAGCAAATTAGCTACGGTTTTACTATTATTCGTGAATTCGTTACACGATATAATATAGTATTTCTTGTAAATAACAGATAGCGACATTGTTACGAATAGGCAGATAACCATTTTAACAGCGTAATATTTCTTAATTTATTTTATAATACGGAATTATAAAATTTACATTAATCAAATTAATGTGATTTTACATACAATTATATGCCGAGTATGTAGAATAAAATAATACGACTATATGAAACTATTGTAATAAGTTCTGAATTCCTGTAACTCTATGTGATTATATGAATTTTATTACTTGTTTTCCATAAATCCATTGATTACGCATTAGAAGTTGTGAAGAACATTCAAAATAAAAAATTATGTTTTATATATTTTAATAGGGAAAATTTATTTTTCTTTATCTTACTTCGTCTGATGATTTAAAAATGAAACAGATATCCAAACAATCTAAGTTACATATATTTCACAAATTTGACGCGCAGGCGATAAGTATAATTTTACTGAAGTTATGGTTAGAAACGTTTTGAGTAAACTATTTACGTTCACTTAACATTACATTATAAATATACATATATAATTTTTTCTTATCTTCCTCGAAGGATTTCAAAATATTTCAATTATGTTATCGTGATTTAATTGGATTTTCGAATAGTATTGACTGCTGCAGTTAGATATGTTTAATAATTGTGCTAGAATTACAGAATTATTTAGCAGAGCGATTATTTCTTATGTACATAATAAGTTATTTTACTTCATATTCGATTGTTTAGATCAGAAAAGCATATTTATCTTTTCTAAGACGTTGTATAAGGAAAAATCTGAAGTACGTCAACCAATCTCCAGAATACGATGCAACAGACAATATCGTAAAAAATTGCAGTGAATTTTTGGAACAAAAGGCATTGCGAAAGTGCATGGTTACCAAATTATATCAACATGCTGTTACGACGATGGTAAGGAAATATATATAATTACGCAAGGTGATGTACCAAATTTTAGATTAAAATAATATTCAAGTGCTAGGTTTTATATCGATACCTTTTCAGCTTGTCAATAAGTAACTTGTTTGATATTAAGCGTGGACATTTGTAACGATCCTATAATAAGCTGCAAATGTTATTTTTTTTTTTTTTTATATTTCTGTTTAACATTTGTCCGCTTCTCGATGATTCAAATTTAATATATGATATTCATCGGAAATTAATAAAGCGATTATACTTTTAACAAGATTATTGTTGTTAAAACTATAATAAATACATCGAATTTAAATAAATTTATGAATTTACATAGATATCAAAAAGAACGCGTTTTATTTAACTAAGTCAGGACTCCTTCAGTGCAAGTTTTTTTTCTATATTGTAACTCTTCGGTATATTAAAATGATGCTATCATTACATGTGCCGATAACACGGCCAAATTATCTCTAAATCAGCAGAAAAAAATCGATTATTACCGCAGAATACAAACAAAATTGAAAAATGGACTCGGACGTATGAAGCCTTAATGATAGCAAGTCGAATGTGTACTGTTTAACAAATGTAAATCTATTGCAGGGTCAGTTAATGTTGACGGTGAAGAAGTAATGGTAATACCTTGTAATGCACCCAGGAATAGATACACTAGGATGAAACGATGAATATTACTGGATAATTAGAATAAAATCGCTTTTCAAAATAACCTATTAATATAAAAAACCATTTTTAAACCAGTGTGGTCCTGTGGAACATACATTTATGGAATACGGCGTCTAATTCCAACATTTGTATGATCGAAATGTTTTAATCGAAGTCCCTGCGTATCATGATAAATTTAGTTTGTTAGAAATTGTGATATATATATTTTCTTTTGGCTGATCCGAGTCTCGTGAGCTTTATGAACCGGTTTGGTGGATAATTTTTCATCGTTTCGCTCTATTCTATACCAATCCTTATGAACTATGAACTGCAAACATAAAGTTGTGCCATAATCGGCTCTACCTGTGAAATTGACTGACGACCGGTCGTGTTGAAGTGGGAAACCAGGATTATGCATTCGTAATAAATATTTGACAATAAACTAAAATTGGTGCCACATGGAATGTGCGCGGATTGAACAGTGTTGGAAAACTTGCTGTTGTTGAAAAGGAGATACATAATTATGCAATAGTTGATGTGTCAGAATTTGGATAGGTAAGGATACTTTACTAGCTGTAACCGAAATGTCATTTTTTATCTGGAAACCCAAGCGAGCGTTAATATATTTATATGTATGTGTGTGTATGTATGTATATATATGCATATACAAATAGGAACCGTGAAAGATGCAATAAGAACACGAAGTGAAACGTACATACGGCGTTCAAGATTACATCCGTATCCTCGTGCGGTATGCTTAACTAGTGATGACATCTAATTAGATACGATGATCGAAAATACCATACAAGTCATACGATAAAATGTCGAGTCTCATTAGGGAACACTTTAATATTAAATTATATAATATGTGTCACATTTTAAGTTTTATACATTGTCGATTTTTGGCACAAAATTGTAAATTTTGGTCTAGGAAGTAGTTAAAATACAGTCTATTTTTTGAATTTAAACGTTCTATGTTAATCAAATGTCCCCTTATTAAGATCATATATTGAAAGTTCGTGTACAAGAAACTTATCGCGATGACCGAAAAGGTTAATAATAAACGGTAAAAAATTTAACGAATAAATTTTTTTTTTTTTTATTTAGATGGACGAAATAACTAAACATTCGAACGAACGCGAAATCTCTCCTCTTTTAAGTTCGTTCCTAAAAACGAGCGCAGCGAGTAATCGATTTTCGGATAAATGTACGCAAACCGAAGGAAGAGATGCCGGTAGTGCTGTTAATCTGTTAGATCCGGAACGTGCAAAGTCGACCATACAGAATCTGATTTTAAGCGTTTCATCGGCTCTTCTCGATAATATCGATATCGTTAATCCGGCCATTGTTGCCAGCGGCTCTATTAATAATAATATAAATAATAATAATAACAATAATAATAATAACAATAATGATAAAAAGTTATCCAACGATCTATCGGTTAACGAATCGTCTGCTATCAACGTAATAAGTAATTTTAAAGATAATATTTCCGACAAAGATGGTCGTTCCGAAGTGAACGCGAACGACAATATACATTCCTCCGAGGCATTGTCACCGTCTTCGTCCGATTTATTGAAGAAAAAGTTCGCAATTCAAAGAAACGGAATTACGAAGGAGTTCAAAATTAAAAGTAAAAAACGTCCTGCTACGCCGGAAGTTTCGTCTTTATTGGACGCTCGAATAGAACGATTGAAACTCACTACCGCTTCCGATAAATCCGTTTCGAATAAACTGGATATCGATCGAAGTTATTTGAATAATTCCGATAGTCAGACTAATAATAATAATAATAATAATTCGAATAATAAAGACGATCGAATAAAAATATGTAGTAAAGACGATCAAGACGAAGCGGAACGTAATCGCATATTAGAGGCCAGATTAAAAACTGACACGATGACCGATTGCATCGCTTTGTCTTATAGTCTACAGGTAGAATTGGCCGCTTTGCCGGCGGCCAAACGAATGAAAATTAACGACAAATTCGTCGAAATTTTCGGAGTCGATCACGACGGCTATTTCAACGATATGACCGATTTGCAGAAATTTTACGCTTGCCGCAAAAGAATCGCTCGTCACGTAGTAGCCCATCTGACGAAGTATTACGAACAGCATCGCATAGCCGATAGATCGATATTTAAAAATATGGCTCAATACGTGACGTCTCGTCTGCTAGATCGAAATCTGTACCCTGGTAAGTAACGATTTTTATTATTATAATTAGCTAAATAATAATCAAGTTTTAATCAGTTCCATTTACAATTATCGATTATGAAACATATTAAAACACGTGATATTCTCCAAAACCGTCCTAACGTCTATATAGACTCCCAATTTTTCCAGTTTTCCATTGTTCTTTTTATAATTCGGTGTATGAAAATTTGGATTCCTTCTAAATCTTGCATTACAAATGTGTTTTTCGGTTGTTATCTTAAATTTTACTTTTAAAAATACCTGCGGATAATTTTACCACTCACCGCGTCTTGAAATTAGACGTCTATCTCATTGGGTCTATTTGTTTCCTGAATTTATAAACGTAATTGCGGTCCGTTTTCTAAGCAAAATGTAAATAAAAAGGAATTACGTCTGACCGAAAAAATTGACATTTATAAATTTTCAAATTACTACATCGCCGGAATGATTAGTCATTACGCGTTAAATGTCTCGATAGCTCTTCAAAAATTCCATATAGTCTGCGAAAACTTTAAAATATTAAACCTTCGAATTATTAAGACGTAATTGAAAAAAATTAAGGCTATTGTCAGTGTATTCCGTGTCTTGTAGTTTTTGATTTTTATGTGCGATGTAGCATTCATTGTTCTTAACTAACGTGTTTATACGTGAGTGCGAAAAATCTAGCGACCGAGCTGATTACAGCATTCACTTCCTTCAGGTAGGCGAAACTTTATCATGCACCCGAGAATTGAAACTAACTACGTGCACCCTTTTCATACGTGTACGCGCCTTGTGTATTTTAGACAAATTTACACGCCATCAACTTTTCATCTACGGTTAGGTCATATAATATTGCATACAAAAACCAACTCGGTTTTATATTTATTTTATTCTCTCCGTTCTTAAACACCAAAAAAAAGGAGTTAAAATCACTATATGAAAAATCAAAGCTTTTCGGCTAAGCTGGTATCGGGTGAACATAGAAAATCTGTATATGAAAATGTACAATATATTAAAAATATAAATGGTAAAAAATACTAATTTAGATACACAATTTACGAAAATTAGCAAAGTAAAAAAAGTATTTATTAAATAATCTGATAATCAACCACTATCAGATTATTATTTATAAATACTGTTTATTTCACTTTGCTAATTTTTATAAATTGTGTATTTAAATTAGTGTTTTTTACATTTTATATTCTTATAAATTGTATATATTTTTATACTTTATTTTTAATTATTTTATAAATAATGTTTTTTTTTTTCACTTAGCTAATTTTTGTAAATTGTATATCTAAATTAATATTTTTTGCATTTTAATTATTTTTTTGTAAATTGTATATGTTTTTATATTTTATTTTCTGTGTTTACTCGATAAAATGGCTTGACAGCCGAAAATCGTTGTGTTTTTTCATAAAGAAAGTTTAGTGATTTAAATCCTTTTTTTTTTTGCTGTTTATTTTACTACATTCTACACTTTTCAAAGTCCTTTAAAACCGATCGACAGTTCGCGAAATGTTAATTTTTGTTAGATAACATTGTTACTTATAGTATCCACACGAATTCAAACGTACAATAGCAATTTATTATTATTACTGCTACAGAATGATGCGATGTTGTTATTATCGAAATATGGGACCTTTGTTCGCAAATTAAATTCAATTATGTTTAAACAAAACTTTATCTAAACAAAGGAAGATACTGCTTACTGTTGGCTCTTTATATAGAACTGTCTCAACCGTGCCTCCATCGCTTATTACGCGAATCTTGCCTACTGACTTAAGTATATTCAAGTCGGTTTTGATCTTAGAATTTAACATGTTTATTAATAAATTGATTACAGTTAAAACTAACGTAAAAGATACTTTTTATTCTCGTTTAGTTCAGAGGGTTAAATTATAATTTATTTGATTGTAAGAATTTCTTTTGTAAGAGAATTAATGTAATATTAGAAATATGGCGGAATAGATGGATTAATAGTTTGCACGGCGAAACAGCTTTAGAGTTTTTTCATAATATTGAAAATAGATTTAGGATTAAAGATTATTCGGATGTAAACTTCTCTTTCAGTCGAGTGCTGTCTGGACGTGGTAATTTCGGAGAGTATTTTAAGCATTATGAGACTATCTGACTCTTATCGCTATTGTAGTCCTGACAGTGATACGATTGAACATTTTTTTTTTTACTTTTTGAATGTTCGTATACCGCTGATATACCCAAAATAAGTAAATTTTCGGGTTAGGTGGTAAATAATTTATTTCTAATTAATAATTGTATAGGATTGGATTCGGATGTCGTTAAGTCATTTAACCATTATGTCGATATTACTAAATGCGTTATAAATAAAATTAAAGAAAAAACTAAGTGTACTGCTGCGACTAGAATCACGGTTTATTATCTTATTCTATTATGACCTCTTGTCTTACGGTAAGTAATTAAATTACGTTGTAGATTTTGGAGTTTGAAAATTGCGTTATCCGAATTTAATAGTTTCTCATATATGGTTGTTAAAGATGATTAAACTTAAGCATAATTTGAAAACCATTGAAAGTGCCTCGCAAAATATAAAAAGACAATCCCAAGAAAGGAAGAAGACATTAATGTTAAAAATGCGAAAGGGAAAAGTCGTAATAATACAAGAACAATGGAAACAATGTGTATATTTGAAAACTTTACGACGATGAACTACTAAACAATTCTCCATTAGAAGACCAGGATGACGAATTACTTCAGAATGAATCAAGGACCTTTGATACTAAGAAATAAATTCGAAAAATTATTGGACGATTTGAAACCTAGAAAAATATTTGGAATAGACGACATAACAGAGGAACTTCTCTGGATAGTAGGAAATAAGATGAATAAATCTTATAAACAAAATATATACTACGGGAATTATCTCAAAAGGCTTCTATAATTATAATGCCGATTAAAATCAATGCAGAAACGTGCGAGAATTATAAATACACATATTTTAAGAAGTCTAACAAATATCGCCGTGTATAAGATAAGATAGAAGAAAATTTAACTGAGGGGAGCGATTCGGATTTAGAAAATGGAAAATACGGGAAGTTATACTATCATTACGTCTGATCATTGAGAACAATTTAAATAAAAATCAACTGAAGTATGATGTTTCAAATCTTTAAAAACATAAATTGAATTTTTTTTTAATTTCTGAGGGTCAAGAAGCATTAATAAATAATGAAGCCAGAAGCGAAGATAAACCAACTAGGTTTTCGCAGAGAAGAAAAAGATTAATAGATTAAATTCAATATACTGATCATATAGGATTGATAGGAAAAAAATAATTTATAGTGCAAACGTTTTAATACACTCGTAGTTGAAAAATCAGAACATAAGATAAAAGTAATAATATGTACGCACGAGAGTATGGAAATTTTAAATATAATCTTAAATGAAAACAAAAATCCCAAGTAACACTAATTCCTTATTTTAGAATTTTGATCACGCAAGACAGAAAAACAGAAAAGAGAATAAGAAACAGAATAAATAGCGTTTGCTAAAAATACTTTTAATAAAAAGAAAAAACTTTTTCTACCTAAAAATGTCTCTTGACATATCGGGAAATTGTTAGTTGGTGCTTTTATGCTCTCTCTCTCCAGCACCATTTTCAACATTTATCTATTGCTGCTATTAAATTTTAAGAAATAAATTCGATTTCAGTATTAGAGTATTATTATTAAAACAAACACGTAAAAATATGAAGCAGTCGGTAAACCGCGATATTATTGCGTTTTGTCATCGAGCATTTCAAATATTTTGTAATTGGGAATATTAAGTTTAGTTGTCCCGCTGTTTTACGTGAACATCATGTCGAGCTGTTCAGTTTTCACGTGATTATGGAATTCTTTATCCTCAACGATTATGCCCTGCCGGACGAGAAGTGCTTCTATGACCGCTGGCATTGTAAGAAACGCGAATGTCGTTATGAAGCAGGTTTGAGAGTGGGGACACAGTTACAATGCAGTAATCTATCACTAGACAAAGTGGTTCTATCTATGAAATTATGGTTGGAAGAATATAACGTTTTGTCAAAGAGAATTAAATACGCTACAGAAGTTATTACAAATGGAAATCTTGGAGCGTCGAAAATATCCGAGGTGTTTACGCCTAGGAATATATTTAATGCTTCAACATTCGGAATGTCTTATTAAAATAGTTAGATGATTTGTATTCGAAATAAATTTTTTATTATCTTTAATTTTTTCTGCGGTCAACAAATCTGCTTGTCTAATTTATTTAATCGAAATAACTTCGATAACTAAATTGGAATCAACCTAAATCATTAGATCTATTATAACAAATTCGATCGTTCGATAATTACATTTTGGTTATTATCGTCGTTACAGACATTGAAGACATTCAAAAATTCGTTGACACATTTTTTCTACAAAAGAAAATTATCGCCCGAACGGAGGATTACGAATCTCAGCCGAATAGTTCGTTTTAACTTCTATTTTACGTGTATTTATATATATATATATATATTGGAACTTTATTTTTTTTTTAATATATTATAGTCTGCAGCTTAAATGTAATCGCGTTGCATTTATTTTATTGTGATATCGAAATAGTCTTTGCTATATAAGAATATCCTTATTAAACTTCCTTAACAGTATTTTCATATTAACTTTTAAAAATGCTGTCTGTTGACTATCCGCAATATTTACGTCAAAGATAATGCAACGAATTTAAAAACATAATTACACTTGGAATGTGTAGCATATTTACTAGTCTGGAATCCAGCTTAACTCATGTTTATCGATTTTAACGGTCCGGGTACTTGCAGAATTCCTCGTCTCATAAAGGGTGCGGTGATATTACGAATGAAAGTCTTGACAGTAATCATTCTGTGCCTTAGCTCGTTAGCAGCGCTTCGTGCACATTCATCCCGGTTGTTATTAACTTCAGTTGATTTACCAAACGCATCCGCGATTTGAATTTTTTCGATTATTATTTAGCGTTCGAGTGAGTTTTTATCCCGTGATATATGACCAAAAAATCTGAAAATCCTTCCTATTATTTCTCGTATATATTCGTTTTATCGCTATTCGTTATTCGGTCCATTCAGGATATTTCGAGCATTCTGCTATGTTCTCACATTTCGAATGCGTTTATTTTGCTAAGATCTGTTTCGATGAGTTGCAATCGAAAAAACTACTGATCAATTTTAGTGTTTCACATTATTCCAGAGACATGTATTTGTAGCGATTTTTTATAATATAGCGCAACGAATTAGATTTATTAGTAACTGAGAAAATTAGCGCACTGCTAACCGCACTTCGCACCGTGGCTAATCTGCGGTTTATATGGACGGCTTCTGTTATTGGTTATTACACTGACCTCGAGTAAATGAAGCTATCGACTACTATTCTATTAGCTGCTTCTTTATGTCTTTCATTTTCGCGTCCTTCGATTATTTTAACATTTTTTCTTTTGTTTTTATTTTTACCGGTAATTCGTACTCCCTACATTTATTTTTCGGTTTCTGCACGATGGTTATCAATTTTCATTTAGAACTAGCAGTCAGCGTATTGTAAGTTTATTACTTCACCTTCTACTGGCATTCCATCGTCCTAGTTATCCAATATCCGCCTCCTAATATTATATTCGGCGTATATATTGAATAATAACGATGAAAGCGGACACCACTGTCTTACACTATTTTCCAATTGGAATTCCGAGTAGATTAAACCCGCGTGTGACATACACAACTTTTAAAGTTGTACATTTTAAAATTTAAAAAATTCAGTAGTAAACAATAATAAAAATATGCATACGAAATGAATAAATCATATAAAAATTTTAATACCGTCAGATGAACTAAAGTCTGCGTTAAATATTTATTTTTCGGATCGATTGAATCAATAAATGGAAGGTCTAAATATAAGGAGTGAGTACTTCGTAAAAATTCATGTGTATTTTTTTACTACAATATGTATATGTATTACGGTTAACATGTATCCTTACGATATTTTGTTACATAGATTAATAATATTTAATTAAGAATTATTTCTTTATATTACGACAAAAAAAACATATGTATAGTCATTTCGTCACGTGTTCCTATATGTAATTTTATTGTTCTTATAGAATCGCCGTAAAATTATATTTTTATCTTTTTATTTAAGCATAAACTTTTTTTTTTTTTAATTTTGACGATATTGTGTCATTAAAATCATTAATATTTTCTTTCGGCACGTGTAATGTACATATAGTTTTGTTTAGTTATTAATTGAATTATAAATACTTATTTTTTAAATGCGCGTCTCAGTAATAGTCGTCGAAAAGAGTAATGTTTGCCAAAAAATTATATCTCACTTAATTCAAACACTGAGATTTATTTTCAAAAATTATTTATAATTCGTGAATTATTATAAACGGTGATTTGTTTAGTTAATTTATAGATTATATGTAAAATGCCCGATTTATCGTTTTCTAAAAATTATATTTCACTTAATTTAAACTCGGTGATTTATTTAAAAAAAAAAAATATTGTTTAAATTCGTTAAAAACGTCGGTTATCTTAAAGAATAATCATTCTTGTCGAACGGGATCGAATCTTTTGAAGATGACTAAATTAAATATTACGATAGAAAAAAGAATGTCACGATATTTATTTTATTTTTGTAATACTTGAATTAATTAATTTTATTTCGGTACAATCAGATGTGATAAATAGTCTCATCCAAGTTTATTTTCTTTACGTATTCGTTTCGATCGAATTGCTATTTTTAAATAATTAGTTATAATAAAGAATATTCGAAAATTTGTGTCGAAATTAAATTAATCAGATTTGACTTTTTCCTATTATTTGCGTTATTTGTTAATTAAGAATAAAAGTCTCAATTACAATAACGCTAATAATATGTTGTCAATGTTATTTATTGTAAAGATAATAATTGATATAAAAATTATTAAACCAACGGCGATAAAAATATATTTAAGGTGTACACGTTTTTAATTTAAATACTAATTAAATATACGCAATTCGATAACTTGCGGTTCTTAATTTTTGCTATAAACGAAATGGATAAATTGTGATATTTCATCATTATAATTATAGTTCACGTAAGCTTCAATAACTATAATTATAATGATAAATTCATGTCCTATGTGTACGATGAACTTTATAAATTAGTTGTTAGACTAATCTTAACCGCTTGATTTCGCATCCAGCACGTCAGCTACCCATAACTCTTTATATTTTGTTAATCAAGTGAAAAACTATTCAGTTGTAGTAAGATGACTCTATCTGTTATTGCTGCACGGAGAATCAAATTAAGAAATTAAATGCAGGATAGAACAGCCAAGAGTAGCATTTATGAAAATGTAAAAAACATTAACATCGCATGGAATATCTCTTGAAGTAAGACTCAGAGTTTTAAAATGCTACTACGTATGGTCAGTGTTGCTGTGTGGCTGCGAAACATGGACGCTGAAGGCTAATAAAATAATCAAAACTATAGAAGCCTTCGAAATGTGGTGTTACCGTCGTATCGTATCGTGGGCAGCAAAGAAGAAGAATAACAAAGTATTGGACATATTGAAAAAAGGATAAAGAATTGTTGAACACGATCGAACGAAGGAAAACAGTATTAAGAGGCCCAAAGTATATACTGCCGCCGACCATAATCATGGGGAAAGTAGCAGGAAAAAGAAGGTAGGGTGGGATGAAGGTAGAAGAATTATTTCATAAGGTCAGAGACCGAAAATTAGATCAAGAAACTGTCGCCATAGTTGCTACCAACGACTGAGAACAGTCAATTGGATAGAGAAAAAGAAGAATCAAGTGAAAGAATCCATTAACGACAATCTGAAAGGGGTTTATTGTATCTTTCAGTAGCTTATTGTATAGTATGACGTTGAATTTCGATGGTAAGCAAATCAAAAATTCTGCATGTCTTCGATCGTAAGAACATTTTTCAAAGATCCATTATAATTAACAATTTTGGAGTATCCGAACAAGGCTCACTTTAGCGGGTTTGGAATTTTATTCAAAACTAGCTATTTTTTGTTGGAAAGAAAGTTCGCTTGATAAAGATTTACGTGTGCATTCAGCATCTTTAGTTTGATCCGTAGGTTGCCGATAGAAATTGTTTAAATTTTATCTAACCATTATATATATACATCGTGCTAGTGAAGCGGAGTACATGTGGAAAATTATCTACCTCTGTGTTCAGAAAACCTACATATACGAATAAGTATGTGCACAAGCAGTCGCACAACTGTCGAATCAAAAAGTAGGGGTCTAAAAGACTTTGTTACACAGAGCCAAAACTATTTCAAACAGTACTACTTTAAAGAAAGAAATGGAAACTATACAAGATGCTATGATCCTTAATGGTTTCGACAAAAAGGAATTCAAATCACTGTTAAAAAATTCGGAACAAAAAAAAGATGAATCTAGTAAAAAAGAATAGTTTTCTGCCAATGTCGTTATCTTATATAAAAGGCATCGCAGGCAGAATTTTGCAGAAAAACAGAATTAGACCAGTATTTGGCGCGTGTAAAAAAAATAAAACAATATTTGCAAAGCGTCAAGGATCAACAACTACCCAAATGTATATAAAATTATTTGTTCATTGTTTAGCTACATTGGACAGACTGGTAGAAACATTGATCAAAGATTAAAAGAACACGAAGCAGATTGTAATCATAAGAGAAAATATTCGTGTGCAATGGCTTCACATCAGTGTCCAGGGAATCATGAAATACAATTTGACGATTTTGAAATTTGATCAAAAATGGATAAATATAGCTCTAGAATTGTTTGTGAAGCAATTAAAATTTGTAAATATCCAAATTTCAACAAAGAAGATGGATACCGACTTAATTCAGACGTGGCTGTCGGTCATTGCCTCAATGAGAAAAAACAATTTAAAAAGACATGGTTTACACCGAAAAAAACTCAAAAACGTATGGATATGAACCATGTAAAAGTGTATATATATATATATATATATATATATATATATATATATATATATATATATATATATATTGAACGCTTCCGATTTCATCGCTCTCGTTATTACAACATTTACTTTCATTAATAATTTTTAATTTATTTAGATAGTAGCCAATAGAACCATGACCAGTAAGTATCTGAGTCATGTGGTAGTTTATGGTAGTTTTTATTTTTAAAACGTTCTATTGCATTACGAAAGAAATTATTTATTAATTTATCCTTTGTTAAAGAATCATATCGTATTTTAACCTCATTATAAATCTGTAAATTAATATTTTTAAGAAAATCTTTACTGATATCACCATGATTTACTTTTTGTGTTCAACGTGTAATATATAAGCGCAGTAAGTATAATCACCTGCGATTGTTATATAAGAGATTGACTGTGCACTTGAATTAAATGAAATTATATTATTACAGAAGTTTCCTGTTTTCCTTTCTGAATTATTCAAAATTAAACATATATATATAGATAATTGCTACTAGTATCCCTAAGCTAATTTCGTCGGCTAGTCTGGTTTATTATATTCTAGCATTAGCGTAACTGATTCTTGTATTACTTTATGATGTAATTTATTTATATAGTTTTAATTTTTTGTTCTTGTTTCCTTATTTTTTTTTTTATGAGAATTCATGTATATTAAATTGTATTTTTTAAAAAATTATATATATATATATATCATCATCATTAAGTGTCGACTCCGTATCGGAAGTAGGCGACTACTTACCTATACTATTTTTACTTATCTTTACTATTTTTTTTTACAGTGTAAGTAGCGTACAAGACAATCACAATATGGCGTTAGCGTAAATAGACACACACACCCGGTAAAACTGATTGTAATCGCTTTGTTGTCACGACACAATGCAATCCCGCGTGTTTTTGTAGTGTACTAATTATTACTAACGCGCATATGGTGTTGTGCGTGTTGGTTTGCTATTGTCTCCAACGTGATAATATTAGAATTATTTATATTTTTATTTTCTGCTGATAATTTTTGTGTCGCCGATTGTATTCGAACTCGGTACCTTCCGTATAGAAGTCCTGCTCTAGCCACTAGGCTATCCTGACAGCGGCGTATATATATATATTTAATATATGTATATATATATATATATTTATAAATATATACTTATTATAATTAAGAAAGATAATTTTTCTCTGAGCGTTAAAAAAATATTCATTAATGAATCCATCGTTATAATGTTAGTGGGAAATTATCGCCTTATTATTAAATGAGCTCAAGCGCGGCCATTAGAACAGCTATTATTTCTTATATTCATAAGTGATAGTCTGTTTTTTCAGTATATTTTTCTTTTATATACGCTCATCATCTGGCTCCTTAGTATTAAAAAATAATCTAAAGAAGCTAGTTAAATGGAGCAACATTAATACAGTTTATTTGTTTAATTAATCTACTGCCGAAACGAGAATAAAGTGATTTTCGATTTTAAATTAAAAATAGTATAGTTACGATCATTTGCAACGCTTTGCTCTGGTTCAGAAAGGAAAAAACGCATACGTTTCTAATATGTTTAATTTTACAATACTTGTGAGTATACAATATTTTTAGTTGAATCATTCTTTCAACAGATATAGAGACTGATTTGCCAACTCTAAAACACGCATATCCATGTGAAAAATAGTTTGTGGTTAGATCTAAATAGTACAATTTTAAGCTTTGTTGATGGTGATTCAAATATCAATCGAATTAAAATTTTAATCTCTTAAATTGAAATCGTATATCCGTTGGAATTATAAGAATGTGATCAACTTTGAAAGGTCCTGTTAAGATTGTTTCTTCTATGACTTTTTTTTTTACTACCAGTCGCGTGCCATTACAAAGCTTTGGTTGGTTGATATTTCGCAACATAATTATTGGCACACCTATTTTTAATGGCAGTACGTGCGATAGTATTCCCGAAAGATCGAGTTTAAAAATTCTGTTGGATACTGAATCGCTTCATCTGATTCCACAACAATATCAACGGACTTATATGTGACGGCCTCGCTTTGAATATTAGACTGACTCCTATTGTTAAGTTTGTAAGCGTCTATATTCTTGGCGACAAGACTAGCTAATTCACTCCGCTATTCGTGATTCTGGTAATTGTTTTGAATATTAGGAAATACGTTTTCAATCAATTCTTCTTTTGACGTCACTAATTTGCGAAATTTATAAGACAATGAAATTCATCCTGATGTTCACGTGTACGTAAATAAAAATAAATAATAATAATTAATGAAATAACAGCAGAAAATAAAAATAAAACGTAAGAAAATACTTAATTTCGATGTAAAATATTACAAAGAATAGTAATATGAAATGAAACAACAGATTTCATTATTTAGTTGATGGTGAATGTGATAAGTGAACAACACAATCAACCGATCACTATTATGCATTACATAACCACGTATATTAACTAGTTAGAAAAGTTCAAACTCTACGTCTAATATAAAAAATAATGAATGATTAAATTTATAATATACTTCTTAATCCGAAATTTGTAATTTAATTAGATAAATTATTTTTATCTCTTTCTTTTATTATTTCAATTTTTTCTGGTAGTTTTTCTTTATTAATGTTTTTCCGCATGGAAAATTTTATAATTTTAGTCGTGTTTTAATTCTTTACAATGCTTTATTTAAATGTTCCTTAAATCTTATCGAGAATTATTTGCCTGTTTCTTCTATGTATTCATTTTCACATTGATTGAAATTTAATTTTATACTCCCTAATTTTTTAGTATATCTCTCATTTTCATTTTGTTGTTACTAACTGATTTCGATAATGTGTTATTATTCCTTATTATATTTGTTAAATACCATTTTATAGGTATGACTGTCTGCATAATTTATTGAACTTAAATAATTCTTTTAATATTTTTCTATATTTTTATTGTAATACTTTTTCCACATTTTTTAATAAGGTTTTATTTATTATTTATTCTTATTTATTTTATTATTATATTTTTTGTTTGTTTACTTTATTACTATTAATGTTGTTTTTGCTCTATTTATATGACTCCTTAAACTGGCTAATTTGTCCATTTTTGGGCGGAATAAATTTTTGGGTATTAACGTGCCTTTTTGTGTAAGTTTCTCCTAATTTATCTCCATTTATTGGTTGATAATATAGATTTTTAAATATAGAACATTTATTGGTTTTACTCCTATGTCTAATGTGAATTAAATATTTATCTATACTTCTATACTATCTATACTAATATATAAAACTGTAGTGTCTGTGATTTGCGAATATTTTCATTATAATCACTGCATTGGACTATTTTTATTACGCATGAACTTAATTTTTTTTTTTTAATTTTTGTCTGTCTATCTGTTCCGATTTAACTCAAAAACTATGAAAGCAATAATGATGAAATTCGCATAGCATAATATTATTAGATTCGTTCTCAAGCTTTGTTTCATATTAATATCACAAATAGGACAGAAATTACAATAATTTAAAATTTTAAAATATCACTGTCTCTTTTAACATACGTATATTATATATATATATATATATATATATATATATATATATATATATATATATATATATATATCCGTCCCTTATTTCGGCCATACTCCTAACGTAACAAAACATGATTTGTATTGGGGATGTTGGTAATGAAGGTATTCGAACCGGACAACGTGTTAAATTTTAAACGATTTGGCAAAGATGCCGCTGTTTCCTAAGTTTTAAAACTTTAAATTATTGTAATTTCTGTCCTATTTGTGATATCAATGCGAAACAAAGCTTAAAAAAAATAATTACACAGGCGAAGCCGTGCTAGTATTATATATATATATATATATATTAGTGGCTGTAAAATTTTCGTTTATCATTTAAGGATACGATGGTGGTAATTATAATCAATAATATAAGGATAACGTCTGGTTTTTCTGGAATTAATTGTAACTAGAACAAACTAAATAATGCGCTAAAATAAAAATCGAATAATTTCAAGTTTTTCCGGTATAAAATGAAGTATATTTCGATATATATTCGTGAATTAAAAATATATTTCGGATTAAGAAATCAAAATTTAAAAGTAAAATTTAGGGTTGTGGATGTGCAATCGTGCTGCTGTTATAACGGGCGTTACTATGGCAACAACATCCTTCAATTCGCACTGCTAAAAATCTCGTTCTAGTTGTTTTTCCCGTTACCGAAAACGGTGTGGACTACGTTCATAGCTTCGTTCCACAATTTTTGTTTGTCAATTCGTGCAGAATTTTATACATCGAACGAAAATATGTCGAGTAAGTTTATTTTTTATTTACGCTCGAATAATTGCTATTATAAATAAAATCGAATTTCTAAAAGAATAATTTCGTTTCAGTATCGACGGGAACTGTTTTGCGTGCGCTAGAAATTGGTGTATTTCTTTGGATGATGTGGTTGATGAATTTCAACGTAGCCAGAAATAAAGTTGATATTTTTAATATCGGCGGAGTATTACGAGACAATAATAGCGCATTTCATTTTCGACGTATTATCGAGGTCAGTAGTAGCTCGTTTTAAATTGTTCCGTCTGAAAAAAATGAATCAATTTTTTTTTTATTAAAATATTCCCTTCTAATGGCGGAATATCTCGAAAGAAAATTATCTATTCTTTCATTAATGTATAATAAACAACAATCGAAGCTACACGATTCGTTTCTAAATCTTTTAACAACAACAAATTTATTAATCAATTAAACTTTCACAACAACTACAAGTAAATTCATTAAATGTTGATTATATTGGAGAGTAGTGATTTTATAAATTATAAACCAGACAAAATTATAACACAGTTTAATTACTAAAAGTTTTCCAAACCTGGTACAGGTTCCATTAAATGTTGAAAATATCGGAGAGTAGTTATTTTATAAATTATAAACCAAACAAAATCATAACACAGTTTAATCACTATTTTAGTATTTTAGTGATTAAACTGTATTATGATTTTGTTTGGTTTATAAATTCACGTAATCCAAACGAAATTGATATGTGTCCTGTGTGGTCTTACGTATCTGATAGTAAATGTAAAAACGTTGCTGCAGAATTAATGCTGCACGAAACGATAAAATATCACACTTACATAATCAATTAAAACTTCTATATATTACTGCATATATTAGCAAAATATCTAAAAAATTTTATTAAAAGTGTGAAAAACACGATAATGAGCTAGTTAAAAGCGGAATTACGATTTAGCAAATAATTAAGAAAAACTACTTGAACTTAAATTAAAATTTAATTTTTATAATAAATATATATTACGTAGGAAAAATTAAAACAAAAAAATCTACACAAAAGAACGATATAATTAACTTTAAATTAGTCATAATAATAACTTAAATCGCATAATTGACAATTAAATTAATTATAAAAATCTGTGCTTAAGTCTACGATGTTTATATTTAGTGTGTTTCGCTTACATATATCGTAATTCCGCTTTTAATTAGCTCATTATCGTGTTTTTCACAGTTTTTTAAAATTTTTGAGATATTTGGCTAATATATTTAAACATATATGTAAGTTCTAATTGATTATTGTGATATTTTATCGTATTGTGCAGCATTAATTCTGCAGCAACGTTTTTACATTATCCATAATTTTTTGTAAGTACTATCAGATACGTAGGACCACACAGGACACGTATATGTCAATATTGGTCGTATTACGGTAGTATAGTATAGATCAGTTTTTTTATTTAATGTTACTAAGATCGGATTTTTTATGAAATATGGGGTACAGAATGTGGATAGCTTTATGAGCTCTATCAGTACTTAACGTGGTTATTAAACGTTAAACGACTATATCACTCCTAAATATTTAACTTTTAAATACGCCTGTATATGTCCTACGTATCTTTTACCATTATAAAGTATTTTTTTTTAAGATTTTATTTTCATTTTTTTCTTTAAATATTGGTAAATAAATGAAAATTGATTACGTCTTTCAAAACTACCCTTATACGAACTACTCGATTTTATATCTGGATTAGGCTTCTCGTTCAAATTTCATCGCTAATTATTTTGTATTTACTTTTCAACTAATAAGGTAATTATCTTATTGGTGTAATGTCATTATATATAAATAAACTCTTTAATTTTAATTTTCGCTTATACTTAATTAAGTTAATAAAATTGTATTTAAGCAATAGAAATTTCTTATGTCACACATAAGTACTCTGTCAAAACTTATCGACCAACTATACCATACGGCACTGTATTATGAGCTTGTCTGTTTTTAATTTTAATAAATTGCCGAATTTGCCCTACGTCGAAAGAGCCGCTTTGACTTTATCTTGTCGATCTTTAAAACTAAATAAGAAAAGCAATGGGCCCGATGGAACAATGGCGCTTGGAAAGGTAATTAATAACCTGCAATATGCCGACGATACTGTGATAATAAATTGCTCGATCTATTTCAAAGGCTGTGTAGTGTAAGCAAAGAAGCGGCTTTATTAATCAATAGAGATAAAACTAAAGTAATGATCGTCGATAAAGTAAAACCGATAATCCGCAAAGCATAGGCGGGCTCCAAGTAGTTGATACATTTGTTTACTTGGTGTTACTTATCACAAAAAAATGGTGTTTCAACGGATGAAATTACAAATAACAACAGCGAAGGTTGCACTAACTCAATTAAGAACGATCTGGAAAAGCCATGACATAACGATGATCACCGAAATAGCACTATATTTAAGTTTCGTAAACGTTGGACGTTAAAAATTAACACGGATAAAATAGAATCTATTCTCTTTACCAGGCGACACTACCACCAGTTAGCGGAAGTTACCATTAATGGTAAGAGTATTCACTGGCAAAAGCAAGTTCGCTATTTAGGAGTTGCTCTGGATTCTCGTTTAATATTTAACGGTAATATGAATAATGTAATTGATAATACGCGCCAAGTTATCTGTCAACAATTTTTAATCAGCGATCTCGTTAATTAAAAGAACTACTTTTATACATCTATTATTCGGTCCGGACTAATGTCTGTCCTGTTTAGTGGCTAGTTTTTAAAATCACGCTAAAAAAATTACTACTGATTCGAAATCACTGTTTCAGAGTTATATTACATCGTCACAGGTATACAAACTTACTGATTTGTATTCAGAATTGCGCATTTCATATTTATTTTCGTATATAAATAAATTATCCGAAAAATGTTACGATACATGCAAAACGCATCGGAATAAGTTCATTAAAGTTTTAAATGTCTCAGCGTGCATTATTATAGGTATAAACATCGTAGAATTAAACGTAGGTAATATAATAGTTAGCGTTTATTTCAATTTATACAGTTATTTGTATATGTGTATTCATGTGATAATCATGTGTCTATGATTATATATATATATATATATATATATATATATATATATATATATATATATATATATATATATATATATATATATATATATATATATATGACGTATCTAACTACTCTCACAGCGCAATTTTAAGATAAATGTTAAGATATCACTTATTTAAACAATATTCTGTACATGTATTACATACGGTACTATTTAAATACAATTCTTATTATTATTTAATTTATGATAACTGCCTTTAACGATTTTTTTTCCCGAATTCTTTGTCACGTGTCGCTCTATATTCTCATATTAAACTCGTTCAACTTTTCGGTCTCACATCGATAATTTCAGTAGATATAATACACAGACCTTTAATGCCAACAACATTGTTTTCGTTTTTTTTTTTTTTCATATGATAATTTGGTTCATATAAAGCAACTCAATTCGAAAAATATTTCTGTTAAAAAGTTTTCCCTTGGATTATAAGTTGTCAGAACCAGTATCGCTGTCCCCTAACAATGCGTGCAAAATATTCTGTTTTCTTCACTGTTATCCATTTTTGTCTAATTCTCTTTGACACTTCGCCATTTCTAAGATTTCTGGTTCGGTATTTTAGAGAGTCCATGTGACCTCGAGCATTCTTTTATGTAGCCACATTTCTATTGCTTCATATCGTTCAACTTGTTTCATAAGTGTTGCTGCTTTTGTATCGTACAGCAATATACGATAGATGTAGCATTGAACTAGTCGTTTTCGTATACTTATGTTTGAGAATCTATCTCGGCAGTAGATTCTTTGTCTTGTTAAATACTGATCGGGCTTGAGCTCGTTTGCTTTTAACTTCGGTAGTCTAGCCGGTTTGTTATGATACAGTCAAGATATTTAAATTTATCTACCCTCTTCGCCATTTTATTGTTAATTATAATTGAAGCCAGATTAATTTTCCGCTTGTATTTTTTTTTTAGCTGTTTTATTAAATCTAACTTACTTATTCGAAAATTCAAGTTTCCGTGTTATAAAATAAACACGATTTGTTCTCTCCAACATTGTACGCAAACTTTAAAATTACAAGATTTAAAAAGGTTTTTTGCGCAATTTTCTTCGACAATCGGCCTGTTCAAAACTATTTACCGGTACTCGATTATGATTGTTGTGATCATCATCGTGCATTCATCCTGTTCATATGTACTTGACGTAGTTTCTTTTTTAAAGTTTATTTAAAGCGATATATTAAATTGTTTTTTTTTCATAACACACAAATCAAATTATGTATAAAATAAAAATCCCACTCGTTTATTATATTTAAATTGGATAAAGCGAGTATTACCGTTGAAATAATCTTCTTCTTCGAGTAGGTTAGCCGATCGTATTACTATTCTCGATTTTTTTCTATATTTGAGGCTTTTGAAACGTTCCCGATGATATTTATCTATTCCAGTATATTTTTAATTCGGTCCATTTTTCTTCTTTCCCGACCTGATTCCACGTCGCTATTTCCTCGAAGGATACTATTTAATAACTCGTGTTTATTACTTCTCATTATATGACCTAGGAATGTTACTTTTCTTGTCGTAAATTATCGATCTCTTTTCGTTGCATGTAATTTCTTTATTCGAAACGTTATGTAACCATCGTAGTTTCGATATTATTCCAAATGTGTTTAATCTGTCTTTCGATGTGGTCTTTCAAATTCTACATTCTTTAAATTTGATTTATAAAAAAAATTCACGCGTACATAACTGAATATTATTTAGATTTAAAAATTGTCGCGTTCTTTTCTAAAAATATGTTTTGTCTGTTACATCTTTTTTAACATACTTGTCGAATATCAGTTGTGTAATTATCGAGAAAAGTATCCGGTTATTGTAACTGGAAAAGAAAAGCAATGTATAAAAAATAATGGTAATTATGAAATTTTTCGAAATAATCAATTTGCGACCTAGTCTGTTACGACGTAAGTACAAGGTGATTTTATTCGTTTGAAAGTAATTTTATAATGTCGATAATATTACAGAACATAAACTTCGACATTCCGTTTGTTCCGCGTCATAACACTTATTACGCTCATTCGATTTTGATGGATTCGAATCCAATAAGAACGGCTTTGAGTGTCTGCAATCATTTGGTATCGAAAAGGGTAAGTTATTTCCTTTAAATATGATTTTTATTCAATTAGATTAACGTGCCGTGGGCAGCTACTAATGATTAGAAGCGCGAGGAAAAAAAAGATATTAGAATGAGTGGTGGAGGTTTGTTTTATGTAGGAAAGAATTCGGTTGGAGATGGTGTTTATGTTGTCATCGAAGAAGAATTGGAAGGGAAGTCGGAAGTTTGAATTAGTATCTGTGGAAGGAATATCGGGGGAAAATGATGTGATAACCATATTAATAAGGTAATAACGAAGAACCTTTCTCGCGCTACATCGACTCGTGCAGGATTTTCAGATTCTTTCTAGTTATCTAACAAATCTTTTTATACAATGTTGAATTGCGCCGGAAACAAAAATTGTATGCATGTTTATTTGTTCATATTTATTTTCATTTGCGTTTATTTAACCGAGATAGGTGGGGAGGGGGTTATGTTTAGATTTTATCTGTATTGGTTTTCTAGAAAATTATGCAATATGACACCTGCATATCTTGTCTCTAAAATAGCGTGTAGCATATTTATGTCCTAAACGACACACAACCACTATATTTAATAGTAATATTTTAGTTTTCAAGAGCTGTAATTATTGTTTTAAGTTTATCTCGGGACCCTGACGCGGTAAATAGTTCATATAGATAAATTCTTCTTCCAAATTTAATTCTAAGATTGAAGATTCTTTTAAAAGTTCATCATTGCGTTTCGTAGATTGTTCTACACTTTCAAATTTATCTATTTTAATATATCGGAACTTTTCGTATATAGTATATTTATTATTTTTCATATTACCGTGCCTCAGGGTAGTGTGCTGGGGCCGCTGTTGTACCTCATATACACGGCTGATGCTCCCACTCTGCCTGATGTTGAAATTACTACTTTTCCAGATGACACGGCTATTTTGTGTTCAGACAAGTGCCCAATAAAGGCAAATACGCGTCTACAACTAGCGATTGACAAATTATCGGACTGGTTTATGACATGGCGTATCAAAGTAAATGAAAACAAATCGGTACACACAACTTTTACTAATCGGAGATTAAACGATGGTAATGTAATGATGAATGGGAATATTATCACATTAAAAGACGAAGTCAAGTATTTGGGAATATACTTGGATAAACGGTTAACGTGGAAGAAACATATCGTAACGAAGCGTACTGAAATACGCATTAAAATTAATCAGATGTACTGGCTTTTAGGGAGAAAGTCAGAACTAGCAGTTGAAAATAAGCTATTGCTCTACAACCAGGTCGTCAAACCTGTCTGGAAATACGGATGTCAACTATGGGGCTGCTCGAAAAAGAGTAACATAGCAATTATACAAAGATTACAAAATAGATTTCTAAGAATCATTACAAATGCGCCATGGTATGTGACCAATCAAACTCTGCACACAGACCTAAAGATAAATTACGTAAAGGATGAAATCGTGCAAACAGCTAAAAATCATGCCGCAAGACTGGAGTCACATCCGAATAATATGGCAGTTGCACTGTTAGATAACTGCAGTCATTCGCAGATTAAAGAGAACAAAATTTATGGATCTAGTATAAAGTATACATTCCGTATACATATTGTATGAGATCCTGTCACTGGGCAGGATTCTTTAACAAGCCATATGATACTGAGATATTACATTTACTTAATAGCCTATAGAGCTAGTTGTAAATTAGCAAATATTAAAAAAAAAAAATAAATAAATAAATATTACCGATGAAATGTGCTTTTAATTTTTGCCGTATTTCACACGCGAATTTACATTTTGAAATCATTTGCAAAACATCATCATCTACTGTATATATTATAAAATTTTTTACCCGAGGCTCGTGTTTATCATTTGATATAGTAATCACCTCCTGTCCATCATTTTGCATTGATATATGACGTTAATTGCCATAATGTATTGTTTCCATTCAGGACTAATTCTAGAATGTGCACAAACTGTTCCATATATTTACTAATTTTAATAGACCCGTGTTCTATTGAACATTTTAACACGATATTAAGTTTTCCTAGTTATATTATGGCAGAATGCATTAAATTTTTTTAATATATGTTTATTTCATAAGAAACATAGAACAACGTATAAACATAGCACGTGTTATGCACGGATACATAATTTTTATTGTGCATTATTACAGTATCGAGTGTACAATCGATCTACCAACAGTATTACATACTGCAATACGTGTGTGTGTGTGTGTACATAGAAGGTGTACTTGAATATTACTATTTTGATTAAATGAAACATAAAATTTAAATTTCGTTATCTACCGATAATAAATTATTTTTACTTTTAGATTTAAGTAATTCAATTCGATCGAGAATAAATTTTTGATGATTGATCTTGAACCTAATTTAATCTTATATTTATTTCCGTATTTAACTCGCGACACAACTGAAAAATGACAAATTTCTACGGACTTATAACTCGTGAGTTCGTAAAACGTCATTATGTCTGTAAGAATTTGTGAAATCTTCTATTTAATTTTCTCCTTTCCAATGTATATATATATATTTTGGTTTTATTGCTTTGGGGTTTATTTTTTTTTTTTATTTTGTTTTTTGAACATAGGACTATAACTATGATACAATCTTAGCTGGTTAGCTAAATAATTATCTATGTTTATGACATGGTTACTTAATAACTAACTACTAACTATTAAGTACGAACGGGTGTGGAGTACGTAACCCATTGGCTACGCATCCATTATCCGCATAACGGTATTTATATATTTACATGACTAAATCTAGAGGTTGACGACGCCGAAGTCGCCGAGTTTCATGTTTGGTGTCGAGCAGTTGTCTTGCTTCCACGTTAACATGACTGTGCAGTCGCTGCCTGTGCGATTTCGCGAACTCCTTAATGACATCATTAAGGAACGGCACATGGAGATCGGAGTGAATATCGTCGTTACGCGAGTAGCGATATGCGTCGACTATTGCACGTAAGATGACATTTTGACGACGTTGTATCACGTTTCGATTAGTTGTGGCAGTACAGCCCCACATAGCAAGACCGTACGTCCAGATCGGCTTAATAATTTGCTTGTATAGCAGAAGTTTGCACGACACATCCAGCTCGGATTGTCTTCCCATTAACCAGTATAGCTGTCTTGTTCTGTGCTTGATCTGCTGAGCTTTCATTTTGACATGGACTTTCCGGAATAACGAGAGTCCAAATGCATGGCAAGATACTTGGCTAAGTTAGCCTGTGGAACAGGTTGGTTTCACAAATACATGGTACATGTTGTCGGCATAGCGTAGCGTGAACAAAACGTGAACAGATTTTTGTTCATTTATTTGTATCTTCCAGTCCGTAGTCCACTTTCTAATTCGATCTGGAGTTTATTCGTAGCGTCAAGGTGACTACTGCTGACTGCTAATATGGCAGTATCATCTACGAATGTGGCTGTTGTTGTAGTGGCATCAACGGGTAGGTCTCTTGTATACAACAGGTACAGAAGAGGACCGAGGACGCTTCCTTGCGGTACTTCGGCTTGTACACTCTAGAATGGTGACTTCGCTTCTTCATGGGTGACTCGGAATTTTCTATTCGACAGTTATGATTCCAGCAAGCGACAAATATTACCTGGAAACAAAGTACTCAGCTTTTGGATCAGGCCTTCGTGCCACACTTTGTCGAATGCTTGGGCAATATCCAAGAAAATGGCAGAGCAGAATTTCTTCTCCTCTCACGCGTTTGAATAGAGCTTATCGCGTTGAAATTTAGATTTCATATATATATATATATATATATATATATATATATATATATATATATATATATATATATATATATATGTATATTAGGAATACAAGAGTCAGTGAAGTTTAATAATGTTCTTAACACGATAAAGATATTTTTAATGAAATTTTATTTTGTTATTTAGTCTTTTAAGTCGTGATCGACATTCGTTTAAAAGTAATTTTACCAACATTTTACTTTCTCAACTATTGTTTGGTTGAATAATATACAATTATGTATTTGTATATATTATTACGGATATTCAAGAGCTAACGAACTTGCAATAGGATAAGTTTGTTCTTTTTTTAACAAAATCATTAAGCCACTGTACTAAAATAAATATTTTAATCGAAGGAATTGGAAATTCTTTTTCTTAAGCCTATGCTTATCATTTCGTAGGAGGGGCAGTAAAATGTGATTCGTCTTTTCTTCATGATATCTCTGAGTTCTTGTTCTTTTCAATACGATTACACATCTCAATTTTCATTTATTATCATAATTTCCGCTATCAGTCTTTTTTTTTTATTTTTAATTTACTAATTTATTTGCCGTATTATTAGGATGTCCATTTAATCTAGGAGTATACCTTCCAACATTCATCTTTTCGGAATTTAATTTTTTATTCGTCACGAATCGTACTATTTTTTATGTACCATAGAACATTTTGATGATCATTCGAACTAACCATAACTAAGATATGCATCTGTCACCTCCGTAATCGTCAAGCTAAACGTCAAATGTAAATCACATGGAACGATGTGAATCTTTACCACACCGACTGCCATAAGTATTTAGGAGTTACATTAGACGGAGCGTTAAACATTTGGAAGACATTGTGAAGCAACAAAAATTAAAATAGTGACAAGAAATAATATAATAAACACTAAATAGAGGGCAAAACCACGTGTACAGCGAACATCAGCACTAACACTTTGCTACTTAACCGGAGAGTATGCTGTCCAGTTTTGATTTGTTCGGCACATGCAAAGAAAGTAAATGTTGCTCTGAACGAAACGTAGAATAATTACAGGTTGCTAAAAGCAACACCGCTCCACAAGTTAAACGAATACAGAATGATATTGCACCACCTAACATTAGACGCAATGTAGTGGCAAAAACAAAAAACGATGAAACAAATTAATAATGAAGCGTTGTCAGAAACTAAGCTGAATGACTGCGAAATTAAATTTCTCGGTTATTATATATTTAGATCTGACGAGAATCGTAGAGCAGGTGGAGTTGCACTATTGGTGAAACAGCATTTAAAAGTTGAAGTTCCGCCCAGGTCAGACTTGTACTGCATGCAAGCTATCGGCATTAATCATAATAATAATGCTAGCGCTAATAAGAATATTATTACAAACTAATCGTATTAAACATAATTACATTAGCATTTTTGCCGTTTACAGTCCTAAGCGTGTGTATAATTTCCTGAAGACATCAAATGAACACACTCTAAAGTTATACTTATTGGCGATTTTAATGTCAAAAGTAAAATATGGAACTGTGTTTTAATAGTAATTCTGTGGGAAATGTTTTATATAATGTATCCATGTAAGATAATTTTTACATTTCAGCTCCACGTGAATTAAGAACTAACTTATTTTTCTGGTAATAAATTTACGAAACCTGCTGTGTTAGATTTAGCAGTTTTGAAAAATGTTACCATAACTACTCTTATTTCAACGAATTCTCTTTCCTCTAATCATGACCTAATTTTCACTGAAATTTGGTTGTTAACAAACAGTTATACAGAAATTTACATATGATTATCCGCATGCTAACTGTGGTGAATCTAAAAGGTATATTTTCGATCGTATCATGTTAAGCGTCCCTATTACAAGCAATACTGAAAATGATTCTCGTCTTAATAGTTTTATCAATTTAATTATTACCATCACCGAACGTTACGCGCCTATAAAGGTGCACAATCGCGTCTCTTCTTCGAATTTGTAAATGCATACTTATCAGATTTTAAAACGACATTGAAAGATAATATACTGAAAATTATGCCTATCCCTGCGCTCAAATATTAAAACAAATTATAAATCCATTAACCAAACTGTTGCGATTGTTCTTAAACAAACATCATAACAATAAATTTAATTCGTTTTTATCGAAGCTAAAATACGAAAGTTAATAGTCTGTGGAATGTTTACAAAAATTATAACAAACAATGCACTGCTTCTGCACCGCTCTACGATTCACTTCGAAGTAATTACGTTTATAATGATAGTGAAAAATCTGAACTTCTTGCATATGAATATTATAGAGTATATGGTCATAATTTGCACCTTGGTTGCAATCAATTATTAGACAAAGTTCGATCTACAGTCAGTAAATATATTAAAGCCGTCGCATGTGTTAATAAAACAATTCTGGTCACTCCGAAAGATATTTATATTACTATTAAATCAATTAAACATTCTGTAGGACATTAAGAAGCTTCCGTTAAAGGCTGAATTTACGAATTTATTAAATTGCACGTTTAATAAATGTTATTTTCAACACTGCTGGAAAATCGTAAAAGTTATTGCTCTTCCTAAATCAGGGAAGGACAGTTCTCACAATTCGATATACTAAAATAGATTATATGCATAATATTCTAAAATTACCTCGTGTCAATATATTCTTAACATATCGCGTAAATTTTTCGACGATTGTCAGTTAATGAGTTTATATCGTTAATAAATAATTACGATTCCAGATAACTAATTTTTATGTATACAAACTGTAAGCATAGACGTATTAAATATAATTTATTGTAATGAGTCGTTGGCTTATTAATATTGTTCTAATTAATTATTAGTGCGATGTTACGTTAATTATTTTCATATTTCATCGGTTTCAACGTTATCTAACATTATGCTCGCTTCGTTTGTTTGCGGTATTTTTCTCCTACTTTGTAACGGTTGTGCATTTATTCTTTGTCACTTACCTTAATTAATTAAAGGAACAGTCGAAGAGCAGGAGAACTAGATGGAGGTTGAAAGACTAAAAACTTTGAAAACTCAAGCGCTACACTAATGTAACGGAATGTCTTACAACAAGAAACGATTTAAATTTTACTCTATGACGCACCTTCTACCGAATAAAAAGTGAAGTGGCACGAATCGAGTACAACTTAAACAAATGGAAAAGGGCGGAAGAAAGTCGATCCGGATGCGGACTAGTGTAGGAAAACGAACATTTATTCAAGTAAGACTTATTTGGCACCTTTGATACAGATAAATTATATTCCGATATGGATGAAGAAACTTTAAAATCTTTGGTCTATTGGTTGTAGAAAGTGTCAATACATCAATAATATAAAGAGTACAAATTAAGATTATTACTATTATATTATATCCGAGTCCTAACCCGGATATAATATAATAGTAATAATCTTAATTTGTACTCTTTATATTATTGATGTATTGCTCTTTTTGTGCAACCTGTAGTTGGAATCCATAATACCAAAACTGATTTAAAATTTACTCATAAAATCTTGTTTTCAGTAGGTACCATTTACGTGTTGCCTAGCTATATAATAAATGTCTTAATCTAATATTTAATTCATTTAGCTTCTATTATTATGCGCTTTCTCTAAATTAACCGCTTGCCAACATATATAAGAAAATATTTCACACGTTCCAACACCACTTATGATTATATTTCCGATCGAAATAATTCTTAATGATTATTTGTCCTCGTTAATTTTAATTTTCCGTAACTTAATGCTGTTTCATTAATTACTGTTTTAACATGCATACCTATATATATATAATCATGAACATGAGAGACCTATTTTGTAATTTGAAATGTACGTGTTAATATTATCATTATCGATGCGTAGATATGTTTCTTTCGGGTTCTACTAAACTTTGCCCTATTTTACTGCGATGAAAAAAAAACCCACCAATTTCGTCATTACGGATGTTTATCGAGTTGCTCGAGTCTTTCTATTAAGGTCGGATGATCGAGACGTAAAACGCTGTGCAATTTATTACTTATCGGAAATGTCCCGATTATAATTTGAGCTTTAATCAGAGCCGATTTCAACGGTTCCCCATATCCGATATGTTTCGCGTAACCATCGGCCGAATATTCGTAGTAGCGAAATAATACGTTCAAGGGATAGGCGACGATGGTGCTGATAATCGGTAAAAATACAAACGTGTATATCAGATAAAAACCCATCACAGCCGGCTGTATCTCGCGAAATTCGAAAGCCTCGTATAGATATTTCGTCCGATATAACGGAGCGCAACATATCCAGACGGTTATGCCAGTTATCTGTATCAAAACAAACAGAAAGATATTGAATTTTAATTATCCTTTTTATAATGAAATTATTTCTTTGGCGCAATATTCGTATGTGTATATATATATATATAACCATTTGTCCGTTAGTTGTATGAGTATTGAGGCATGTGATAATATCAACTATTTAGATGACTTTGTTAATCTTAACGTTAAATAAGTAACAATATTAATAATAAGTTTATCGTCCAATGAAAAACTTGCCTTGTAAGGCGATAAAAAAAGAAAATAACGAATATTAGGAATTTAAAACCTTCCTTAAAAAATACTATTTACAAATTAAATCTTCAGGTTGCGTCGGATTCATTCGGTATCTAGAAGTTTAGTTGCTTTTGTATTAACACGATGTAATAGCCGTTTCTCGTGTTTTTTTTTTTTTTTTTTTGGCGAAATCTTTGATGACATCATCAACAAATTGTATTTACAGATCATAAGTGAATGTCGTCGTTACGTGAATATGCATCGACCACGGCAATGACATTTCTTGTTACGACTTGTAGCCTTGACACATTCCCAAAGTTGAATGCCATAAAATCAGTTTTATGATTTGCAGATATAGTAAATGTTTACAGCATACGCCTAATGTAGGGTTCCGACTGATAAGTCGATACAATTGTCGTGTTACTGTTTTGATTTGTTTAATTTTCGTTCTTTTAATGAACAGGAAGTTTTACGTGAAAATAAAAAACCATAAATCTAACATGAGATTT
Source organism: Coronaproctus castanopsis (assembly GCA_032883995.1). NCBI lineage: Eukaryota > Metazoa > Arthropoda > Insecta > Hemiptera > Monophlebidae > Coronaproctus > Coronaproctus castanopsis. The sequence continues at coordinate 120,819,589 of CM065052.1, read as the reverse complement.
ATTAAAGCTGGGGTACCTCAAGGGAGCATCCTAGGTCCTTTCCTTTTTATACTCTATTCGAATGACTTGCCAAACCTTTATGCTGATGATACTTCTTTAATGGTATCCTCTTATAGAATTGACACAATCGGTAACAGACTAACAAGTGCAATTGATAAAATATCAAAATTTTTCTACAAATGGAAAATTAAATGATGAAAAAACTGAATCAATCATTTTTACTAGACGTAGGCCTCTACTTAATCACTTTGTTCGACTCAAAAACAATTACCTCGATTGGAAGGAAAATGTAAGATATTTAGGCATAACTATCGATAGACGACTTACATTTACGAGGCATATTAATGATTGTGTAAATAGAACGATATTGGGTTGTCTATTTCCGATATTTAACAAAAAGTCTGCATTATTGGCGCAAAACAAATTCCTCATTTACAAAAAAGTTATTCTACCAAAATTATTGTATACGAGCCCGGTCTGGACTAGCAATAGCAGTATAAATCAGATGACTACAAAATCATTGTTTAAGAATTATCTCGAATAAACCAAGATTTACTAAAATTAAATCTATGCATGATATTTTAACGTTTCCTTACATACAGGAAATCATTAAAAATACAGCGAAAAAATTTTTCGTCAACTGCAGCTCATCTGATAATGTAGTAATACATTCGATAGGAGATTAACCAGTCTCTGCGATAATAAGAGGTACAAGCACAGACGTATAAAACATATCTGTTTATAGTAAGCCGGCTATTAAATTCTAGTTCTAGTATCAGCAAATAGACTAAGATATTTTTAAGATATTATATTGTGATAGAGTAAGTTATAATTTTATTCTAATATATTGGAACAGGTTTTTTATACAAATTTTTCCTGTAAATTATACATTTGATATTTATAAGCCTATCATACAAGCTTTTATATTTTTTGTTTGTCTGGGAAGAATTTTTGTTTTATATTTCGGTACGGGTAAATTGTTCATTTTTTAAAATTTAATATGCTTATGTGCATGTAACTTAATAATAAGAAATACAGTGCTTCTTCTTCTTCTTCTAATGTGAATTTCCCAAGTTAATCTTTTGTCTAAGTGCATTCCCAGCTACGCAGCAAACTCAACTTGAAGAACTGCTAGATCACCTAGGTAGCCGGTTAGAGCTCCGGTTCCCTGAAGATACAAAGTACCCCCGGGGGATATATATAAACCTAACCTTATTTCAAACACAAATTACACAAAGTAGTAAAAACAATAATTTTGACTAATAATTACGTAACGCCCTAGATGGCTTAAACGAAAAAATCACGCCGATAACGATTACAGCGTATCCGTGTATATGTGTATGTATGTAAGTGTGTGGCGTGTATGTGCTCTTTATATTGAAATAGTGATACGAACTAATTCGGTTACCGTGTATACTGGTTAAAATAATTTTACCAAGATTACGGATAAGGTTAGTGTCGGATGGTTTTTGTTCCAGTGTCCAATTTCGTGGGCTATAACTGCTAAAACTTCGTCGGTCGTAAAATATCTACGTTGTGTGAAATTGCCGATGCTACTAGTGTCCGATTCGTCACTGTCATTGTACTCATTGGTACAAGTGATTAGTTCATATTCACACTTATCCTCTTCGCATTTAACACATTTTAAGAACGAATCGAAAACAACTATTTCCTTCGATTTGAAAAAACCAGTCATGTACGCGTTTACACTGCTTCCTGTTTAAGTAAAATTAAATATATATATATATATATATTGAGAGTTTAATTACAACTATCAATTGAATTATATATAAAAGTGCCAGGCGAATTGAGCTTTTAAAATGTAGATTTATAGTAATGCGCTTGAAACACTGAACAAATGCGTCGATATTGAATGATCTGGAAGTCGACGTCCGCTTGTTAACGAGAATTAAACAGGAATGCAGTAAAATTTTTTGGATAGATAACAAGGAAAAAAGGAGTCAGTCGTATTAAAATATAGAAATAGTTAAAGTCGCATATGTAATTTTCACTTTTATTTCTGAAAATATTTTTGTCGAAGTAACTACTAGCGTATTCTACAATAATACGGTCAAACTATTTGTCCCATATTTGTTGTTAGATATTACTTATAAAATAAATTTTGCCAGACGCATTTCTTTTTTAAAATTATTATTTACACCCATTGGAGCTGCCCCGTTTTATAGCCATCTAGCAATTCTTATGGAAATGAAAAGTGTCATGTGCGGGGTCAACACCCAATAATGTTCCCCGGATCGAATTTTAATTAATTTGAATTCTATAAGCTTTCAATAGATGCCGTTGTATTTTTACTTCAAATATGTTTTTATGCTTTAATTTATTCCGTATACTTCGCGTAAGTGCGATATAAACAACGAGACTGTTCAGTTGTTTTCTGTTATTCCATTCTCATTGTGCTATTTATTACTTTGTATCTTTTTATACAAAACTATTATAATAAGCGAAATTCGGCGTATAATTGTTTTATCAAATATTCTGAACTACTAACTGGCTTACACGTATATATTTAATTCTGTGTATAAAATCATGGAAGAATTCCATTGTTAAATAATCGAGTTTTAATAAAACACGTTGCTGGATATAATCGATCGTGGTTTGCTTCGTACTACTATTTCGATTTGGCTTAAAGATAAAATTCGTTCAGAGGAAATTGATAAAATAAATTTTGCCGAAATTCCAAATCCATCAGTTGATCGATCAACGATACTATTACGGATATTGACGATTATCCATTGTTTCGCGGCAGAAACGCTAAAAATGGTTGCCATTAACATTAACTTTGAATTCATTTTTATAAATTAAAACAATAATTTTGCAATTAAGAACTCTTTTAGATAATTTCTTATACTTAACAATTGTATAAATAAAATATAAAATTACAAATCTTATACCGGGTTGTAGTTTCTTGAAAATCTCGAATATTTTATTTTATTAAATAATTTAATTGTTTTAAATAATTTTGTTTTTTTATTAATTTTGACCTACAATGAATAAGTCATAGCGAAGCGTACCCGGTTTTATTTTTTTATTATTATTATTATTTTTTGTCGGGTATGATGTACTGCTGCTACGACTGGGTCTCCAAGGAAAAGGATGAGAACAGATAAGATGATTTGTCGTATGATTAACATTTCATAGATCACAAAAGGTTTTATTTGTTTTGTGTTTGATGGAAGCGATTGCATAACATTCGGATATAGGAGTTAATGGATATGGTTGAATAGTGGCTGTGCTTCTTTAGTTGTTTGTCTGCTAGTTCATCTGGTAGAAATCTGTATGACTTGGGATTCATAATAAGGTTATATTAAGATTAGGGGGTTACGGTACAAGAGATTCAAAATTTCTATGGAAACAAGTTGTAATTTGGCAAAGTTACAGTTGAAGCACATGGTAAAAGAAAGATAATCGGAGCATATTAGAAGATTTTTGTGGTTTTCAGTGAGGGATATAGCGAGGTATACTGCGTATAGTTCAGCAGAAAATACTGAGTATTGAGATGGTAAGGTATCAGGAGATCATCCTCTGAAACTACAGCACAACCACAAAGTTGGATGCGTTGGTTTTCGTGTGTTCTTTATATTTGTTTATAGTTTGTTCGATGTGATTATTTATTTGAACTGTGGAAATTGGATGTATTTGTGAACGGTGTTAGAGACTAAATGCTATCGAATTTTCACTTTTTACCTTCAACGAAATATATTTTATCGGCCGGTACCGAAGTCTTCCTCGATATGTTTCTAATGCCGTATTCCAGTTCGCTATCGTTTCTAACGACCTCGTCTTGCAGAGTGTACACTAATAATTCGTTACTAAATAGAACGATAACGCATAATAGAACGGAGCATATCAAAACGAAATAAATGTAAAATTTCGTTCCGAATTTTTCTGTACCGTAATAAATTGTCAACGGGAATAATAAAATTATTATCAGCCAGACGATCACGGTTAGAATTATATCGTGATATCGCTGAAAAAAAAATATATATATATAAACGTTAAAATTAAAATTTTTCACGTCCTACTAATATCCACCGCATAAATGAAGCGAATCGAGTAGAAAAAGGAACTTTATTACGAGCGTAGAGGTGTGAAATTAGTCTGTAGAACGGCTATAAAGGGCGGTCATTTTCCGCAGCTTTAATTTTTGTACGTTTTTTCGATTTTCAACGATGAATCAGGTCGATATTGGCGGTCATGTTGTTTTGGGGTGTGCGTTTAATTTATTGTTTATTAGTCTGTTACAAAAATGCCAAATCACCGTATCAAGAGTTCGACGGCGCTACGATAGATATTCTACATGAACAATTTGATCTCTCGTAGACGTGATGTGAAAATTTGACCCCGCCAGACTTTTGCTCGTGAGGTTTTTTGAAGTCGCGGGTCTATGCCAATAAACCGCGATCGGCCCCGATGTCCTTAAAGTTAACATTAAAAATACTATCGCTCAAATTCAACCCGATCTATACAGCAGACTAACTGAAAATTGTGATACACATTTAGATCCATCCTACCGTGAAATGCCAAGTTAGACGTTTGAACGACGTTCTATATTCCATGCATAGTGCCATACATGGTATTTTCAAATAACAATAATAATAAAATATTTTCGTTAATACCTCGTATACAGTGTCTTGTTTCATTCGATTTTAACATCGAGTCCACCCGGCCTTTTTGGGAAACCTTATATAAATATATGAATGTCGCGATCGTGGCGTATTTCCAAAATACTCGGCTGTCTATCGTTCTACTCCAGTTCGCGGCATAAAGTTATTCCGCGTCACACAACCTTTATTTAGCGGCAGCGGCATTTCGTTTCATGTAAAACATCGTACACACTTTTGCGTTATGCTTTACACGCTAAACTATTTTGTATTCAAATATAACCTACAGTGGACCGGTCACTATGTTCGACAACGAACTGACGACGATGACGATGATTGCTCAAATTTTTCGCTAATAAACGTCTGAATTTCCGGGTTAAAATTATATAAGAAAAGTACATTTTTACGTTATTGAATACATTATTATCGACGGTCTTGTGTAGCTTCCATCAACAGAAGCAGACTGAATTCAAATGTTTTAGTCTGTTTCTGATGATGTAAGATGTGTAATAATATACTTCGGAACGTCAGAATTTTATTTTAATCGATAATTTATATATTGAAATTTTATAGCGTTAAATTTTTTTTAGATCGGTTACTTTTAAAAACATATATACATACATATATATATATGTATGTATGTATTAAAATAGTAATAATGATAATAACTATAATGTGATAATATTCGCGTATGCATCCTGATTAAACCGTGATATAATTAATTTTCGAACGTATAAATTTTTCTCGTTTTAAAATTATAAAATAGTTTTTCTTTTTAAAATTGTGAAATAGATTGACTATTCATAAAATAAAATAAATTGTATTTTTTAGTTACTTACTGGTACGAAAAAAATTAACGACCCGTTAAAATTGTCCGTGTATATAAGGTGATGATAGTAATTATCATTATGCACATATATATATAAAATAATATATATGGAGCATACTGCTGTACGGGTCAGAAACTTGGACGATCAACCGCCAAATTTATAAAAGAATGGGAGCTTTCAAAACTTGGTGTTGGCGTAGACTACAGAAAATTAGTTGGATAGAAAAAATAAAGAATGAAAACGTTTTCAAAAACATACACGAATCGAGAAGTCTAATTCAACAGTTAAGAAGGAGAAGGGTTAAATGGATAGGTCACACTTATATCGACATAATCTAAGTTTCGTACAACTAATTGAAGGTGGAAGGAAAACAATATAGAGGAAGGCCACGGAATAGATATATAGATCAATTAATAAATTACATGGGAGCAACAAGTTATGCAAAAATAAAAAGAAGGGCAGAACGAAGATAATTTTAGTTCAAAGTTCAGTTTAGTCACTAGGATCGTGAGTCATAAAATCTACGGATTGAGGAAATGAAGGATATATATATATATATATAAAACGTATGTATAATTATTACTTATTTAAGATTTTATTTTTCTGAAGATTGTAATATAAATATTAAATATATATATATATATATATATATATATATATATATATATATATATATATCAAGGAAAATAACTGACGACGTAGATTCTAAATGTGGTACTGTATATACAGGATTTTCTAATTAATTGAACGTTGTTGGTAAATTGTTTTTTAATTACAGTTTCTTTCTTTTTTTTTTAACTTTCCGTGCTATCTACTGCTACAAAAGTTAAATTATTCTGGGGTTCTGCATAGGATTTGTAATGTCTTTATATTATTATTAAGATAACAAATATCAACTTTTTATATTATTACTGTTTATAAATATTAATTTTTATTGGAATAATAGAAATTATAAAAAAAAAAATAATGATTCGAATTACTTAAGGAATTTACGTATTACGGTTCTCGACGTTGTTTGTTAATTAATGCGTATAGTGCGGATTTCTCGGCATTTGCCGAACCATTTTGTTACGCGCTACAAAAGATCCGACGGCAGACAAATCCAAATTGGAATCCACTGATTTTACGAACCAAATTTTATTTGGTCGAAAACAAAATAAAATACCGAAATTGAAATAAATGACGAAAATGAGGATTTGTACTTTTTTAAACCTTTTTCGCTTATTAAAAAAGATCCATTGATGAAATTATTATTTTTTTCAATTTTTGGTTGTGTAGAAGTAGAAAAGGATTTTAAGGTCGTTCCATGTCATATTTTGTTTCTGTAACTAGAATGATAAATCGTGTGAACCGCCATTTTACTTTTGTCGTTTATTTTTATATTTTATTTCTGTTTTCTCTGTTGTTACTTTTAATTTTTGTTACGTGATTTTTTTTTAAACAAATGTGTGTTGTATTCATATTTAAAATTTGATTCGTTTTATTTTAATTTTTGTTTAATTTATTTCCCAAAATAGTTGATCTTAAGAAAATTCTTCGTGATAAGAAAAATCTTGTGGTGGTAACTAAGAATAGTGGATACGTTGACTTGAAGAAAATAAGTAATTTTTCAGTCGAAGAGGAAAGAGATATATAGACACATAGTCCTGATGAAATTAGCGCGTACCCAATTGTGTCGGCAATTAAAGAAACTTTTCTCATCTGAAAAATATTCTAAGTGATAAACGTTACCAATTTGGCGAATTAAATTTTGAAAAGCATTTAATTATTTCTTAGAAAGCCAAATTATTTAAATAAAAGTGTAATATTCGTATGTGTAAATATAGTTTATAAATTCGTAATTTCCTACTTTTTACTATCGTTACTTGCGTTGTCGATATTCGTAATTTATAATATAAATAAATTTTTATAAGAAATATTATTTTTATTTTACAATTGACGAAAATTGCTTTTTAAATGTCGAAAATGACTTTTTAAACTCGTAAAAAAATTAAAATCAGTACTTTATTAATGAGTTTATATTTCGATGCTTACCAGTAATAATTTATTTTAAATGAAATTATTATTATAAAACAATTTTTCTATAGGTATAAAATAAAAGAACTTTTTTATTTTATTATTTTATTATTTTATTAAATGTTTTTCAAAAATTTAATTCGCCAAATTGGTAACGTTTATCGTTACGTTTAAATTAACTCGTTGATTTTTATTTGAAAATATAACGTAACGCGAGAGTTGTAAGTACGCGTATCGATATAATAATAATTTAAATACTCGCCATGATCGAATTGAAAAGTATATCGTATAGAATGTACGGTATATTTTGCGCTCCGAGCATTATAAACGTAGCGATTGACGACGTTACTAATTCTTCTTTTCTGAAGCGAAATTTTCTAGCGATGTTTAAACTGAAGTTCCATATACGTCGAATTATTTTTCTCCTAATAACGATCTAATTGCGTACCAGCCGAAATTAACAAACACAAAATATTTTTATATATTATATATATATATATATATATATATATACTTATTTATTTATTTACAAAAACATTGCGGCGTACACAACAGTAAAGCGCCAATTACAGTGTATGCACTTACAGAATAATTATAAAGTAAAATTATATTCAAGCACACATCTGAAAAACAGAAACACCAATCATACTCCCATACTCTCATATAAACAAACTGTCCATCGGGACACGTACATATGACCGAAATAAAACAAACATACTGAAAAGTAATAACTGAAATATAGAGCTCAAAAAAAATTTATTATATACAAGTTTACTATCAAAATGAATATCTAACTGTGGATGAATGTTCAGTACGTTATTGTATAGACATATATAATCGAAGTAAGGTGAGATAGACTCCGCGGACAATTATTACATTTTGTAAATGACGATTTTAAAATAAATTACATTTCTTTCTTTTTTAATTTAATTTGTATATATGTTTACAAAAAAAAAAAAATTGAGCAAAGTAATGATTTTTTCCGCTACGGGTCATTTCTATTAAAATTCGATTTTTTAAGAAAAAAAATCGTTTTTTTTTATACATGGTTGAGTGATCTACAATTCTGTCAAATTAAATGAACGGATAACCGAAACAAATTACGTATAAAAGAGATAATGTTTTCCGAAAACGCTGGAAAATATAAAAATGAAGAAGAAAAAATAGATTGAATATTAGGGTAGAAATGATTTTACTTAATATTTTGACAAAAAAAAATTAAAAAACACTTTTTACTATTATATCGTGTAGATAGCGCTGCATGAATATAAATATTAAACTGCTATAAACAACGCATTATTCTAGGGTATATTGACATACTGAAGCCTACAAATAATTTTAATATGGAAAATTGTGTCGCAGTTCTAACGTATCTTTTAGATATTAAATTTTTAAAAAAAAAGTTATTTATTTATTTTTTAATTTTCCTCGTTTATTTATTATTTAATTATTTGCATCATTTATTTTTCATTCTTCATTTTAGTTTAATCTGGTTTTAATTATATTTAGATTTACTCCGACGATGTGCGGTGCAATCTAATATAAGTAAAAACTGCTTTATTTTTTTTTTTTTATAAAGTACTTTTTTTTCGGTTTTTCGTTTATTTAATTTATATATATAAAATTAAATACTGCCAAAAAAAACACCAGAGAAAGCAAAGAACGGAGATCAATGACTCTAGGACCTTTGTATTGCATTACAAAAAGAAGCAGAAATTAGCGCAATGAATTGTACATCATCAATGGGAACTAAAGGAAGACCATCGCACCAAACCGGGAACTGGGTGATAGAAGATGAATGCTTAAGAGCGGAAAGAGATTGCTGAAGCTAGTTCCATCACTATATTATCATAGTGATGAACAAGCATCGGTAATTACACAACCGCTAGTGCAATTGGAACCAGGGATTTGAAGAAGTGAAGTTGACGAAGACGTTAGTTATCTGAAAATTACCGGAGGATTAGTGACATATGGAAAACTGCGGAATTGCCACTGAAATGATGTAAATCTATATGTGTCCTATTGTAAGTAAATACGAAACTATCGAACCATCTTCTTACTGTTGTTGTACGCTAACGAAGTCATGCTAAGAATAAGCGTATTCGCGAGTACGAATGAATGAACAAATTTCAAATGAACAAGAAACATTCATCAACGGATGGGACATCCGAGAACATATCTTAAACGTGAGGTACTTATTAGAAAAATCGAGAAATATAATGTACCTATGGTGCTCTGACTCCCTCGACTATCGAAAGACTTTCGATAAAGTTATCTTGAATAAGCTCTGGGAGTTATTTATAGAAATGGGCACCGCCAAGCATGTTGTATATCTCATTTAAACAGTATGTGAGTATAATGAAAATGGTGCAGAGTCGCAGAAGTTTGTTGTTAAAAAAAAAAAAAAAGAAATAAGACAAGGATTTGTACTTTCGCCTATATTATTTAATTTGTATGGAGAACATATAATGAGAAAATTTCAGAATGGTTAGAATGGTGGAATGTATATTGTAGGTCTTAAAATATCGAACCTGCGGTTTGCTGATGACAAAACATTAGTGGCATAGAGTATAAAAAAGATGCGACAATTATTTTTAAAAAAAATGAATGGACGGGAAATAATAAAAAAGAAAAAAAAGACGGTAAACAATGAGGGAGGAACATAAAATCATTCCTAGATATTTGTTTACTTCGGGTTCCCGGTAGAAATTAAAGAAAGTTCTGAATGTGAAATCAAGAACAGAATCCAGTTAACACGTGGTGCAATGATTAAACTGACCATAATACGGAAGGATTCTTAAGTCTCAACAAATTTTAAGGTCCAACTAGCGCGCAGTCTGATGTTTTTCAATATTTCTATACATTGCAGAAAAATTGACAATTAAAAAATTGGAACGATGCTATATAGGTAATTACGAGACATAGAGGTAACTCCTTATAATTTCGTGGACAGAAAAACGGTAATAATGCATCTATTTCAAGAAAAATTACCATAACTCACAGATTATGAAGTCCCGATACGTACCGTGAAATTTTTCGATCGCATAATGCACAAGCACGACGGATAATCATGGGAAAAATAGTGTGCTAATAAAAGTCGGAACACCAACTAGACGAACAGATGCTGTGATTGTTGCAGCACGGATATAATTCTCAAGATACGTCTATGATATCGAAGATCGCCAGAATTAGAAACGAAAACTTAGGGAGCAGTTGTCTTCGTCACGATATTAATTACGACCAAAGAAAAAGATATTAACCATCGAGGATACCAAATAAAATGATAGATAAGCAAGGGGTAAAATTTTTTATGTTTAAATATCCTTAACAACCTACTCTATCTTAGCACAATACAAATTCATGTTCCTATGATGTCAGATGAAAAAATTGTATTCATCAATAGGTATATGTAAAGTGTCCTACCGTTATTACTATGCAGGTAATTAATGGTCCAGCTAGAGCAAAGTAATCTACAAAGTAAGTAGTGACTTTAGACGCGTAATACAATTCGGTCGTGTAATTTTGTTGAATTTTCGCCGGCAACGTTACCGTATTATATACCGTCATAAGCTGCAACAAAATTAATTAATTAATTAATTAATAAATTAATAAATAATTAGAAAACTAATACCGTTTATGGCCGCTATCGACAATTTTTCGAGTTGTAGAAACTTAGATGTGTAATTAATTTTGTTTTATTTAATAATAAATAGTTTGTTTATTAAGGTACTGGATTTATCGAATAGTTTCGGCAGTTTTATTACACAATACTTAAACTGTAATGAGCTGGATAAATCATTTCTTTCATATGCCCTTCTTGTAAAGAATTATTAATAATTTATATAGTGAAACATCCTTTATTTAATCTCTAATTTATATATATATATATATATATATATATATATATATATATATATATATATATATATATAATGTATAAAGAAATTGTTACAACGAAAGAACAGATCGCCCATGATTGATTTTGATTAAAAATGAGAAATAAAATACAATTGTTTTGTTTTGTATATGATTTTTTAAAATTTGTAACTGCTTTTATACTGCATATATACAACATTTTCTATACAAGTCACATAAAAAAAAAAACACTGTGTCACTCAATAACTTCTATTTCAATTAAGGTCGGGTCACTCATGAAAACTACTTAAAAACTATTTTTAATAAAAGCGCTGCGTGTACCTATATATATTTATTAATTTATCCATTCGAACAACATAAAACAGACTAGACTAGCACGGACCGGACCACTGACAATCTTGTTGTCCTTACAAGTACTACATTGAAAAATTCTATTCAGTTTATATTTTTGATTAAATAGTATAATTTTTGTACGGACGAAATTATTCGAACACAAGACAGGTAGGATCATACATTCAAGTTCATATTCACTGAGGATTAAAGCTAAAATCGTATGATTTCCGCATTCAGAACTAATTACTTTGTCACGATCTTATTCATTTCTAACATATCAGGTTAGCATAATCGACTACATATAGTGAGATCTGTAATATCGAGATATAGTGAATATAATATTGAACTACATGAGAAGATGAAATGTTAAAATTTCTGGATAAAATAAAAGTCATAAGTCAAGAAATCGGACTTGAAATAAATAAAAGTAAAAGCAAAATTATGATTATCGATAAACAAAATAAAAATAACCATGTACAATATATGGGCGATCTACAAGTAGTAAACGAATATATGTATCTCGGGACGATTATTACCAGCAGAGGAGGATGCACTGAAGAAATTAAAAGGCGAATTGCAATTGCAAAGACAGCAATGTCCAGATTATCTAGAATTTGGAAGAGTCATGATGTAACTATACTGACGAAAATACGTATAGTGAATACATTAGTGATGTCAATCTTCCTCTATGCTTCGGAATGTTGGACTCTCAAGAAAAAAGACGTCCGCACCATAGAGGCGTTCGAAATGTATTGTTGGAGAAGAATGATGAGAATACCATGGACGGCAAAGAGATCTAACATTTCAATTTTGCAGGAGCTTGGAATAAACATACGGTTGAAAGACGTGGTACAGCAAAGGATTGTTACCTATGTAGGACATATTTTCAGGAATAATGGTCAGCAGATTATACAAGGCAAGATGGAAGGTACAAGAAAACGTGGGAGAACACCGTTAAGATATATTGATCAAATAAAGCAACTGGTCGGAATACCACTATGTCAATGGATAAGATTGGTCGAAGACAGAACAAAATGGCGTAGACTTGTTCAGCAGATCGGTTCATAAGATTCACGATGCTCGGATCGAGTGATCGACGAAGAAGAAGAAGATATGTGACCTACTTTGGTAGACTATCATAAATCATTTGACACTAGAAATCTGGACGGTTCTAAAGGCACTCAAATAATGCGGTATAGATCGAGAATGTATAAACATACACAACTCAGCAACGATGCAGATACAACTCGTAAACAGATAAAATCCCGCTGAAAGCGATACAATTTCGCCTAAGCTATTTATTACAGCTCTGGAAAGTATGTCAAGTACCTACAATAGGACTGAATCGCCTACTGTTGATACACGATAAAGTTGACGTTTTACAAAAAATATTTACGGATTTGTGTGAATGCTATCCAGCGCTAGATCTGACAATAAATATTACGAATAAGGTTGTGAGTATAGTCCACAGCGAAGGTAGGAGTTATACCGAGTAGATCAGCATATATATTGCGGTCGAGTAACTATCATAGATAAAAAAAAAACGTTATGTAAACAGAAATAAAAAGACGAATATCCTTCCCGTGGATTACCGTTAGAAGACTCGGCAATATCCTAAGGAATAAAACGTTTCCTTTAAAAAGGAAAAGTATATGACCAATGTATCATGCCGATGTTGTGGTGCACAAACGCGGGACCATACTCGGAAGGCTTATTGTGACACAGCGTGCACGAGAACGATCGATGTTGAGCTTAAAACTAATAGTTTGAAAACGAAACATGGGTCCGATAACAGACAAAAGTATTAGATGTTATAGTAAGAATAGGACAGCTGAAGTGGAACTGGATAGAACATATAGCCAGATGAACAGACAATAGATGGGTCAAAAACGGATTATGGAGTTAACCTCTAGAGAAAGGCGGAGAAGTAATTGGTGGGCCTTGTACTATATGGGAAGAGAAAGGCGGAGAAGTAATTGGTAGGCCTTGTACTATATGTGAAGTCGACGTAAGCGAAATAGCTGGTATCAAGTGGTCGAACAAGACTAACGACCGAATTGCATGGAAGAATTAGGAGAACGCTTATCCAGCAGTGGATCGAAATAATCAAGTACTATTAGTAATTGCTAGTTCGTCATTTCCGGAGCAGCATATTACGTTGTTACTAGTTAGACTGTTAAAACTATCTATCGGATTTCACGCCTATCGTTGGTAACTTCCTGGAAAGTTGAAAAACGATAATACGGTCTTTTAATTTGTTTAATAACGGTATTTTCACTTACGTTCAAAAACGCCAGAAATAAATTGAAACCGAACGGTACCCAAAATAAACCGATAATAACCCGAATTAAAAGAGCCGGTTTCTTTATTTCATCTTCCGTCGATCCGGATTCCATAATGTAGCCGATGAATATTTTTTGTATTCAACAACGAGAAATTTCTCTTGTAGCATAATATCGTTAGCCTACAGGCAAAAAATAAACGACTCTAATAAATTTATCCGTTATACGATTGTAATTTAATTTTAAAAATATATTTTTATAAATCGAAATTTCGAATTGTAAACTAACACATTATCCTCTTAAAAATTGCCCGTAAAACCGATAAATTTGTTAGCCAGATATTCAGTTTCGTAAACATTTCGTCGCTGATAATAGTCGTCTAGACGAATATAGAGATATATTTTTAAATTTATTTTGATCGTACATACTTAATAAATTTAATAAATTACCTTTTCATATTTCTAAATTTAGATTAACTACCGTCATCGTCGACAGTATTGCTGCGTAATTTTTTGTTACATAATTATATGGGATTTTACTTCTGTTCCACGATCTCTCCATTGGTGGTCAACCAGAAAAGCGTTACATCCTTAACACCCTGCTCCACGGCTTTTCTTTCAATACTCGATACCCATGTATACTTGTATCCTCTATTATTATCTGGGTGATGAATTTTCGCCGTTTGTTACTATGTCTTATATTATTGTTGTCAGATATCCGTCATTTAGTGTGCTATCCAGCCATATCTATCTCTCTCTATACATATATAATTATATATATATATATATATAGCTTCGAAATTAAACACTTCAGGAAGTACTGAATCAGAGCGGATTAAGTTACATCATACTCTGATTAATCAAATATTAAATATAAATTTAAAAAAAAAAATCCGACATTACTAAAACAACTCTAGTGTTACCTCAAGTATTTACAATAATTTTATCTCTCAGAAGCCTTGGTATTAGATATCTAAAACCAGCGTCGCGTTCAAACTTTCAGAACACGGTAAAAGAGAATGTTACGAAATCTGTTGACTCAAAAAGAATAAATGAATCTATACTGAAAACGTTAAATATAGAACGCAATTACTAACCATTGTGTGTATGAACGAACACTGAAGTTCTTTGATCATAAGCGCTTAGACAACATAGTCAAACTAGTTGCCGCGGAAAGCCACATAGTAAGCGAAAGAAAGGACGACGAACAACAAAGTGCATGGACATGACATTTAAATTATGCAAGTTAAGACTTACGGTGATACGGCTAGATATCGAAAAGAGGATCCTGAGAGGGTGCATAAATGCCTAGACAGATATAATTGAGGTTTCATTTCATAACCTACACATCGGATACGATGTCGGACGATGATATATATATATATATATATACATGTATATGTGTGTGTGTATGAATGCGGACCACCTCTTATTGTTCATCTCTAAAAGTAAACATAGATCTGTTGTTAAAACATAATGTTTTTTTATATTCGATGTTAAGTTTAATTTGTTATCCGGTTTTCACGTTTGCCGTTTGCTTTTTTCATGAAATGATTTTTTCGCATCACGTGCATCTACCATACGTATTCTACCAATCTGTGTGTACCTAATGTTCCACAGAATTCCGTTCCACGATTCAGATGCAACATCAATCATCTGTATCGGAATATATGGCCTAACATTTGTATTCCTTTTTTCCTACCCCTACATAGTCCACAATTTCCTTTTTAATATATTCGCGTCAGTCAGATTACTTGCATATTTTATTTTTAACACCATTCACTTTTCTCTTCCTGTCTGATTTATTTCTATCACTACGTTGTAAAATAATCAGATAATTTATATATATATATACGGACTGATGCACAGCGAAAATATCAGATATTGGGTATCTGTTTGTACGTAACATTTGTAGTTTTTGCGGATCAACTTATTTATTAAAGCTTAACGTTTTGTGAAATAATTAAAATAATAAACAAGATGTAATAGTTTCTTACCTGTTAGCGCGAGTTGATTCGGTATATATGCAAGTTGGTCGTCCAAGTTATATAAGACTACACTACTAGGATGGTGTTGTGGAACAACCATGTTTCCACGCAAATTTGTTAAATAATAAATTACACGTAGTGCAAACGATGCGAATATAGCGTGTTATTAACTATTTGCTTTTCTATTTTAATAATTATTATTACTATTTTATTATTATTATTACCATCAACATTCGTCGTTATTTCAACTTCGATAAAAGTTGATGTATTTTTCAAAAATCAAACGAATAATCTGTCAATTTATCCTCAATATAGCGGGTATGTATTTTATTTAGTATTATAATAAAATGTGTTACATTTAAAATATGGGGCTAAAATTGACATTATTGTTATTATTATTATTACACTGTGTACGTGTGTATTTTGTCTAATATTACATAATCTATTAATTGTTTTCGTCCTTGTTGTCTTGACAACAACCTTTATTTTTCTCATTTTCTTTATGAACGAACTTAAACTAACATTGTCTCATTTTTACCTGTTCTGTATTCGTTTCGAAGCATATATAAATATATATATATATATATATATATATATATATATGTACCTTTAAAATTCATGTTTGTTGATTGTTGAATCAGTCGACCGATATAAGGACCTCTTTCTAATTAGTTTTATTTAATAACCCATGTGTCTTTAAGTGTGTATTTAGTAGACATGTACGCAAACGTAAAAGCGTGAGTACTCACAGAAAGAACAAGGAAGTACTTTTATATCAGAAAAGGGGTAGAGATTATTATTTATCTGTGCTCTGGAAGGAGTATTTAGGAAACTGGATTAGGAACAAAGGGACATTAAAATGAATGGAGAATTTCTGAATAATCTACGTTTTACGGATGGTGTAGTTTTGGTAAGGAAAAATTCAGTTGAGCTAGAAGAAATGATTGCGGAGCTAGATGCAGCGAGGAAAAATAACAATTGAAGTAAAAAAATTTAATACGTAGATGAAGTAGTTTATTTAAGGCACAGATAGATTTCAGAAATATGACTAAAGGAGAAGTACGTAGAATAATATCATTAGCTCGGAAAAAGTATTGGCCTCTAAAACATACATTTAAAAGTTCTGGAATTAGAGCGAAAAATGAAGTATTCAATAGTTGTATAGTTCCAACGCTGACATATAGCTCTCAAACATGGTCGATAATTCTGTATTTCTTCTTTATCGACTTTTTTGTATATCAGTATAATTTCCGCGTTGCTCCATTTTTCCGGCACTTTACCTTCTTTCAAACATCTGTTAAACAGTGTAGCTTCTTTTTTCCCCGCATAATTGAATGATTTCTATTAAAACTCCACCCGGGGCTTTGTTGTTCTTTTGTCTTTATTGCTCTTTCCACTTCGTGTTCTGTAATTGATGGAATCAAACTATCGGAAATGGCCTCTTCTTCCTCTATTTCCATCACACATCATCATATAGTTTTCTATAGAAGTCTGCTATTATTTTTACAATTTGTCTTTTATTTTTGATAATGTTACCGCCATCATCTTTTATTCCTGTTATTTGATATTTCCCTACTCCTAAATTATTTCTCAGTATTTTCATGTTTCTATACTTCTCGATTGTTTCATTTATTTTCTTTGTATTATGCTTTCTGATATCTTGTCTAATCTTTTTCCTCACTGTTTTGCATATTTCTACATATTCCATTTGGCTTCGTGAAGAATGTATTACGAAGTTGCGTATTTTTTTCCATGAGTTCTATTCCTGTGAGAGTTTATGAGTTTATGAGTTTATTCGCTTTTGTTCCGGTTATATGCGTACATAAATTTTTCGTTACCGACTGAGTTATGTGTTCATTTAGTGCATCTATATTTTGCTCTTCCGCGCTAGTTCGTAAATTATTTATTATTTTATCTTTTATTTGTTTTTGGGAATCTACATTATACTGAAGTTTTTCTCTATTTATTCTTGTCTTGCTTATCATTCTTGATCTATTTAGTTTTCTATTTATTTGTATCTGTGCTCGCACTATTCTGGGATCGCTCCCCAGATCGAATTTATTTAATGTAGTTACATTCTCGGAAATTTCTTTCTTATTTTCGATTATAAAATCAATTTCATTTTTTACTTTCCAGTCGGGACTTCGCCAGGTCCAGTTCTTTGCTTCGTGTTTTTAAAAGAATGTATTCATGATGTATAGCTCATTTCCTGTTACGAAGTTGACGAGCATTTTACCTCGTTCGTTTCTCATCCCAGTTCCAAATTTTCCTATACATTCCTCATTTGGCTGTTGATTACCTATCTTCGCATTCAAATTTCCGATTATTAATTTATAATATTCGTTTTCTCGTCTCATTTCCCTTTCTATTTGCTCATATAATAGCTCAACTTCCTCATCCTCGGCTTGCGAAATTGGCGCATACACCTGTATAATCTTCATTTTGTAATGCTGGTTTATCCTTACTTTCTTTTATTTCTTCTACTTGGTGTTTTATTCTTTTGTTTATTAGAAATCCGATTCCTATACTTCTTTGCACATCTTCCGGACAGAATGAATACAAAATATTGTCGCTTTTTAATACGATCTCTTCTTCCCGTTTCCCCTTTGTTTCACAAAGTCCAAATATATCCCATTTAATATCCGTTAGTTCTATTTCTTAGATTTTTTCTTCTCCTTGTAATGTACGGCAGTTATAAGTTGTTTATAGAGTTTCATTTATCTTCTTCTTCAGTTTTATTTTTTTATTATTTTCGTATCATTTTTATCAATTTGCCCATTTTGACGTTGGCGGTTACGGCCTAATTTTTTTCGTTTCACGAGTTAGGTGGAGTTCTAATCTTCCACGATGACCAGTCGTGTTGGAAGATGTATTTTAACCCTATCTGTCAGGTTTAGTTGATGTGGTTTTATTTTTGTGTTTTTTTACGCTGATGAAGTCTCGTAATAATTTATTTTATTTTATAAATATTCTTGTATTGTGATTTTCCAGTTTCATATTGAAGTTTTTTTAGTATGTATTGTAGAGACAGTGTGGTAAACTTATGATATCCTGCTCCATAATTTTCTGCCAGGGTTTACTCCCTTAGCCTATAGGTCAATACTACAAGGCAGTGGATTATTATTGAGGAAGTAACGTGTTAGGCTTTTACTGCGACCTAACCTCGCCGAAGGAGAAACAGTTATCGGATTTCTGCGCAGACTTTTAGTGGACAGGTCCTCAAGTTGCACATCTGCATCCTTGTATCTCCTTACCCTGTCGTACTGGAATCACCTAAATGCATGATCTGCATGAGTCTTTCCACCAGTAGCCGATTGTTAGTCCGCGACTACTTATTCGACTAATGTCTTATTCGCAGCTAACCTATATATCTGAAGGCTATTCCACTATCCGCCACTTACGGACGCGTCCCGTTCCGGTTACAGCTCCGGATCCCGCAAAGTACAAAGTACTCTGTTTATGTGTGATAAAAATAGCGCAATGCAGTGATTATAATGAAAATATTAGCAAATCACAGACACTACACTTTTATATATTAGTATAGATATTGATTGTGTGTGTGTGTGTACACACATATATATATATATATATTTTTCAGTTTCTAAATATTACCTGTGGAATTTAGGTGAAGTTAGAATACAAGGCTTATAGTACCTCTCCTTCTTCGACCATTTCCAAACTATCTATTTATATCACCTATATTATGTAAATTGCTGTTTACATGCCGATAATAATTTATCCCATTTAAAATTAAATGAAACTAGCTTTCGTTCTGAAAATTGTTAAAATTACGATGATGATAATAATAATAGTAATAATAATAATAATTATTATTATTAAATTCGATCTTATAAATCATATGGATGGACGGAAGTACTTATCGAAATACATTTAAAGAAATAGTTGTGTAGACAGGAGCTTGAATGTATGCATGCATGTGTTAAGAAAATTAGCACTCGATGAGTGGAAGTATAGAATCAAATTGTTTAGGGCGCCCTACATATACAGATACCTATATAAAGGTATGTATGTTTAGCGAGATAATGTGTATACGGATTTATGTATGAATACAAACGGATAAGCGTGTGAGTGTTTGCGGGCGTTGAAGTGGGACGTTTATGAGCGAGTAAATGTGGATGTCCCGGGAGCATAGTTTTTAGGGTGAAGGTCGGGGGTCTGAAACCAACACGCGACATAGAAAGTTTTTCATCATTAATTCTCAATTATCTCAGAGATGGCAGTGGCACCCCACTCTGTATAACATTATTTATGCGCGTTCATTTGCCTCTCGTATAAATAGCGCCTTGAATGCTAACTCATTTTGTAGGTAAACATAAACGTACAATAGCTAGTCACGACGTTCGACAACAAACAATACGACGATGATAATTAAATGCGGATATTGATGTTTATATGTATAAATATTTATGAGTATATATGGACACCAATATTGGTGGCGACAAGATTTTAATTCATTTCGGTTAAGTTTATTATAAACAATGCGCATCAGAATTCACTTCATGTGTAGCAACAAATATATTTAATTTTATTTAATTATTTTCATTGTTATTAATTGTTTTTCAACGTTTTTTCGATAGTCTCGAGTAATATTGGGAGCTTCGCAAAAATAATTTTATTTTTCTTTAAGATTATTGTGACGACTATTGTAGTCTTCGACAATAATGATGATGAAGTTGAAAGCACATGATAAGAGTTACACTTCGAATGAAATGACTCCAACTCAGTGCCGGATTATGACTTGAGGCCCGGGCCTAGAGGGGCACACAATTTGAGAGACGGCAAGTTCGGAGGTATCAAAAAATGTTAAAAGCAACTTAAATTTTATAGATGAAAAAAAAAACGTTTTAAAACTTCAAAATTACACGAGTGTTTCGTCGAACGTGAAAACAAATTTTATCGCTTTCTATCTAGATATTACTACTCAGAAATTTTGAAAATATCATTTACTATACAAAAAAATGCGTGCAATAACTAAAATTCGTAATATCCAATAAAATTAAAATAATTCATTTTAAAAACTTCTTGTCCTTTTTGACGAAATTAAATTAGTTATTTATTCTCCATTTTATTCGTAAAAATTACTTTTTATAATAGAAAAAAACGTATAAGTTCTGTTTAATCGCACTTTTATAAAGTGACCTAAAAATCCGATTTATGTTTTTTATGAAAGCCAGTTTTACACGATTTATTGTAATGTATAGTTTTATAAGCATATTTTAAAAAGGCCGGTATCTTGGACTGGGCCTAGGATCGCACTTAAATTCGCCACCGCTCCTCATACGGTTTTCTCGACGTTTAAACTGTCCTAAATCCTCAGAGTTGTCCAATATGACTTCAACATTAGTGTGCTTTTCGAATGGGGTAATTCATACATGATTTTTTTGATCACATAGACACACTCGCAACGTAATTAGCGTGTACAAAAATATTTCATTACGACGACACTACGAAATCTTTAACTTTATTTATTTAATTTTTATTAATGAAAATTATTAATAATAATAACGTTACATATGTAAAAAAAAAAACGTTTCATTCGAAATTATTACGATAGATCGTCAATTTTCGCTATTCTTTCTATAAGCGTCGGATGATTCAACTTTAACAAACTGTACAATTTACTCCTTATCGGAAACACTTCAGACGCTAGATGAATTTTAATTAGAGCGGATTTTAATTGCTGCCCGTAACCGATATTTCTAGCGTAAATGTCGGCCCGATATTCGAACGAGCGTCCGATCACATTAATCAGATAACCGATTAATCCGTAATTAACCGGCAAGATTACAAACGTAGTTACTAAATACAAGCCGATAATTACCGGTCGCTTTTGATGAAATCCAAACGCCTTATACAAATATTTCGTTCGGAATAACGGAAAAACGCTCAACCAAATCAGCGTAACCAGTACCTGTGGAATGATGTTATTTATTTTTATACATATATATATTACGTTATTACGTTATGCCTATCTCAACCCACTGCTGGGTGTAGGCTTTCCCCAAATGTTATATATATATAAAAATATATTTTATATATATATATATAAATATATTATATATATATATATAAATATATAAATATATTATATATATATATATATATATATTATATATATATATATATATATATATATATATATATATATATATATATATAAATTTAATGTTCGTTTTACATTAATTTATTTATAAAATAATTAATTAAAAAAAGAAAGAAGAGTAAAAAAATTGTTTACCTATTTAAAAATAAAAACTTGGTAAATACAGCGCTATGTAAAAGCAACACAACGCTATGATAAATATTTCCAGTGAAAGCGTGAAATGTTTGAACGAGTAAAATACTAATCTTCACCAACGTGTTATTTTGACTCAGTTTTGATTTCTCAGTTTGCAAGAGTAAATTGTTAATATTGATGTGTTTATTTTATTTTTGTGTTACATTGTGTTGAAATCGAGTTTAACAATTTTGTGTCATTATCAAAGCGTTCATTACGCGAGTACTATTTTTCTCTTTTCCATTGTTTTTTGTTTCTTATTTATAAATTCTTTTCTTATTTTTCAGTATAATTAGTGATGCATTTTTAAATTTAAATTCAAATTTTATCAAGTGCATTTTTTTAAAGTACACTTGCAATCGACGTAACTTTATGGGTGATCACTGTAATGCTTCGTTTAAAATCAAACTTAGAACATGGTAGTCGCAGAGTGCACGATTCCTTGATCAGCAATATAAAAGTCTCGCATTCCGGTACAAGCCAGCTATTGATTATAGTTTGAGACATGTTCTCATCGCAAGGCTTTGAAGTTTAATGGAGAAACGAATGTTATGTAAATTAAACTACTTTAACTTGAAGAACCCCCAGAAACATTGAAAACTTTGCTTGAAAACATTTCTTACCTAAAATCAGGAAATACAACTCATGTTTACAAATAACATCGTTAGACAAAAATTGTAACAGATCAATTCATGCGAACTTTCATAGTCAAAGGGCAAATTTATCATCAAGACAGCTCCCAGATGATCAACATTAATTCCTATAAATGTATTTAATCGGTGAATTGAATGCACGTTGCGGAATTTCTACCAATAAAAAAAAAAAAGGTCCATCGTATTCCAATTGCGAGAACTTTTTCTCAAAAACAAAAAATTATTGTTTGTTCAAAACAGCAATTGACATAACGCCATCTGATGATGCTAACAGCATTATTATTCGTGCTGACAAAGCGCCTGTTGAAGAACATGTCCGAAAATTCAATGCTCCGACTATAAATGAAGTGGCAATTGTTATAGTCGAAGATCAATTGATATTGTTCTTCATTGAAGAAATAATCAATTAATAAACGTTTCAGAAACTCATTCAGGCTACAATGCCCTACAGTATCCAATAATTTTTTGGGATCGAGCCGATGGATATCACTTTAACGTTAATGATAAATCCAGACAGTTGCAAAGAAACATATATAAAATGCAGCGCAATAAACTATTCATCCCGATTAATAATTCGAGAGAATGAGGACAATTACAGCACAAGATGCAATGGCTTTTGTTCGTCTCTATGCATGTCTAGATCTGTTTATTACATTTTCATGCAATCCAGGGTGGGTCGATAAGCTCTTTCTTCCTGAGCAATCATCGGTGGATAGACATGACAAAACGCGCGTGTTTTCAGACAAGCTAAAAACGCTGATGGATTCCATGCTAAAATTAAAAGTTTCTGCACTGCTGGATGTATTCTGTGCAATAGCAAAAAAGGGGATTGCCATGCACACATATTATGGCTCTACAACAAAATTAAGTCAAACGAAATCAACGATGTAGTACGTGCTGAAATACCTGATGCTTAGCGCCGATAAGGATTTGTACAAAGTTGTAACAAAAAAGATGATA
Source organism: Coronaproctus castanopsis (assembly GCA_032883995.1). Lineage (NCBI taxonomy): Eukaryota > Metazoa > Arthropoda > Insecta > Hemiptera > Monophlebidae > Coronaproctus > Coronaproctus castanopsis. The sequence goes on along the minus strand of CM065052.1, from coordinate 120,795,732 downwards.
CATGGACCTTGCGGTACATTGAATCCAAATTCACCATGCATGATAGACAAAAAATGTTCAAAGCGGCATGCTGGAGCATTTATATCCAACACAATTACAGGAAACCATGAATCTCCTTTATAGAGAAGAAGATTAACAGAAGATGGCGGTAAATTTGCAACCATACGAATACTAGACGACGATGATGTTGAAGTAGACAACAGGTGGGTGTTCCATACTTGCATTTACTATCAAAAACATAGAAAGCACACATCAACGTGAATCAAATATATTTGTAAATACGTGAACAACAGTTTTTGGCGTGCAACCAAGAAATGATACGAATGTGGTTGTAAATATCGATAAACTCACACAATAACAGGCTGGAAGATACATAAGTGTAGCAATGCAGCTGTATGACGAATTCTTTCATTTCCCATACGTGAACGAAAACCAGCAGTTTACATTTACAACGCGTTTATTTCACAATAGCCCTATCTCCACCGGCTACAATCTTAACTGCTTTTCCCACGTTATGTTAAACACTGCTATATACTGAAGTGCCTACGCATTACACCTTGGATGGCGAGTAGAAAATCATTTGAACAACTCGAACGAGAAGAACAAGTATATGTTTAGTAAAAGTTAGCTTACTATCTAGTGTTACACCGAGATAATTGACTTTTGATTTCCAGTCATTGTGAATTCTAACAAAGTCTATTATAGTAAATTTTAATTTTCCACTTATGAAAGTATTTGGATATTTTGTTGACCACAGCGGTTAATCTGTTCTAATCGTATCAATACGGTGTGATGACGTCAGCAGAGCAGTATCGTCAGCATATAAATTGACATAAACTTCTTTAATTGTACTAATATCATTTATGTAGATAATAGATAAGAATGGACCAAGGATGCTGCCCTGAGGTACTCTTGCCGATGCATATCTGACTCTAGATTTCTGAGTTTTAATTTACACATAAAATTTCCTGTTATGTAGATATGGTTTAGTCATGGAAACTGTAGTTGATGTGGAAAACCGTATTTTATTAATTTATACAGAATTCCATCGTGCCAAGTAGTGTCGAAAGCTTTTTCAACGTCTAGCAGTGCTAGCCCAGTGAGCTTATTTTTATTAAAATTATCAGTAATTAGATAACAAATTTTTATTGGCTGCGTGGTATTGTTTAAATTCGGTCGAAAATCAAATTATTAAGTATACCATTTAAATCACTATGTTTTCTAAATCTAATGAGTAATATTTTCTCTAAAATTTTGCTAATGTTGCTCAGCAAACTAACAGGTCGTATATTTTTCATCAAGGAAGCATCGTTGCCAGGTTTAGGAAGAGGTACAATTAAGGACAGTCTCCACGGCATAGCAGCACAGACGAATGCACGAATTAAATAACACTGTGAGATCATCTATACCTTTACGAGATAATTTTTTTAATCATTTTTACGCTTTTTATCATGTCCGGTAGAGTATGTATTTCTTAGTGATCTAATGCAGTTCGTGACCTCTTCCGGTGAGGTTAAGTCAGCATTGTTTAATGTAGGTACGTTATTTGTTAAGAATGTATTTATTATCTTAATTTCCGTTCGTGAGTTCGTGTGGACATTGCTTTATTCTGTTCATGTATATTCTGAAGGTGTTCTGCTATAAGATCAGCCTTATCTTCGTTTGAGTGCGCTACTATATCGACACTTGCAGGTCTTTTAATAGGCGGCAAGTTTGTTTGTCAACGTGAAAAATATTTGTTTATTTTCCACAGCTGATTATTCATTTGTGGTATATTACTGAGAAATGTGTTGTAATAAGCGTTTTTTTTTTTTTTGTAACAGTCGTCTTTTAACTAATTTATTCAACCTATCATATAGTTGTTTAAATATATACATATTTTCATTATGACATCTCTGATAAAGTTTCCTATAATAATTTTTTTAATTTTTATTATTTGCAAAGTGCCAGGGAAGATCGAAAAATTTTTAACATTCACTTCAATAAAGGGATGGAGCTTTCGGCAGCCTTTAAGATAATATAATTAAGATAACGAATCTAATCATCTACATAAAAGGGATTGTGTAATGTTATTGGAATTTTGACTTCATTTTTATGTATTGTTGATATTTTCTGCAGTTTGCTTTAGAGTAATCAAAATTTGGTTGTGTTACAATTCGCCTTATCGTACCACCCAGGGAACATATTATTGAATTGTGATTTGAAGACAGCTTACTAATTGATATAGGATAGGTAATTTCATAGAATTTTTCGTAAGAATCAGATCAATTGTGCTAGGTTTTGAAGACGGGTGGCCCGGAAAAAGCGTAAGTTCATTGGGTGCTTTTATTTGAAAGTTTGAGGTTGCAGACAAGTTTAGTAACTCATTTCCAGCCCTGTTTCCATTGTAACAGTTCCAGGTACGATGTATCGCATTTAAATACCCGATTAATAAAACTCTTTCAGCAGAATGCATTAGAAATTTGATATCAGTTTGAAAATTTATCGGTTTTGTTGGTGGCCTATAAACCGCGTAAATAGCTAGTAATTTGTCATCTACGCAGACTTTAGCTCCAACAGTCTGAACGTGCTTTGTTTTGGGGTGGGAATTGGTTCGCACTGTATGCTGTCATGTATTGGTGAAGCTACACTTTTACTACTCAAGTTTTATTATTACAGAATAATTGATAGTTCGGTATAAGTAAGCGCTCTCATCCACTTTAGTTTTTGAAATTCCTGCAATTTTAACATTATTTGTGAAAATGAAGTATTCTAGTTCAATCATTTTATTAGTGATGGAATTTGCATTCCATCCGATAATGCTAATATCGTTTTTCGTCATTTTCATAGAGAGAGAATAAATATTAATTCATTAAGAAGGTGTCGGTAACACATTTGACAATGGTTGTGATTATATTAAAAATATCCGAGCTGCGATTCGATTTTAGCCTAGAAATGATATTTCTTAGACAAAAAAGTATCTTTTGTTGGGAACCTAGTATCACATGAGCTGCATATCCTTCGTTTCCTACTATTACCTTATGACCTAGAACCCATAAGAAAGAGACTGAATCTGTGTCCAGTAATAATTTGTAAAAAAGGGATTGTATACAATTAATATGAGGATTTTTTGATTTTGCATTTTTGATACCTGCTACAGCGTCAAAGTCGTCGTCCGTTACAATTAGTGTTTTGTAGGGTTTAGGAATAAATGTTGAAGACGAATAATATACCGTATAATTCTGCATCATATCTAGAACAAAAGTTATGGTGAAGCGAAGGAAGGCGAGGTACCAGGATAGTATAATGAGATAATGTAGCAAATATGGATTATTATAAGGTATCCTTCTAAGAAATATTGATAGAAATCGGACTGAATTTTAAAATATATCGAAACGGCTAAATATCGGGCCAATTTGAAAAGCCTTATGGATAACCAAAAATCGAGAATATTATCGTTTTTCCAGGAAAATACACTTGAAGAAGAAGATATATATATATAAAAAAAACGACCTAGTAGAACGTATTAAAAGTGCACAAATATTTAAGTATTTGTTTTGGGGTTGATGTACGATGTGAGCCGAGAGTAGATTATATATGAAAAACGATCATAATTATGTTTAAAAATGATTATATGGTTTTAGAATTCCCGTATTTACTATTATCTCTTTATTTGTTCAGTTGATTTGCGATGATTATATTTCTAATTATTATTCCACTAAGTTTCTTCTACTTTGTTCCGTATAACTCTATTTTCTATTACACTGCATTCTGTCTAACGTTCATTTTATTTGCTACCTAATATTCATGTTCCTCTACAGTACCGAACGTTTCAAATCGAACATCGCGATATCTTATAATATACGAATATTTCGTTTTATATATAAGAATGTCCGGTCAACTGGAAAGTCAGTAGGGACGTCGCCTTAAACCTTCGAGGCATTCTATTATCTTCATTCATTATATATATATATATATATATATATATATATATATATATATATATATATATATATATATATATATATATGTGTGTGTGTGTGTGTGTGTGTGTGTGTGTGTGTGTGTGTTTGGTACAAGCAGTGCTTGAAGATTTTAACTAATTTTTTAAATGACAGTTTGGTGTCAATAACATCGCGACTTAATTATAATTATTTATGATTAAATCTAGCGGTTTGTGTCTATGTAGACGTATTTTTTCTAAGGATTTATCGAGTAAATCAGCCGGCGTCGAATTCAGGTGATTACGAAACTTCTTTTTATAATTTTTCGCTTCTTCAGCTATCACTTCTGTTACGTACTCATGTTAAGATCGCGGTAAATGGTTTTGTTGCTTATGTAGCATGGAGTCCGTCATTCGTAATATTTATTGCTTTTGTCATTACAATCCCATAATTGACAATCATACCTGCAAATAGGTGCTAGTATTTGTTTCTATAAAATATTTTGTTATTCGGGGATAATTTTATAGGTACGATTTATTATCTAGAACATTTGCCGGGTTTTTATGTCAAGCGCTTTTCTTTTTTTGTTGGATGCGTGTTCGCCATGTCAGTCTTTTGTCTAGATGCAAACTCAAACATACAGCGTTTTACGCAGCCGGTATGGTTTTGTTATTCATTGTTATACCGCTGGGTATAGCAATCGTTTTATTAGTGAACGTGATATTTTAAGAAAACTGTACAAGAAGCAGCTAGAGCAGCTACTTCAAATAATGATATACATAAACTAGTTGTATTCTATCCTGCTGAAATTAAGAAATAAGTAACCTTAAAACGGAAACTAAGAAATATGTGGCAAATACATCGGAACCCATTACACAAAACCAAACTGAATATTCAAACAAAAATCATTTATAAAACAAATCATTTAAAAAGTATCTATTAAATTTGTTACCCTTGAAACAAAATTATTCTTTTCTCTGGAAAGCAGCAAAGTAATTAAAAAGACCAACAGAAACATCACATTCGATCAGAAAAGCGCATGGCAAATGGGCTCGAAGTGATCAAGAAAAGGCAGAAGTATTTGGCGATTACTTAAGTGATGTATTCCATCCTATGGTACAGAATGTCTACCGCCTCTCCTTGGTAATACAAGTCAAAGCAATAGTATTTAAATTACATCTCCTGGCGAAATCAAATCAATAAATAAAACTCCTGGATATGATTTAATAACCTCAAAAATACTAAAAGAGTTATCAATCCTTTTCACTTATATCTTCAACGCCATAATTCGCTTAAGATATTTCCCAATTCAGCTCAAATTTTCGCAAATTATTATGGTGCAAAACTTCTAAAACTTGCTGAAGAACTTACATCGTATCGTCCGATAGTTTTACTTCTTGTTCTTTCGAAATTCTGTTTAACGTATTGACCATAATTCGAACGAACGGTATTATTTAAATATTGATGGTAGCAGTAGGTGTTTGGTGTCGGGCGCAGAAGGACGTCATGGATTTCAAATATCCAAGAATGGATAGCGGTTTTTGGAATTGGAAATCTTTTTCACTTCGGAAGGGACCGGCAAGCGTGATTTGAAGCAACGAATGATGTGGACGCCAACCTTCGATAACGACGATGGCTCAAGAAGATATCTATTGTGAAAACAATTAAAGTGATGGTGGTAATAGCGTTAGTTCCTATTCAATGCCCAACTTCGTGGCTTAATATCGTTGAGGATGGAGAATATCTCTAGTGTATTCGAATGCGTGATTTTTTATTTACTATTAGGACGATTAAAATGATCGTGAGGTGATTTTCTTCCCAGTGTGTGTTTTTTTTTTTGAATTGACGACACAATGTTTTTCGTATATTAATGAGAAATCGAACGAATGATTTTATATTTACTATTAAGACGATTAAAGTGGTGGTAGCGTCATTTTCTATCCAGTGTCCGACTTCGTGGGCCAACACTCCTAGAATTTCGTCGGTAGTGAAATATCTGCGATATGTGACTGCTGCGGTAGTAGTTTCGTTCGTGCACGAAGTCAACGTATGTCCGCATTTATCACGGCTACACCGCACACATTTCAAAAAAGTGTCGAATATAACGATTTCTTTCCAATTAAAATATCCGGTTGTAAATGCGTTTATCATTTCTCCTGGAAAATCACGATTTCAATCGTGCGTATTTTTATAATAGATTAGTATATAGAATAATACCTGTCTCACATATATTATACGTGTTTATTTATTTATTTATTTAATAATAATAATAATAATGTATAACAGTGTTATTCTAGAAATTTTTAATTACTGCATATTACAAATATTTTACCTTAATCCGCCCCTGTAGTTTATTAGAAAAAGTTATACACAACGTATATGTTAGTTAATTATGTACCGGATATATCTTATTATAATTGAAAGTTAATGATGAAATAATTCTATATATATATATATATATATATATATATATATATATATATATATATACAACCGGAGGAAAAAACTGATGGAAAAATCTGGCAATTTAGAAACGAGAAAAGGTTAAAGTTTACAAAATAATAATAACTGAGGTGATAATCAATCATGTCTATATTTATACACTTGGTATACATTAATTTTATTTGTCTGAAATTGTAACTTCGATCGAGGAAACAAGTACGTCATCGTGATCATCATTAAGCCCCGTCTCCGTATCGGAGGTAGGCGACTACTTACCTATATAGATATTTTGTTGTATAGTGTAAGCAGCGTAATCATATTACGGTATTAGCGTAGATAGGCACACGTACATACTCGGGAGGATTTGCTGTCACGACAGCAATACAACTCCGTCTTTTTTTAGTGTACTGTATTATTACTAGCGCGCATCTGGTGTTTTGTGTTGTGGTTTGCGATTGCCGTCAGTTTTGCGTCGCCGATTGTATTCGAACTCGGTACCCTCCGTATAGACATCCGTGCTCTAATCACGATATTATTGTTACACTTTTAAAATAAAATCTCCTATATAGTGTTATTGTAATTTAAAATGGATTTTATCGACTTTGATGTAAAGAGGGTACATTTACTTGAACGTCTATTTTGAATGATTTGCAGCGATACTGAGCTCCGTGCTGGGCAGACGTAGATCATTGTTGATGGAATTAATGACTTGTAGATTATCATCGTGTTGTTAATATTAAGGTGAGATTTACGATTAAAAAGCCGATATGTATAACAGATAGCTTTACTTTAAGACTAGTATTATTTATGTGTTTGGTGAATGTCAATCTGCTGTGTCTAAAGTAACACCTAGATAGCGTACCTGGTCACTCCAATGTATTTGAACGTCTTGAATAAGCAGACGATCTGGCAAACATTGACCTTCTTCAGTTGAAAAAGATGACCTCAGTTCTTTTCGTCGGATTTATATTAATTTGTCAGGAGCTACAATATACAGTGCAGCATCTGCAAAAAGTGCAACTTGCATATTAGGCGAAACAGGAAAGTCGTGTAAATACGATGGAAATAGGAATGGACCAAGTACGCTGTCTGGCGGTACACTCGCTAAACAGGTTTTGTAAGACGATTATAGAAAGGGATTGGTCGAATTAAATACTAAGGACATTTACAATCGGTCGTTTTATACACAATACACCACGTTGTATCTCAGCAACATACATAGTTATTCTGTAGTTAAGTAGAACTGAATTCAAACTGAAACGTTGTTCAGAAATTTTACTTAAATTACCGAGTAAACTAATAGATCAAATTTTGTAATTCGTAAAGAACATTTTCCCTGTTCGGGTATGGTAACAACGTTAGCATTTTTCCAGTAGTGAGGATAGTGTCGAAATTTGATATCAAGTTAGAAATCTCTACTAGAGCACGGCAAGCTGGTTTTTTAAATGGGAAACAATTATGTATCATCGCGAAATGCTTCAGCCTCTTATTATTTCAAATATTTCATCCGAATTAGTGAAAGTAATACCGGAATCGTGAATAGGAATTTTCAAGTATCTGACTTTTCTAACTTGATAATTAAAGGCCAAGTTTAAGTTCTGGCCACACACTCTGTAACGCTGGTAATGTAGGATCTCTTCGGTGTCAATAAAAAGTGCATAACTGCGTTTGGTGAAAGTTTTAAATATTACCCATAAATTATTACCTATATAACGGAGTCTGTCAAGAAAATGGTTAAAATTTACCTAACAATGTAGAAAACTTTTGTCCCTAACAAGGTAGAAGAAACGCACAAGTTTAACTAAGAAGTACAATATTTGTTTAATTAGTGGCGCGTTTAGAGAACGACGATTTCTTGTCCATAGTCATTTAACATCATTTTTTATTTTATAATATAAATAGAATATTAATAGAAGTAACGTGCGTCGAAACGGTGCGGTTTTTATGATTTTAATTAAAAAGTAGAAAGTGTATATGTTCGCATCGTCATTTGGTTGCTATTTTTTTAAATTTGATGGTGTACATTAGCGTATGTACGTGTGCGGTGGCAGCAAAATATTTCAAAATTTGTTTATTACACATACACACATATATATATGTATGTATGTATATACATATTATATATATATATTTATATATATTGAGGGTGGGCGTAGTGAAATAATACAAAAATATTTCCATATGTATTATATACCTACATAGTTATATACATAGGGTGACCCAGAGAAGACGGATGATTTTTTTTTTTAAATGGCGCAGTTCGTAAGATTGCTACAACGCAAACCGCGTGCTCCACGTTTAGTATACACACGAGAGATTCGTTTTTATCCAGGAGCGCGCGTTTTGCGTGAAACATTATTTTCGGCGTGAATCAATCACGACTGTGCAGAGTTTCGAAAAGAATTCAAAGTTACGCGATTTTTTTTGTTGAGATATATTAAGATCCGCATTTACGAAACACGTCCACGAAATCTGGGAAACCTGAAAACCAGGATTTCTGAAGAAATTTCAAAAATTCAGCGACCTATGTTCGAAAACGTCTTCAATAATTTTGTAAAGACTATTGAATGTATTTTTGCAAATGTCGGTCATCTGAACGATATTATGTTTCACAAATGATTATAAGCTAATCTCTCGTTTTCCTATTTTTAACTAAAATTTAATTAAAAAATTATAGTTGAGTAGTTTTTGAGTTATTCAAAAGACAACAAAACCGTTCGTCTTCTTTGGGTCACCCTATATTATATTATATTATATTAAATTATATTCATTGGCTAGAAAAATGTTTGGAAATTCGTAAGTGTATCATCCGTTATTATGCAGAGGTGAATGAATGATGATAGTAAATAGACAATATATAAAATTTAAAAAATGGTAAAAATCATCGGCTAATAATGGTTTTTGTTAGTACAGTGACTAGGCAATTTTGCTATTTCTAACTCCTGCACACAACCGAATATGCAATGTGATGTTTACATTAAATTAGTCACATCTGGACAAAAAATGGTCCCGCTTTTGAGTTTTTTTTTTCTTGTCAACTCATCATTTTCCCTAAATAATTCAACCCCCAGCGACAGCTACTAGTTTATCTCCTATATTTTGATTTACATTAATGTACGCGTGAATTTGATATTTTTTATTTAGTAAAGAGCACTTTATTTTTCAAAATTATTCTTCTATTTGACCGGATATAATCGGAATTCTCGTAAACTTAAATTAATTTTCGTAATTATTCCTTAAGCGTGATAAGCGCTTTGTAAATTTATTATAACCACGAGATTACAATTTAGACACTTGTATAACCGAATTTTGCAAAAATTAACATCACATTCGTACAAATTTGCTTTCAGCACACTTATCGTTTATTACATAATATTAATATTTCGAATGGTCTCGCATCACTCATTGTCCGAATTGAACTAAATCCCTTTTATTGATTATTCACTTCATATAACGAGGCCTGTGATTCTACCATTAGTTGACACTTGTTCCGCACTTTGATTGGCCAGTGCTCCAGTAACCATTGTTTTCGTTTCTATTTTTTTTTCTTAATTACTAATACAGGTTTTACGTACCCTCATTGAATATATTATTAAAGAAGTTTGTAGAAAAACAAGCGAAAAACGATTAATTGGAACGAATGTACCATAAGTTTTGTGTTATCGATATATACAAATGAAATATAAAATGCACTCAAACATAGTTCATAGTTTCGCATTTGTGCACGAGTTACTGTAACGTAACATGCTGATTTGAGCGACACAAAAAAGGATATCGATGATTAAAAAAAAAAAATGAACGCTGTAAACACAGAATTGATGTGGGTAAGAAGTTAAAGTAATCGAACGAGCCTCAGGTCTAACCGTAGTGAAAAATCAAATGAACGGGTAGAACCTGTATGAAGATCGAAAGAGTAAAAACGTGCGAATACTCAGAAATAAGACGAACACATCACAGGTAGAACATAGAAATGGTGTACGATGCAACATAGCGATCGCGTAAGGAGTATGACACGATCGATTATTTAGCTAGGTGTTCGAGAATAATTTCTAATAGAACAAGAATGAATTGATATAAACGGAAAATCTTCGTTAAAGGTTAGATACATTATAGTCGAAAGTGTTATATTGTAAAATTCAGGGTAACGATAAAGAAATATAATACCAGGTAGTGTTGCAGTATAAAGAACAACGTTAGATAAAACGACAAAATAATTTTATATACGGAGCAGATGGATATATACTATCAATATTACGCGATAAAATATTAGCCGAAATACAGAATGGAAAAAGATTATCTGAAAAAAAACAAACATAAAAACGTGTGACTGATAGAGAACGAATAACAATACCTTAAGAGGAAGAGAGGAAAAACTAACACGTTCTTTTTTTTTAAATAGAATTCGAAAAAATAGCCTCTAAAACAATTCGTTTCCCATATTTTGTCTGCCACGAATATCTTCCTTTGCTCGAATATAAAGATAAAGTAGCCAGTTAAGTAATCAGTTAAAATCAGTTAATAGTAGGATCCCAATCGGCAACGCTAGCGGTATAAATTTTGGAGCTAACGCGCAGACGTTTGTGGTTTAGTTCTGACGATGAGTGGTGATATAATAAACGACGCGTGATGGGAAAGTGACGAAATTTTGAATATAGAAATAGCGCAAAGTACATTTCCAAGAATGAAACAATTACTGCGCGATAAAGAAATTACACTGGAAACAAGATGGCGAGCTACGAAATGTTACGAGCTGTCTGTATTGTTTTATGGAGTAGAGAGTATTTCGAGACAGCATCAAAAAAAAGAAAAAAATAGAATAAATGTGCCTTTATCGCTGGATTCTTAAAGTAGCTTGGGTAGATAATCTAATTAGGCGATTATAAAAGGGGATGCACATAGAATTATATTTTTATATATATATATTTAACAAATAGATTTTAAATTTATAATTGTTTCGTTTTTTTATAGTTTTATAAAATAAAATTAAAATTAAAAATTTCTGGACGGTTTACCGTTTGCTATTGTAATTTTGTCGACCGGTACGGATGTCTTTTCGGATAAATTTCGAATTCCGTTTTGTAAATCTTCGTCGATCAAAACCGTTTCCATTTTTAACGCGTACAAAATAATTTTTACGCCCAAGACGGCAAAGACGAACATCGAAATGGAACAGGCGACCACTAAATAAATGTAAAATTTCGTCCCTAATTTTTGCGTTCCGTAGTAAAGTATGCTCGAAAGTACGAACATACTCATCAATGAAAAGATCGCCGTTAATATGACGACGTAAAATTCCTGGGGGGAAAAAAAATTGTGTAATTTAGCGATTTTAATTTTAATTAAAAGTGGAAAAACGGAAAATTCTATTTCCTACGGCAGAAATACACAGTTAACATAAATCAAACTCGAAAAAGGTCAAAACATTTTTTCCTCGAAAATCTTCAATCGTTATTTACAGCATTTATCGACATTTCTGATCTATTCTATATAGAATCTGTAACGACAATTGTGATCTAAGTTTTAAGTAGGCAAATCTGGGGGTAGATTTGTTAAAAAACTATTCAGTTTCGTAGAAAACACGATGATAAATTTGTTTCGTTTTCTTACTTATGTCGTCTTCGAAGTTCGGCGATTAATAATTCTAATTAATGATCGTTTTTGTCAGTTCTGTTTGCATCTATCCACGATTGTTTTTCTTCGCTCCATGTTCATCTATTTTTCCGTTCGGGATCAGTTCGTATTTCAAATTTTTCTATATATATATATGCCCGTAATATTTCACTTTTCATTTAGTAGCGTGAAAAGTAATTCTTTCTGCTTAAATATTCTTCTTAAATTTTATCTGTCCGGAGTATTTTTAATATGCGGCGATAAATAAACATTTCAAACTCTCGTAGCTTATCTTCTATCTTCCTGGTGAGAGTTCAGCTCTCAACTCCGTAAATGCTGAGAATAACATGGAACGAGCAGACTCCAAGCTAACTACCGTGATAAAAGAGGTTTTTTTTTTTTAGCATTTCAAAAGTCGTTCTTACTTTTTCGATTCTATATTATAACGTACCTGGATCCCGTCTTTCGCCGTCACTTTATAACGTAACTAGGACCCTTATTTGACGTTATATTATGATGAAATGGGACCTAAAATTCCGTTGTCAAATCACCCTATTTATAACGAAATTAAGCCTTAACTCCCGTCGTCACTTCCCAATTTACTGTGACAATGGAGGGCCTAACTTCGTAGTAGACGATTTAAAAACTAAATAATCGTGGTCGCCCGTGCCACACCTGGACTGCTAGTAGAACTCGCAGCCGGTGACACACTCATACATAGACTAAAATTTAATTATACAATTAATTTTAACATATATATATATATATATATTATTATCGTGCATTTTAAATATTGACAAATATTATTTTAAAATGAAAGGAAAACAACTAATTATTTTATACGATTGGTCAACACATAAATAATTCACGGACATGTACTAAATTTAATATACAACATTTAAAAAACAAATTATATGAAAAATAAAAACGTAACACCTGTGGTGTACCACAGTATCTGTTGTTGCTGCTACCGGATGCTGATGTATTTTCAGTCGTACTCCGTATTTTATGGCGTGTCCACGGTTTACGTACGTATGATGAACAATAATCAATTATTTATTTTTAATTGATTATTTAAATACCGTCTATTATCCGTGAATTATTATTTATATTTCTTTTAATAAATTTTACTTATTACTCCGTATAATACCGAGTTAGTACGAAATTACTAGATTATTTTCTTAATCGTACTATCATAATAATCGACCGACGCGATACGAGGTTACGAATTCGACGACCGTCTTTCTAAACTACTATATCTATCTAACCCAATTTCTCCACACACACACACACACACACACCAACACGCGATCACCGGTTGTTGGCTCTACTAGCCGTTATTCCCCGGTTTTACCCTTAATGGATCAGACATTGTTTATTCTAAGGTAAATTATGTTTATTTCCCATGTTTACTGTTTATTTTCCTTGTTATACTGACTTTCCGATGTAACCTTATCAGTTTCGACGATCTAAAACTCTTACGATGGTAATACCTTTATAATACATTAATATGTTATATAATATAAATGACCAGCTCCGATCTTAAGTTAACGACATTAAATACTCAGGACTGATCGTGCACGGAAGATAAACGCAGCAATGATCTACGTAAGAATCAACGTTTTCATAAGAGTAAATACTGTTAAAAAAATCTAATCGATGTCCGATCAACCGTTAACTTGTCTTGCAAACGACTTATTTACGAAGAAACTATCCTATATATCATATCATACCATATATATATGAAATACTATTTATGATAAAAGATTAACAAAAAAATTTAAAATTATTCCGATAAAGTTCCACTATAGACATACTTTCAGAAACTTAGTTGTTATTATCTCAATTGTTATAAACTCAATCGGTTAATCAAGCTTCAACTTGCTTTGATTTCACGTCAATATTTATATATATATATATGCATATCGAATAGGCCAGCCCACTTAGGATGACAGTATTTCAACAGTTTAATTTATGTTCGTTTTTAAATTGTTCTGTATCCAAAATTGCCGCATTTGCTTTCGATGTTGTTGTTTATTTTCTTCGGTCCACTTTTTGCCTTTTTAAATTTACCATACTCCGCTAGTTTTTTCCTCAATAGATGACAGTCTTCGATGTCATTCGGTTCCATGTCAATTTGGAATTATCATAGCCTAAAATTTGGAGCTACTCATGTTTTCTGTTTTCTAGGTATGTATTTGAATGCTGTTGACTTCATTATTAGTTGGAATACGTTTCATAATTCTATTAGTCTTTTTCCATTACAATTAGTTCTTGCATATGCAGGATATCTTCTTACTATACTTTCGTATTTTCGTTCTTTGAGCATTCAGATCGCGTTTTCACCAAAAATATTAGCCATATTCAAGGGCTTCCTAAAATTTATACGTCCTCCCTATATTTGACTTGTTCATTTGATTTGTTGTCGCCAGTACGTTTACCATCGAATATATTTTATTCGTACTTTTAAAGGAACGGATAGATATTCTACAGTTGATGGACGAGAAACTTACTATTGAGTCGAGAATTTTTGTTATCAACAATAAATGCTGTTCTCAAAGTTGGAATATTCTTTCCAACCGGTTTTCCTTTTTTGCATTTAAATATTCAGTATCCTTCTGAATCAAAGTTATTGTGATCGGTGTACCTTGTTTGTTGGGTTGCCGCAATTTTAATCTGATGTTGCATTAATACATCTGTAAATTGTTTTAGTTTTCCCGTTTTCATCATGAAGTTAGCATTGAACGTAGCGAAAAAAGTGGTCCTCACCTGAACATGTCGCGGGCTCCAAAGAATATGATAAGCCGCGTGCATCGCAATCGCCCGAGGGCAGTTATATGAATTATTTTTTCCATCATGTTCTAACAGTTGAAATACGCACACACACGCATATATATATAAATTTACACGTATATATATATATATATATATATCCCTGTATTTTTTATAATAGTCCCTTCCAGTAATAATAATAATAATAGTGAATTAAAAACTACCGTTCCCGAATAAAATATAGCTTGCACTAAAGTCGGTACGCTTTGAACGCTGAGTATTATAAATATGGCAATCCATGACGTCCATAATTCTTCATTCTTGCAACAGCAAGAAAATTTCTTCACGATCTTTAAACTGAAATTCCAAACGCATCGTATAATTTTTTTCCAAATGACAATCTAGTCAGAAATAATAAACAAATCAAATGAAAAATTTAATAATAAATAAAATCAATACATTATACGTTTAATTCTTCGTTCGTATTCGTTTATTTAAATATGTCAGTCATCGTTGCTCACGCGGGACATTATATTTTTTCACAAATGTGTAACTATGCTCCCAGATAAAAATAAATAAATAAGTATATATATATATATATATTCCATGCGCTACCAGGCACAGATTCTTGTAACTACAATTCTTCTCTGGTAAGTAATCACTCGATGGCTACATAATGCCAGCTCCACTGACGGAGAAATGGAAAACAACCAAGTGAGATCCGTACGTCCACATCGTACAGGGTGATAATTTCCCATTAGACGGGCTTGGCGCTGATTACGAAATCTAAATCAGAACTCATAAATAAATCGCCAAGGAAACGGAAGATGGTTCACTTAACGAAGGTATGTCATCGAATAAATACCGTTAAGCTTTTTACTATGTTTACAGTTGCAAACTATCAACAACTCACTTGTGACGTATCAATACTAGTCTAGGGCTTGTACGCGAGTATACGGTGTCTGGTCCTTTCGGCTAAGGGAGTAAACCCTAACAAAAACCACTAGAATGATTAGAAATGTTATGAATGTTACTTTACCACCAAAAACCGATTGGCGATCGGCACAGTGATGCCCAGGATTATAGTGTGAAATGCGCGAGCTGTCGTGTGAATAAGTTTGCTCAGTATTTTCATGGAAAATATGCGTCTATGAGATTTCTGAACCTAAAATGCAATTTTGGAGCGTGGAATGTTCGTACGTATAACAATGTAGTATACTGCTCGAGCAGTTTGAATAAAAGTTTTAAGGTGTGGCAATAATTATAGATAAAAATACGAATAATTAAATTAGTGGTTATATTCCGAAAAATTATAAAAATATAATGGTTGGAATTAATTTTAAACCAATAGCAATAAAAACAATTCAGTACGCTCTCGCATTTTCCGAGTCAGATGAAATACCGGAGGCTGTGTACATACAACTACAAGAAGTAATTGATGGCATATTAAAACGCGAGTTGTATTAATGGACGATCTTAACGCCAAACTAGGCAGATCGTACAATAATGATCATCTTAGGGAAATAATGGGAAAGTTTGGTCTAGGTTATCGTAACTCCAGAGGTGAGCGGCTTGTTAAATTTGCAGCTGCCAATCAGCTCTCGATAATTAATACTAACTCTTCCAACACCACTCAAGAAGATCAAGTATAATATATATAAAGACCAGATTGACTATATATTAACAAGTAAGCGATAAAAATGTTCGAATACAGTAATGTAGCCGGGAGCAGAATGTGATAGTGACCCAATAAGCTGGTAGAGATGAAACTCTGCGGAAAGTTCGAAAAACCGTTAAAAAAAATTACAACCGCAGCGCAGAAGAAAAGAAGTATTCGGGAATTACGCGGAAATCTTACAAAACATGGTCAATAACGGGAAAAACGAAAACCTGTAGTCTGCAGACGAATAGTGGAATAGATTAAAAACCATTATAAAAAACTGCAGATACGATATAAACAATTCGTCAGAAACCATGATTCTCGACTGAAGCTCTGAAGCTCATCAACGAACGAAAGGAACTGAACAAAGAGCTCAAACATGGAGGAAAAACTAAAGGTCATCAATAATAAAATTCAGAGTAGCTGCAAACGAAATATAAAAACAACTTCATCGATACTATAGACGATGAAATACAGAAGCATGGACTATAATGAGACGAAAGATCTGTTCTGAAAAATTAAAATTTTAACAAGAGTTTAAGAATTAAATACTGGGCATAGAGGATAAATACGGTTGCTTGAAAACAAATTTTCAGGAAGTAGCTGAAACTTGAACAGAGTACTTCTAAAATCGATATGTTACACATAACATACATCAGTGAAACCAATAATCCTATATATCCGAAAGAGTCGGAGATTTTAAAATGCGAAATATTAGAAGCAATAGTTTCTCTGAAAGCCAATAAAGCCGTGGAAGCTGATGAGATATCTGCATAAGTATTAAAACTTACTGAAGAGATTGGAATTGATAAGCTCTATTCATGCAACTCGGAATAATGGTCAAAAGAGTGGTGCAGATCAGTGTATATACACCACTTTTTAAAAACGGGAAATGAACAAAGTGTGAGAATTATAAAACTATCTCACCTCTGCCTCACGCGAGTAAAATAATACTCCACGTAAGCCACAAACGCCTGGAAAAGAGAATAAAATCGAAGACCCCCGAAGAACAAACAGACTTTATAAAAGGATGTGGAACGGTAACAAATCTTGAACTCGAGGCTGATAATAGAAAAATAAGGAGAACAATTATGTTTTATAGACTACCATAAGGCTCGACAATGTAATATTCCATTTTGTGGCTAGCTTTAACTAATAATAGAACACATCGTGTCAGAGCCTGTGCAAGCATAATAATAACATCGTGCGATTGGATCAATGTTTTCAATTTGGTGAATTTTACACAAAGAAGAGACTATGACAAGGATGCACCTTGTTGCTCATTTTGTTCAACCTGTATGGTGAATATATTATGAGAGTAATTATTAGAAGAATGGGACGGCGGAGTCTGGCGGACATAAGATCTTCAACTTATGTTATGTTGATGACACAACACTCATCGCGAACAATTTAGGCGAAATGAAAATATTATTAGAAAAGTTTGAAACTATCCGTTTTAAATTTGGCCGCGAAACAAAAACAAAAATCATGATTATAGACATAGAGAAGCTGTTAGCGTTCGATGATAAAGCCTTTGCGGGTATGATATTTTAGATAATTTTATATACTTAGAATCGCTCTAAGAAAGGAGGTTCAAACCAGGAAATAAAACGTCGTTTTAAAATGAGTCGCTGTGTTATGGTGAAATTGACTAAAATATGAAGGTTCCATTAACACGCGAAAATAAAACTTGTAAGGACATTTTTTCGGAAGTATTATATAGAGCCGAATCATGGACTTTAGGCCGGCATAATCCAACTTAATTGCTTTGGAATGTGGTGCTGGAGAAGATTGCTCCGCATATGTGGGCATCGAATCCATAGTCCACGAGTTGAAACGGTCAGCTGATATTGCTGTTCTATTTCGGCTACATCATTCGCAACGGGCGGAATTTAGAAACACCAGTGATACAAGCGAAGGTTATTTCGAGGGAAAAGAACGAAAGGTCTTCCTCTACAGCGCTGAACAGATATGATAGTAAATCAATCTGAATTACCTTGATATCGATGTGTACAACGAGCTAAAGATCGTATACAATTCTTATTGCTACATGATCGCGATATCCTCTGAAGTGAACGAACTGATGATGATGATAATGATATATTCCATGTGGCATAGTGGAAAGTAGCCATCAGATTGGTGTCGATCAGTCTACGTCACAATTTACAAAAATTTATCAGTAACTAAGTGCGAAAACTATCGAACAACATCACTAATATCGTATTCTAGCAAAATTATGCCCGCGATAATATATAATACGCTTTAATGGAAAATCAAAAGAGAACAATCAGATGCTAGCCAATTCTCAACGTACAACAACTTATAGTAACACCGAAAGAATACAATAGAGAAGTTATTTCATGTTTTGTTGATTATCCTAAAGCTTGTGATTGTATTCAGTGCATCAAATTACGGGTAATTCTTACCGAAATTAGAGTTAAAACTGAGAAATACTCGGATTTCTTTAAGGCGAGGAGGAAGAGTTAGAGATAAGGATGTTTACTCTGCCTTATAATGTCATAGTTTACTTCTTAAAGATAGAAAATGTACAATAGAATGTAAGAATGGATTTTCAGTTGGTAGATATAATATATCAAGTATCCGACACGTTGATGTCACCATCATGATAGCTACAAGCATCGAAAATATAACTTGCTTTTTGCGAAGACCGGAGAAAATTAGCATAGACTAGCGGTTGTTAACTAACCGGACGAAGTTGAAAATGATAATAATGAAACAACTTACATAAACATAAAATTCATAGACGTAGTAGTAGAAGTTGACAAGAAGTTTGCGTATTTACGATTATTGAGGATGCAAATTAGAAGTCCGACATTCAGTGCAAGCAACTAAAAACACGACGGGTCATTTAATAAAACCATATAACGTGATAAAATAATAAATAAAAAAGTTAAAAATCAGATCGGTCAATCCATTTATATTTTCAGTGACATAACTTCCGTCTTGCTAGAGTTTATTGTCACTCCGAAATCTTCATATGTTGCGTGTAGTAAATTAATTGCATGTTGCAGTTCTGTAAAGCTTTTAATTATAATTACGCAATCATCCGCGCATATTACAAGTTTTGCAAACGTGTCTGTCTTGATTTTCGTTAAATTTCTATATATTAGGTGCATATTTTATATTTTATACGTTTAATAGAGTTATAATAACATGAAAAAAATTCACCTAAACGAATACTCACAGTTGCAGCCAAGCTAAAAAGTAAGGACGAAGCCAAAGCAAACGAATATTCGATGTAAATCGCTTGTTTTTGTTCGTAAAAATCTTTCTTTGTGTAATATGTTCGAATTTCTTCCGGTATCACAGTCGCTCGGTGCACTGTCACAGCCTAACACGAACACAGTTAATTGAATTATACCGCGTTAAATTTTTGAACTAGAATAAATAAATAAATAAAAAATAAAAAAAAGTTGGTCGTAATTTTGGATAAGAAATTTGACCGGACCGACTAAATTATTCTATAAGAAATTATAAATCGAATCGTATTTGAAACATCGTACGTATTACAGTCGGAAAATATATTTTTATCGGCGTTTATATAAATTAAACTTTTATATTTTGATGTTTAGAATTAAACTCTATTTACAATCTTTTACTTACATTCTTCGATATCTATTATTTTAAACTTAACGAGATGATACACATAAATAAAATATTACTCTTCCTAATATGATAATTTTTCTTATTATTTCTTCGATGGCTAACTTATTAAATTCGCTATTTACTAATTCTGTTACGTTACAATCTAATATTCTCGGCAATTACATCCTTGCCTAGATATGTTAAAACGTGTTCGCAGAAGTACAATACAATTTCCTATTTCTGCTATATCAAAATGTATTAGATATTTTTAAAAAAATAACAAAACGATTATCATCGAATTTCAAATTAGGAAAATGTCCGTAAAGTTAATCTGTTATATGTATTCCGCATGATTTGATTTTAAATAGAATTTATTTAGTATAACTTTGAACTGCATTTGGGTTAATTTTTTTTTTTCTATCTGGTATACGAATTTTCAATTTATATATTCCGCTTGATTCAGTTTAAGAATCCTATTAATATTGAAAATGTATCGATATGTTTACGTATTTTTCTAAATCTATAGGGAAAACTCCGCCGCCATTACTATCAATAATAGCTAACTAGTTTTTACAGGCCTTATTATTAATTATTAATCATTTTAATTCATATTATTCTCTGATAAGATCTTATTAATGTTTAAAAAAACGTTCGATTTTGAACACATTTCGTAGTAATTGTTTATAATTTGAATTCTGAAATTATTATATAAGATTAGTCTTTTTTTTTTTATATAATTTAGTCTATCGCTATTATCATATAGTTTATTAAAAACGGGCAAAATTCAAATTTATTCTTTACGCTAAGTTATAGTAAAATTTTAAATTATTTTCAACTGTTACGCCTAAATATTTTATACTCGTCACGCGATGAAGATTTTAATATTAATTTTTGGTTTTTTATAGTGTCCGACCGAAACAAGATTTTCAGCCGAAACCGAAACTTATTTAGACATATTAAACTTTCTATTGTATATTAAAATCTGGTGTATTTTATACACAAATACAGACAATTAACTCGTGTAAAATACAATAAAAAGTAATAGTTGCAATATTTAACAAAGATAGTTATTATTTATGTTATATTCACAATTTGACATTAAATAATAAATTGAAATTAGATTTAATATTCGTAATTAAAAAGTCTTATATTGTACGCTAAGAAAAGTAATTTTTCTACGTTTTCGCCAAGCAGGTTACTCCGACGATCTGCGTATATTTGTCCAGCGGCACTAAACAACTGCTCGCTGGGAACACTAGTAGGTGGAGCAGAAAGATACTTTAAAACGGCTTTTCTCAGGGTAGGATATGGACTACTGTTCCAATAACAATATATGTCAGCATTGCGTTGCAATAATGGCTCCGACAGATAAGATTGAATTATTTTTTCCAAAACAGTTTTTTGATCTTCAGATATGGTTGCCTGCATCTGTTTAGGAATATTATCGTGTATATCCCAAAGACTCTCTATTTCTTGCTGTAGGTTGGAGGCTGGCAATACCAATTCTGTAGAAACTGAGGGAACATTTTCTCCACCACCAGAAAGTATAGGATCCTCTATGTCGTCGTCATCCTCTGTCAAAAAAGATATTATTTCTCTCATTTCAGCATCCGCTTCATTGGAATTGAGATATTTCGATTTAAATCTTGGGTCCAGCATTGTCGCAGCCATCAATGAAGGGTGCCTTTTTATAAAAGAAAATTTGGTATTCAATGATTCGTACAATGAGTTTTTCATATTTGTCAGCATCTCATCTTCTTTTTCGGATCGAACTTGTAGCTTGCGCTTTAATAATGATATCAAAGGTATTACTATTGATATACACGCGCCATCAAATGATAAATCAAGTGTGGCCTCATAGAAAAATTTCAAACAGGCTGTGAGGTTCGTTAAAACATGCCATTCATTACATAAAAGAGTATCAATTTTACCATAAGTATATTGGTAATCAAACACAAGTTATAACCGGAAGTTAGCCGAACGTCGCGCGACAATTAATGAGTCATAATTACGCTAAGTTTCGGCGCGGCCGAAGTTTCGGCTAATATTTGGCCGAAACTCGATTTTTTGGCCGAAACTAGCCGAAACCGAACCTTCGGTCGGTCTTTAGTTTTTTAGATTTTTTTATTAAATATTACATATATATACATGTAGTTAGATTTTGACGTATTAATATTAAAATTATAATAAAAGTACCTTGGACGGATAAGGAAAATGTCAAATAAAAGGTTGTTTTGAAAAAAAAACACAACATCTAAATTATCGTAGATGAAAGGAAATCTCGGAAGGTGTAGATTGGTTGCAAAAATTAAAATTCAACCGACGCCTAAAAATTACACGCTATAGTCTAAACATATTTAATGATTTTCATCGATAGCCACGAAATTATCGGTTATTTGTTATTTTAAAGAAATCGAACTTACGTCCAATATCACGATAAATACGTGAAAGCAAAACGGTATCCATAATAAGAAGTATATCGAGCGGATTAAAATGTTCGCCCGTTTAAAACCATCTTTAAACGATAGCGATTCCATCCGATTATCATCTTCCATTTTTCCCCCTTGACGAATTTAAAAACTTATTAATGAATTTTTTAAAACTTGGCCGGTAAAAATATTTAACGATCGCGTTGCGTTAGTGAGTGCTGTCTCGTAAAAACAGAATGAAAACGGATAAATTCTATTCTTTTTCCGCGTAACGCTGAATTAACTCTGACGTCGTCATCATTAGCCGTTATTAATTACAAAGTCAATATAGGTTACGGATGTTATCGATATTGTGAGAAGAAGTTATTTAAAAATCGAAAAGCAGAAAAACCAGAAAAAACGTATAAGAATGAAAATTATGCTCGAGTATATGTCGTCGGTACTTGATGAAAAATCGACTCGTCACTATTCCAAATGAACTTTAACTATCTGCTGCCCGCACCCTGCACATACACCGACCTTCGATGCAAATCACATACTTCGGATGTTCTGATTATCATCTCTCTTCCCGTGACGCACTATACAATCAAAATCCTTATCTATTCCTTTCTCCCGTAAACATATTCTTACTCGCTATAAGTACGTGCATATTTATATTTGTCTAATGTGAAAAATATGGCATTAAATGCAAAGAAAACTAAGATAATGGTCATTGGAAAGCCCCCTAGAATGCATAAGGATATGCTCGAAGAACGTTGAATCGTTTAAATACTTAGGTGCGCTGTTAGACATTACCGGCGAATCTGAAACTGAAATCAAAAGTCGGTAGGCGAGGAATGCATTATAAAAAAAAAATTGAAGAAAATCTTAACAGGACACGATATTAATTCGGAATTCAGCGATCGAATTCTAAAGTGTTATATCTGGTCCATTTTAGTGTACGGCTGTGAGACGTGGGAAGAAAACCACCTTAGGTCGATTGCAAGCTTCTGAATTATGGTGTTACCGACGAATTTTGAAAATACCCTGAACTGCTAATACTCGCTACTATGAAGAATGATCATGAATTGATTAAGTTGATAAATTAAAATATTTTAGATATTAGACTGGTGGGACAAAATATTCCTTGTTACAAACTATTCTAATCGGAAAAATAGACGGTAAAAGGAAAGTTGGACGGAAAAGACGTACCTGATTTTGTGATATTAAAACATGGACAGGGCAAAACACAGAACGTTTGGTATACTCCGCATGTGATAGAGGATATTATCATTATACGGTTGAGGCTTCGCTATAACCGAGATTGGGACTATGAAGAAGATATAAATTCTTTTGTGAATGTAAACTATACTATATCATTATCTAATGTTTTATATTACAATTTGTAATAGGTAAACCTTGCGGAAGCCCGTAATTCTAATGCGAAAATATGTAGAAAAATTGCGAAAATCGCGGTAAATGAATCCGGGTAGACAAAATTAATTTTTAGATCGATTCGCTTCCAAAATTTGAGCTTCTCTTAACTTTATCTTCGTAATTGTTCTGTAATTAATAACGTGAACTGTTTTGAATATTCGCATCGTAAAATAATAGGTTAAGTATAATTGTCCACGAGATCTACCAGTGGTTTCTGGATATAAATCGACTAAAACACCAATGCTCACAAATAAAACCGCGAATTGGAATCTTATTTTCAGATATAGTCGAAAACAACATCAATTTAGATATATTTATAAAAGTAAATCCGTTCGAAAATTTAATTCCATTTCGCGGTGTTTGTTTTGCTTGCATATTTATACTTTTTATTTATATTACGAAGTATATATATATATATATATATATATATATATATATATATATATATATATATATATATATACTAATAAAATTCGTACGCTGGCATAATTTGTGCTAGAGTAATTTTGACGAACAAAAGAAATTTCTCAACAGGCCAGATAATTATGAATTACGTTACAATTCCACAAAAAGAAGAGATAAAATGCGTCTTTGAACGAGCGATTGACACGTAGGATAAAAAAGCGTAATGAATTGAATATAAAAAAAGGAAATAAATGTTTATGACGGACATATCTGTCGAGAATAAAATCGTTTTTACATAATCCAAGTCTCAGATGAAAATACAGGAGGTAACATCGTTCAATTACTTGGGACAGATTATAACAATAGAATGGAGGAGGACATAAAGAGAAGAATCCAAATGACCCTGGGAAATTAAAAAATACATTACAAAATGGGAAGATTTCAGTCTGAAAAGAAAACCGTTTAATCAACGCGTGCTCCCGGTAATGATCTATGACGGTGAAACGTGGAATATAACAGCAGCACTGGAGGAAAGGTTAAGAGTAGCTCAAAGGAGGAAATAATTGGAAGACGATGGATTAAAGAAACAACAAGAGTAAAAGATATAATTCTAAGCGTAAAAGAATCAAAATAGACACGGGTTGATCATCCGGAACTCATTACACAAATAAAGTGGACACCAAACGGAACCCGTAGAATAGACAGACAACTGACACGTTGGGTTAATGATATAAATAAAATTCGAGAAGATCGGGCAAGCAAAGCGGTTGACGGTGGAAAATGGAAGGAACTTCGAGAAAGCTACATCCAGCAGTGCATCGAAAAGAAGAAAAATCAAGTCTTGAAATCAGTTTGGATTGCGGTGAAAAAGTGACATGGCTATTTTGCAGATAGTTCAAAATAAAGTCCTTCGTACCATTACCGACGCGCTTTGGCTTATAACCGATCTCACGTTTCATGAAAATCTCAAGGCGAAAACCATAAATGAAGAAAGAGCGATAGTCAACGAAAATAGAACCATCCGATTTGTACGCCGATCGGTTTATAACTCGATCGAAAACCGCAGACTCGACAAAACGAAACCATTAATATAAATTACGTCTATCGATTACGATTAAGTTTAGGCACCTACCACTGGATGGTATGCTTCTTACGTCACATTATGCTGAAATAGTTACAAAACTTAGCAAATAGCATTAGCTAGGTATAAATTAGCGAAAATATAATAATAGAAAAAAATAATATTAATAATGTATGCTTATCGCAAACATAACGTTTATATTATTGTTAGACAGCAAACTACCGTGAAGCCGAAGTTATATTAATACACCTTCGCACGAAGCAACCGCCTAATTTACATTTCGAGCAAATTACGAAAAACAATTTTATTTTTTATATTACTCGAAGCGATAATATTTTTCAGTTCCGCAATTTATATTCCGCCCTTTACAATTCGATATTATTCCGGTAGAGTTGCTTAGTGCCATCTAAGTCCAGTAGAATCATTACCAAAAAAAAAAAATTTGTTTCAGGTAATTACAGCTCCAAAGGATACTAGAATTAGAATAGAAAGTGTTCGTATTTTTACTTTTAAACGCCGATATAAGATGCACAAATTATAAATACCGCTACCGCCAAAATAAAAGTTATCACGCCGCTTGTCAGTGGAAAAACTGAAGTTACATCTAAAATAACATCAACACGATGTAATAACTTTCTTCGTACTATATAGTATAACCCTTTTCATGACTAATATACCAGAAATTTTAAAGTTTCCTCCTCTTCCATATCGGAATAAAATTTATCCGCATCAAAAGATGCCAAATATTATTCCGCACTAAATTTGCAACGATTTCTTCCGTCATTTTTCCTTAAGTTATACCGGATTCGTGCCACTCCGTTAAAATTTAAATCGTTTATTCCGTTACATTACTAGAGCACTGAGTTTAACGAGCTTTTTGTCTTTCAGACTACTTTGTGAAGTTTTCTATTTCTTTGACTGTTCTTAAACGGCTATAACTCGATTTTTTAGAAAGTGCCGTATAGTTATGTAGTGAGTGGCGTTCTTTTACATCGTTTCTTTTTTCAATGTCACGCAGTGCGACGCCGCTGTATTTGTATAATAAGAAACCTGAAATTATTCTACATGTTTCGTTCAGAGCTGAACTTTCTTTGAAACGGCTCAAAACTGAACACACACTTTCCTGCTTGATAGTGATAGTGTTGTTCGTAGTACGTGCGATTTTTACTTATTTATTTCCCGAATGATATTATTTCTGATCGTTATTTTCACTTTTGTCGCTAATGTCTTCTAAATGTTAATGCTCCGTCTAATGTGACTCCTAAATACTTACGCCGTTGTCGGTGTGACTGAGATTTCATGTGATTTGCAGTTTTTAGCCTCACGATTACGCAGGCGAAAGGCGCATGTTTGAGTTTTCGTTAAGTTCGCTGTTAGTTGGTCAGCAATATCAAGATTCTCGATTATTTCATTTCTACAACCTCGAATGTGTTGTTTCGTGCTACGAAGATAATTTCATCGGTAAAAGTGTGAAATAGTCCGTAGTTTTTCCAATCGGTTGATCATTGGTGTAAACTAGAATGTAGTCCCTTTATACGGGACCTTTATTATATAATAGTTTACTTTGCGAAATTAAGATTAGTTTAGAAAACTTCAAGCGCCGTATGAAATTTCGCTAAATAAATTCTTAATCAGTCGAAATAACAATACGCGAATGAGAATAAAGGATAGTTTATAATTTAAAATTAAAAAAAAATTTGCATCGAGCATACTTATATAAGGGAAGCATAAATTATAAACATGTAATGCACGCGACGTAAACTATATGCTATAGTTCACGAGCGAAACTATGAATTATAGATGCGTATTGTCTATTTAATATATGAAATATGTGTACGCCTTATGATCAATGAGCAATTGGTGTGTGTATATGTATAATATACGTATGTGTAATGTTATAAGTAAAGTTCGCAACGCTTCCGTAACAATATTTATCTTAAATAATTTCCGATGTAAGAGTTGTGTACATACGAATTGTAATCTAAGATTTTTGCAACTTTCATAATTATTTACATCTATCAGGTTTTACAAATTACATTTATCATTTAATGTAAAATTATACGACGCTTTTTTACTTCCCATCCCACGCCGATTTCAATATTTATCTATCGTTGCTATTAAATTTTAAGAAATAAATCCGATTTCAATATTGAAATATTATTATTGCAAATAAACACACACACGCGTAAAAATATGAAGCAGTCGGTAAACCGCGATATTATTGTGTTTTGTCATCATTTTCTAATTCGGAACATTACCTGGCGGCCTAATAATTAAATTCAATCGTTTCCGCTGTTTTACGAGAGCATCGTGGTTCGAATTCGTTCGATCTATCGTTAAGAAAAAGCTGTTTACGCGAAATTCCACATCCTCAACAATTATGCCCTTCCGGACACGAAATTCTTCTATCGTTATCCGATAAGAATTACCGCTGGCATTGTAAGAAACGTGAATGCCGTTACGAAGTAAATTACGATGCAGTAAGTTATCGCTGGAAAAAGTAGTTCTATTTATAAAATCGTGGGCGGAAGATATACGACCACAAAATTTTGTCAAAGTTAAATACGGCTACAAAATCTTTTACATTATTACATATAAGCTATTTACGTGAGATTTGCGCTGATTCGTTACTAAAGAATCAAATAGCGATCGACTGTCAAATCTGACTGTTCGATGAATAACCGAAAAATCATTTGGGTCGAATATTTGGTGGTTACTATCGTGAAAGTAAAGAATGTTTTTTATTCGCTGTACCAGATCTCACTGCAGCGATTTTGTTTCAGGTAATCCGCGAGTGTATTCGTTCTGGAATAATCTCCGGACCTTTGGAAAGCGTATGACACACCTGTAAACCATTCGACAAATTCCGTGATAGGAACGTGGTTGCAAGCGAAGAGATAAACGAGGGTATGGAACGAGAATGACTCAAATAGATTCCTATTTAGGCGAGTTTATGTGGCGTCAATGTAACAAATATCTTAATATAAGAACAGCTATAGAAAAATATTGAAATATTTTTTTGGGGGAGGAGGGTTTTAGAGAAAAGCAAAAAAGCGCGAATTATATTTCGAATAAATTACATCTGGGGAATTACGCTTTTATTTATGCATCTTTTTATTTAATTTACTTTACTTTTTTTTGTAACTCCAAACTAATAATAATAATAATAATAGGTAAAAATAAAGGAAAATTTACTATTTGATAACCTTAAGGGTGGGGGGTGTCACTGTTTAGTTTTTCGCTGTGCAGTTTTCAAAGTTTCCATATTCGGGATATTTATTCACCATCGATAATACGAAGAATCGATTTTTAATATAAGGAACGTTTTTTATCGCCCATGGGTGCGATTAAGCAATAAAATTATATTCAGTTCGTTTTTAAAAGTGTGTGTTAGAATTTTAAGAGCTTCAATCGGAAATAATTAAATAATCTTATATTTTACGACGAAAATAAATAAATTATTAATATTGTACTAATAAAAATAATAATTGTAACGAAATTACCTTTCCGGTATTGTGCTAGACCTCGTTATGTAGTTGAACGATGTACGCCCATTACGACGATCATTTATAAGTTAACATAATAATAATGTATGTTGCTTTGACTGGTTATACTAATTAAACTAAATTCTTAAAAAAATAAATTACACCCCGAACGTTTATTATCTGCTGCGTAATTTGTTTCAGTGAATTGTACATTTGTATATACTAAAATACATGTGTGTGTGTGTGCGTGGTGTTTTTACGGGAAGGCTGCTTGTAATAATGATTACTACTACATACTTCGCTCGAATCAAGGCTCATGTTGTTTATAATGGACGGACATTGTCTGTTCTCTAGATGTATTGCGTATCGTAGATGTGGTGTTGTGTTTCTCATTTTTAGCGTTACTTGTATGCACATTTACATTATCATCGTTCGTTTCGCTCTTAAGTTCGTTTTGATTAAAAAACGCTGAAACCTTCGTAATGTGTAATGTATGTTGCGCGCGTTAATACTCATAGGAAAAGTTGACCGTCTTTGCTTATTTGATAAAGAAATAAAAAATTACTCCGTTTAATAATAAATGAAATAAACCATGAGTATTCTAGGAAAAATGGCCTTGAGAAACCCGTTTAATGATAATAGCACCGGACACAATTTCCGGAGTTATATATATATATATATTTATATGTATATATATATATATATATATATATACATTAATATATATATATATATATATATATACATATAAATATATGTATTTATATATATACATATATATGAGTAAATCGTTAATAATCGAGATGGCGCGTTATTATTATAAAATAAAAGAAAATATGAACACAATAACGGAAATAAACGTCCAAATATATATATATATATATTTATTTATTCGTTACTAAAATAAAATGTGTATTTGATATATCTAAATTTTAAAATATTATAAAGTATTAACACAGTGTGTGGATGGCTTGAGTTGTTACATTTAGTTTGGTTGTAAATACGTTTATAGATAAGAACATGTGTTAAAATAAGAAATATATGTTTAATAAAAAAAAATATAACAGTGACGACGAGGACGGTCGAATTTATGCTTTTATGCTTAAAATTAGTAACGTTTGATAATTATGTTAATAGTTAGACTTAAATTGTTTTCGTGTAAAAAGTATAATACGAATACTTAGAAAATTTTACCAGTAAAAAGCATCAGCAGTTGTTTTGTTTTTCCGCGCTATGGATCCTAAATTAAAAGAATACTTTAGCGAATTTGGGAAACAAATGTCGATAATATTTGCAGCGCAGTTGAGTGACACAATTAAGGAGTTAAAGTCACCATCACAGGTTTCAACATCAAATACCGACCACATAACGTTAAAAACAACTGAAGGTAATTTAAATAATAATTACACATTTTGTCAATTTGAAGCTACCGTAGAAACGTTTATACAATATACAGAGCGTTTAGAAAACTATTTTACGTTAGTTAATATTATTACAGACGAAAAAAAACTCAGATACTCCTAAATTGTATCGGTGCAAAGCATTACGGGTTATTATCGCGATTAGTAGCACCAAAGGCAGTTAGTGACATTAAATATAAACAAATAGTTGATTTATTAACTATTCATTTATGTCCGAAGCCAAACCCAATTGTAGAAAGGCATAAATTGTTATCTACAATGCAAAAACAATCTGAGTCGATCTCAAATTACATTGCGGAATTAAAACAGTATGTAACTACATGTGAATTACATTGCAAGGATTGCAATGCAGACAATCCAGAATTGTTGTTACAACCACAGTTTATTCGAGGTATAGCAAATGAACATATTAGAGAACGATTATTACAAAGCGGTGAAAAAGATTTTAATGCTCTTTTTCAACTTGCACTTTCACTGGAGGATTCATTATTAGACAATAAAACATTATCAAAAAGTGGTTCCGCTTAAGTTCACAATGTGAATAGCCATCAGAGTCGTCATGGTTCTTACCAAAAGAAACAACAGCAACGACAAAAATCACCATCAGGCCAAAAAGTAAATAAATACAATCGGCAATATTCTCATTCACAAAAACGAGTAGATTTTAAGCAGCTTGGAATAGCAGGACTTTGCAAACGCTGTGGCAAGGATAATCACATTACAAAAGAATGCAAAATAGATCGAAATAAATTACACTGTAAAGGATGTTCAAAGCCAGGACATGTAGAAAAAGTATGTATAACCACATTGCTCAAAAATCAGTCATCCATCACAAATTATGTGGAAGTAAATAACCTAATTGATGAGGAACGCCCATATAAATTCTATACAAGTGTGAAACTTGAGAAAACACCAATTTACATAGAAGTAGATTCTGGGGCAGCTACACAATTTTGCCATTATCAATGTGGAAGGCATTGGGATTACAAAAGCAAATTTTAAAATCTGACAAGATTTTCCGTTCATTTACGCATCACTCATTTAAACCAATTGGGGAGGTGATGGTCACCGCCACCCATGGAAAACAAAAGTATACAGGTAAAGTATACATTGTGAAGAATAATCATACACCATTAGTGGGTGGAAATTTTATACATGGTTTAAACATTAGTTTACTTAACTGTGATTATATTGAACCACCAGGCAATATAAACCACATAAAAAGTAACTTAGTACATTCAGAAGCAATTGAGTCTGAAGTCAAAATCTTAAAAGAAAAATTTATAAATACTTTTCAACAGCGAATTGGCAAGATTCCAAACTTAATTTGTAATTTGGAACTTAAAGGTGTTAAACCAGTCTTTACTAAGCATAGGACTTTACCTTTTGCACTCAGAGAAAAAGCAGAAAAAGAACTTGATGAGTTAATTACCTCAGGTGTTATGACTCCAACTCAATTAAGTGATTGGGGTTCACCTGCATTATCCATTCCAAAACCAGATGGAAGTGTTCGTATGTGCATTGATTATAAGATAGGCGTTAATCACCGGCTACAAGACAACCATTATCCTATACTGGAGATTGAAGAAGTTCTCCACCAGTTGAAGGATGCTGGTTATTTTTGTACTATTGATCTGTACAAAGCCTATCATCATGTTCAGGTTTCAGAAGCTAGTGCAGCTATTCAAACAGTATCAACACATCGTGGCATTTATCGTTTTAATCGTCTAGCATTTGGAATCAAATCAGCACCTGCTGAATTTCATAAAATTCTAGACCAAGTTCT
This sequence comes from Coronaproctus castanopsis, assembly GCA_032883995.1. Taxonomy (NCBI): domain Eukaryota; kingdom Metazoa; phylum Arthropoda; class Insecta; order Hemiptera; family Monophlebidae; genus Coronaproctus; species Coronaproctus castanopsis. The sequence goes on along the minus strand of CM065052.1, from coordinate 120,763,696 downwards.
CCAGGGCCTTGATGGCATTGTATCATATTTTGATGATATTGTAGTTCATGGTATTACATTTGATGAGTGCCGTGAACACTTATATAAATGTTTGGAACGTCTTGAAAAATTTGACTTACATGTAAATGAAAATAAATGTTCATTCTTCAAACAAAAAATAAATTACTTAGGGTACCACATCACCAGAAATGCTATAAGAAAATCGCCAGAAAAAACTGAAGGTATTTTGAAAGCTCCAACTCCAAAAAATAAAAAAGAGCTTGAACAATTTTTAGGATTGATAGCACATTATTCTAAGTTTATCAAAGATGTAAGCACCATCACTTATCCATTGAGGAAACTTAAAAAAGCAAATGCCAGGTTCACATGGGGACCTCAACAAGAAGCATCATTTATCAAGTTAAAAAATATTATTGCAAGTGATGTTGTACTTAGACCTTTTGATCCTAAGTTACAAATTATATTAATATGTGATGCGTCTCCAGTGGGCATTGCTGTAATTCTAGCACATAAATAAGATAATGGAGTGGAACGGCCAGTTATTTTTAAGTCACGTTCTCTTAACACTACAGAAAAATCTTATAGTCAATTGGATAGAGAAGCCTTAGCAATATATTGGGCATTCAAAAAACTGTACAAATACTTATATGGTCAGAAATTTGTATTAGTAACAGATAATAAGCCTTTATATCATATATTTCATCCAAGTAAAAATTTACCATCTATAACATCGGCAAAGTTACTTAGATATGCTTCTTACATGTCAGAATTTCAATATACAATCAAACACAAGCCTACAGAAGAAATGTCAAATGTTGATTACTTTAGCCGTTCTCCAGTCAAAAGTGATGATATAGAAGAAGAAGAGGTTAATCAAATCCAAGAGCTTGTTGTTCAGGACATCAGCTCAGTAGCAATCAACAAGGAAAACATCAAGCTAGAAACAGAATAAGATAACCACCTGTTACAGCTCAAAACTACACTCTTATCCGGTGAAAATTCAGAAGGACAATTTCAATTGTTAAATGGAATAATTTTTAGGGACAATACGGTAGTTATACTTGAATCATTACAACTGATAGTTCTTCAAGAACTCCATGAGACACATATTGGAATTACTAGAATGAAACAACTAGCTAGACGCTATGTCTATTGGAAAGGAATGGACAAAGCAATAGAACAATTTGTTAAAAAATGCTCCGAGTGTGCTCAAGTACAAAAAGAGTCCAAGAAAATATATCATACCTGGGAGACCCCAACAGAGAATTTTCAAAGAATACACATGGATTTTGCTGGCCCAGTTAATGGTAATTACATATTGATAGCTGTTGATGGAAAATCTAAATTTCCATTTGCAGAGATATTTACAAAGCCACCAACATCACAGTCAACCATAGAGATGCTAAAACGAATATTTGCTGTACATGGAATTCCAGCAGTATTAGTCTCAGATAATGCTACTATTTTCAAGAGCCAGGAATTCACAGATTTTTGTAGTCAACATAGTATAAAACAAAAATTTAGTGCACCATTCAATCCAGCAACCAATGGTCTTGCAGAAAGGATGGTTCAGTCAGTAAAGAATAAGCTGAAGGCTATGGATAACGAAAATTTACCAATTGTTGAAAAGCTTCGCAGAATTCTTTATAAGATGCGATGAACACCACTAAATGATGGACTCACTCCAGCTGAAAATTATTTCAATCGTAATTTACGCACCAAGTTTGATCTGCTCATCCAGTCAACAGGACCTACAGACAGGGAAGTTAAAAATGCTCGAGTACCACGCAAATTATGTGTGGGAGAAAGGGTGTTAACACGAAACTACATTGGTAAAGAAAAATGGCTGACTGGAGTAATCACAAAAACCATGGGCACAAAGTCACAGTCAAACACCAATGGACACACAAGAGAGCAAAATGATGGCGACAGAAAACTTAGTACCAACAGAAACTCCAGTTACTGAAGCGAAAGTGGGAACTCCAGAATCAATACCAGTGCAGATACAACAAAGAAAATCCGCACGGCAACATCATCCACCAAGATATTTACAGGATTATGTTTGCCAATAATAATAATAAGTATCACTCCTATTGTTCACTTGAATTTCAAATTATGTTTGGGAGAGTGATATATCTAAATTTTAAAATATTATAAAGTATTAACACAGTGTGTGGATGGCTTGAGTTGTTACATTTAGTTCGGTTGTAAATACGTTTATAGATAAGAACATGTGTTAAAATAAGAAATATATGTTTAATAATAAAAGATATAACAGTATTAAAAAAAAAATTAATAAAACTAAAACAAGTGATTGCGGTAATGCACGTATTAAATTCACGTACATATTAGGATTATTTTATAAATGAACCTACGTTAGTTTATCGACCTGTAATATAATTATCACGATATCTTACGGTAAAGCGTAGATAGAAAATCCCAGTGTACCTCTTACCAACACACACACACACACACATATATGTGTGTTTATGTGATATATATGTGTGTGTGTTGTTAAAAAGTGTTTTCATGAAAAGAATCTTTCATCAATATGCGATTATACGAAGTCTGTAAACTTGGATATATCTGTACATTCTTATGTTATAGAAGGCTGTAAACAAAAGATTCGAATATTTAACAGAAAAATCAACAACATTTTTAAAATTGCACAATAAAATTTTGATCGCAAAATTTTCTGCAGCGCAAAATGATGAGAGAACTGGACTTTACCGATAATCTAAAACTGTTACGTTAAAACATTAAAAAAAAAAAATGTATAGCAGTCGTTTAAAGTAAGCGTTACATTAAAATCGTACGTATCTTTACGTTGACCAGGAAAAAATGGATAGCATAGTTTATTATTGGACGGTCCAATAAATACAGTCGAAATTTTAAACGGGATGTAAATCTTTAATTTATCTGATATACCTGTAATAAACAAATAAGTGTAAAAAGAACGAAAACAACGATGAGCTGGGGTCCATAGAAGAACAAGTTCATTCTTCTTGAAGATAAGGCTGTTGATTATGTGTTTTAGGTTGAAAGTATCTGTATTTGTATTTTCGATCTGTCGTTGAATATGTTGAAGAGCCGCTATACGAATCTGCGTATATTATACATTTATTTTGTTGCGCTTGCTTAGGTATTTTAAAGTTTTATAGACTGCAAGAAGTTCTGCTGTAAAAATTGAGATTGTTTGGCTGTAAGATAGGTCTATGGTGTTTGTTTTTAGAGACTTAGATGCATCAGTGTATGTGTCTGTATAATCACTATACTTTTTCCAGAATCTTGTAGACTTTTGATTTAAGAATATTTGTAGATCTTAAGTGTTTCTTATATTTTTTCAGTTTTGTATGTTTATTGTGATAGAAACCTTTATCCAAGGTGGTCGTTTTGGAGCGTGGTTTGTTTTTGATTTGTGGTAATTGATATTGAAGTTTCGTTATTTAATTTTGCATTAGAAATGCGTTACACAATTTATCAACTGTATTTGAAATATCAGTTAAGGATTAATTAGTGAAAAACAAACGAAAGATGTTAACATTGTTTGCTAGAGAGAAAGAGAGAAACTCTGCTTCAGCTTTAAAAATAAGCTTTGAACAAAAACAGACGCATCGTACAATTTATAATAAGTGTAAAGTAAAAGCGAGTAAAACCTATTTTAACGTAATCGTGTAAAAGACGGAATAGTGTTTTCGGTCTTAGAAAAACAAGCCATTTGTAAATTACCCTTTGTAGAATAGAGCTAAATTTAAAATCGACAGAAATTGCGCATAAATAAAGAATCGTCTTTCATCGGAAAAAGTTCGCGTTTTATTCTGATAGTCGAACTCCTTGTTAAGATTAATTTCTTTCCTTAAACCCCTTCATAATATCGACTCGATTTGCGAATGACGTTCGATTCATTCTTTTCCTAAATGGTTACCGATTATCTATCTGCTTATTCATATAATTACATAAGTTACAAGAAGATCAGTTAGAGAAGGATATTTCGTTCATTTTCTGAGCGATTTTTATATATAAATGAATTTATTCGTGATATAAGGGCGGACATTTCATTTATTTATATAAAATATTAAAATATAAGAAATACTTTTGTTATAATTTTTAAAATTTTTACATTACAATTTCATGGCCTCATATGAAGTGTGAAAATATTAATTCCCACGAGTAGAGTGTAACGTATAATACATATATATAAATATGTGTGTGTGTGTATGTGCTGTGTGATCGTCAGACGTCATCGTTACGATCATAAATTTTTTCATCTGCTTTTTACACAATAGTTCGCCGTCATTTTAGGTCTAATGATTAAATTTTATTTTTCTTTATCACGCTTTATTATTTTAATAGCGTTATTTATTAATACTTCAACTCAAATGAGTTAATACTTTATTTAAAAAAAAAAAAAAAATGAACAACTCAAATATATTTCAAAATTTAATAAAATAATACCAGTATAACGAACAAAACTTATCACGTTTTATTAACCCCCGTCATTTTCTCATGCTTCTTTTCCCCTTAATCATTTAAAATACACGTGCATCGAGGCAATTAACTCTCACTTGTAAATCACGACCTCTTTATTTTTCATCAATATATAGCTTTTATTTCTTTTTCTGTCATTCTGTAACATTTTATTATTTCCCTCGTGTAATGATTCTAATGAAAATATTTAGAAATCCTAGTACTGAATCTACTTTGTTTACGGATGATAATTTTTAAAATTTTATCGTATAAATTATATTTCTTATTTTGAAAACTTTGATAGATTTTTTTTTTAAATTTTTAAATTTTTCGAATTTGTTTCCTCTGCAAAACTCGCGAACAAATCGTTATTTTTCTTTGTTCCACGTATAGTAAATAATTTTAATCGGTGATAAATTATTTCGATTTAATCGTATATTAATTCTTTTTACGAAATTTTCTGTCAATAACATTTTTACTTTATCGTATCGTACATCGTCGACTTTAAACGAATTTCTATATTTGAAATTCCGGTAACCTCGTTCGATCGTAAGGGGTTAGGTTAGATAAATGCATCATCTCTATGAGAAAGTAGGCTTAATTTAAGTTGTACAACTTTCTGAAATTAATCGAAATCATTTCGAAATTTTTTAGTTGTTTTATATTTCCACCGTTTCATGAATGATCGAAGTAATTTTGCTTCATTGTTCCCTCGCGTTACATGCGCCTATAATAACAAAAAGCACAATTTATGTGTATATATACATATACAAAGGAATAACGTATTGTGAACAATATCAAACAATGTCTATAAACAAATTATACCACTAGATTTAACGATGGTGGAAAATGTTCGATTATTAAATAAAAAAGGCTATGCAATTATTAATTGGAAATAGAAATAAGGAATACTGGAAAACGGTCGAAAACACGTACATTGGAAATAGGTAGAAAATTGGACGAAGCAAGAAATGAACGATACACACACAAAATAATCCCCAAATGTATGCTAAAAATAAGGAAATATATTTAAACGACCAACTGAATAGACCATTTTAAAATATTGTTTAAATATATTTAGAATATCGTATGACGAATGTAGTACGGTTGAGTGTATATCACTGTCTAATATATAATAGAAGTATAAAAAAAAAAATATTTATTAAACTCATTAATGATAGGTTAAAAATTAGTTCCAGATTCAGCTGTAAAAGGTAGAATTAAATTTAAATGGTAAGGGATAGGGTAGGAATGCAGCGAAAAAATTTTTGAACACGTAACAAGGAAAACAAGCTCACTCGATTCTACAAGGAATACCACAAGGAATACCGAGATAATATAGAGAAACTGACGAAGGTGTCCGTTTGTGGAATAAAACAAAAAACTGAGCTCGTGGGTAAGAATGAAGAAAAGTGTTCCATGCGATTTTACGTTGATGTCACACATGATACCTTGGTAGCATAAAGGACATAGAAAAGAATACCGTATAAAGGATACCGTGACTGAAAAAGGTTAAGATTAGAAAAATAATTGCGCATTTTTTAAATTTCTTTATATTTCAACATCCAAAACTTTTGCATCCTACTGTTATCGAGAATTCGCGCCTCGAACTGATTATAGCTTAAATATTTTCTACTGTCAGAATAACGATGTAATTTTATTTACACTTTCTTCGACTATACTGTATCATATCTTCGAAATTTCAGTTCGTCCAGTATAGGATTTTCGGGATAGTTAGGAAATAGTTTTTATGTCGAGAGACAAAATCGAACAAAATATTAGATTTCCATCTCACGTCTACATTCGGTGAAAACTATGTGTTTTCTTCAAGAAGACTTAACCTCTTATCGTCGAAACTCGTGAATTATGCAAATCCTCTCAAAACCTAAAAAAAAAATATATATATAAACAACACGTGGCATCTCCATCGAAAATCGACGTGACTGAAATGATGAACGAAAAAATTGATTTTTATAAAATGTGACGTATCGTCGCTTAATATTACCTGACGTTGTTTGTAAAGATTGAAAAAATAATCAAATAATCGAACGCCGACGTAAGCGTCTACCGCGGCGTACATAACTTTCGATCGTGAAAGTTCGACGTCGTTCCAATTACCGGTATGCGCGGTATTTAAAGTTACGCCCAATACCGATTTAGTGATCGATTTCAAACCGGTTTCTGGAACTCCGTAATAATGTGCCAAGTATCTGATGTCGAAAGTTCCTTTGATGTTAAATTGTCCCGGATACCTTTGCGATAAAAATAACACGTCGTTATATACTTCTACTCCGACTTTCCATATGTTCTCGTTGGATAGTATATTCTAGTACGAAATTCGAGTTATACGAAGATTAATTGAACAATAAATTCGTAAAAGAACAGCTTTTAAAATAATTGAACAATAAATTCGTAAAAACAAACTTTACCCTGTAATCTGAATACAGTTATAATGACCGCTCCCATTGATTAATTAAATATTAGAAGCCGCTTCATTAAAATTACCATGAAGAAATTTTTTTTTAGTCGGGGTTGGTAACTGTAGTTGGGGTGGTAATTACTTGTTTACGAGGCATGTAAATTAAAATTATATATATAAAACCGACGAATTTTATTTAACAACAAAAAAAAAATACAAAATTAACGAATTTCATTTATAATAATAATAATAATAATAATACGATTAAAAACTTTGATTATTGTTTTTTTTTAATTATTATTTTTCTTTAAACCAACAATTACCACATATGAGAACGAGTGATTAGGTTTAATAAAGGGATGTGCGAGAGGAAACAGAATAATAAAAGAACGAAGCGGAAAAGAGAACAAACAAGAAAAGATTGTCATTAAAAGTGTTATCAGCTATACTATAAGGGATATTTCTTTGTATTTATTTATGTTATTATCTTTTATTTAAAGAACATATACAGCTGTATATTTATCTCGGATAATTATGTATTCCGCGTATATGTACGTTTTATATTAAATTTATACGTATTACGTATGTAGTATAAAGGAATTATTGTAAAATTTTAAATATTACATTAAACGAAAACACTCTTTACATGTTGGTCTAATGAAACAGTGGTTGTACGTGCGCATACACCGCGCACACATTAATAAGAACAGACCGTGATAATATACTCAAGAGATCGCATAACATACCTGCCTTTATCATAACACACAGAGACATTCGTATAAACACAACAACGTACTTAAATAACACACAAAGGAAGATAGTAGTTGAATTAAGGCGTAATTTAAATAATAATTAAATAATATTTTATAAGATTATATTTCGTATTAATTTTTTCTGGAAAGAATCGTTGATATATTCGGTACAGAAAATTCTATTGAATGGTAACTTTACTTTTTTGTAAACAGAAAATATTTAAATATGCAAATATATTGTTGTTGTTGTTGTTGTTGTTGTTGTTAAATATTAATGTAATAATGAATTTAATAACATAACTAATTTCACACACACACACACACACACAGAGGATGGTAGTACACACACACACACATGAAGAGGGAAAAATTGAAAAATAATTAATGAATGCGACAAACGGTTGTCTATCGACGGGTAAAATCGGCGGAAACCCATAATAGAAAAATTATAATAATTAATAATAACGTAACAACGTGTTCGTAATAAGATAGGCTACGAATTTTATATTTAAAAAATTAATGAAAATAACCAAAAATTTGTTTATTTTTTAAAAAATTTAGCAAAATAAAACATTACAAAACGAAATTAAGTTGTCGATAATTTTTAATAAAGATACCTAATACCTTGTCGTTTGATATATACTTATTTCACGATATGTGTTCATTACGATTCAAAGTTAATTTTGAAAAAATTTCGGAATTTTTTGAAAATAGCAAGTCTGGCAACATTTTTCTTGAATGTAACATACCGATAATTATCGTTACTAATTAGTGTGATATATATATATTATATGTTGGATAACAGGCGGTTAAATTTAAAAATGAACCTTAATTCTGCTTCGTTTGATCTTAAATAAAAATTAAGAATTCCGTTAGAAAAAGTAAACTTAAGTAACGATTCCCACCTAATTATTACTTAAGGATAACGAATAAATATTTAGCGGGTGGATGATATATATCACTATAATTAATAATCGATTCATTACATGTATAAATGTGCTTGAATATATATTATATATATATATATATATATATATATAGATATAGATATGTTGAAGCACGTGTTTCAATTGTATGTATTAGACTAGATATACTAAATTATCTAAGATATAATACAAATAACTAAGAAACAACGAAAGAAAAAATGTACTATTTATTTAACCCTTAAAAGCATAGTGTAGTATATTAGTATATAGGCTACATTTTCCTGCCAGATGTTCCTATGGACACTGAGAAATTACTGTCAAACATATTTTGCTAGATTGTACTACTTACAACTTTCAACGTTCCCAACTAGCATTATCAACAACAATTAAAAGCCTGCTAAACTTAAATGGCAACACGCACCTTCAAGTTCTCCGCTTCTTGTACAATACTGGTCTCTTCAACATGATCTGAGCTCTTCTCATCTGTGCCTCCAGCCTATATATATATAATCAGTGGCGTAGCCAGACTTGGTTGAAGAGGGGGATTTAAACAGAACTAAATTATAACAGTAAATCCAAGTTAAATTGAACTTTAAGTAAATAACCAAAATTCAAGTAGGTTAAACCCCAAGCCCTAAGCAATCCAACTCGCCAGATTTTTATACTTGTTAGACGCGAGCTGAAATAAAACAGCGACAGCCAGGCTTGTTTTTTGCTATCAATATAACCGAAAACGAAATCAACAGATGAACAGGGTTACGTTAATATAAAAATTATTATTTGTAATATATTACAAAACTATTTATTTACTTCAAAAACAACGAAATTTAAATAAAATAAAAACAAAATAGATTTAAGAAATGCAAAACTGCATTTAACAACGAGTATATATTTTCTTATTATCAGATTGATTCCAAGGGGGCTTCAGACCCCAAACCCCCTCCCCTCCTGGCTACGCCACTGTATATAATATATAAAATTTAATTAATCGAAAAAATTCGGTCACAATATAAAATCTTTTTTAAACACTATTCGACTTAATACAAATACGTAATTTTTTTTTTTTTTTGTTGTAAAAAGTTCGTTTATTATGTAAAAATAAGTATAGATTTTTAAATTCGATTATTCTCGAAAAAGAAAAAACGATTACGGCAGAATTAAATATCGAAATTATTCTAACATTTTTAGATCGTTAGTTCGAGGAAAAAAATAATAAAAAAAGGGAATTAAAAACACTGAAGTTTTATATATAAAAAGAACACACAGCTTTTCGATTATTAAGTCATTATCAAGTGGTCATAAAAAATAATATAAAAATATATACAATTTCTAAAAAATCTAAAAGAGAAAACACAACAAATATAAAACAAAATACTTAATTTAGGTGTACAATATTACGAGAAATAACAAATCCGACAGTAAATGTGGTTCAACAAATCAGGAATATAAATTTATACATAAATAATTACGCTAAATAGCCAGAAAATTAAAAACTTCTCGTGTAATATAAAAATTGATTAAATTCATAATGTACGTCTAAAAACGAATTCTTCATCGAAATTTATCGTCAAATTTAATAAATTATTTCTATCTTTTTCTTTTATTATGTTCATTATCTCTAGTAGTTTTCTTTTTTTTATACGGGTTTTCTATATATATATATGTGTGTGTGTGTGTGGAAAATTTTCTAATTCTGGTTAATATGATCGATTTCCTGTTTTAATTCTTTACAAATTTTTTTCCAAATAATGATTGTTTTATCATTATTCGTATATGAATTTAATTTTTTTCCAATTGTGATTTGTCTGCCTGTTTCTCTTATTTTCACTTTGATCTTTTTTTTATAATATTGTACATCTAAATTAAGTATTTTCTTACATTTTATTTTATATTTTTTGTTTTTCCTTTTATATTTTTCATAAATTGTATACTTTTTTTTTTATATTTTCTTATTTTTTCTACGTCCATTCGATATTGGCGGAAAATCTTTATGGTCTTTTTATATATATGAGAATTTAGTGATTCCATACTCTTCAAAATGAAGAAAAAAATGTGATTCGCTATCGATTTTTCATTCGTCAATAACTTGAGGTCATAAACACAATATCTAAGTTAAAATTCTTCTTCTTTCAGAACAACTTGTCCCAGTGGAGTAGGTTGTTTTGCTGTCTTTGTATCAGTTTAGACCAGGCACCTTAATCAACTCCAAGAGCATCTCGGCAGTGTTTTCTTTTCATACGTCTTGAAGGATTATCTGGCAAAGTGAATGTCGACATCCGTGTTATAAGCGAATTTGAACTGTGACCAAATTTTTCATGCATTTTCTTATATTGGTGTTTGTATATAGTCGCAACCGTAGGTATATCCAGATCATTGTGTACGATGCTGTTGCGAACATAATGGCGCATTTACGATTGCCCTCAGCGTCTTAGACTGAAATTGTTGTATCTTGCGGAAATGTGATTTAGCAGTTGATCCGTATAATTCAAGTCCATACTTCCAAACAGGAGCAACAAGAGTGTTATATAATAGTACTTTATTTGCAAGTCCTAGCTTAGAGGTTCGACCTAGAAGTAGGTACATTTGTTGCATCAACAATGCAAGTTTTTTTCTTGTATTGAGGGTTCCATGTTAAACCCCGGTCTAAAATGAGCCCTAAATATTTGACTTGGCATACTTGTAGTATAACGTGACCATTATAAAAGAATGGTGAGCAATTTTGACGTCGTTTTGTGAAAGTAACATGAACCGATTTTTGATTGCTGATTTCAATTTTCCACTTAACCAAAATCTAAATTTGAACATATATATATATATATATATATATAAATATTTCAATAGTCTGGTTTGATACGGAAAGTGAACTGTTTACAAACTTGTGATTGTATTTTTTAAACTATAATATTCATAATCGTCGTGTTATTTATTCGTGGTCAGTAAAATAGAACATGACATTGATTCTGGGGAAGGCATTTCGAGGCTATTACATTAAAATAAATCTACGGGAATTTATTGATTCCCCATTATATATATATATATATATATATATATATATATATATATATATATATATATATGCGTCGCTTGTGCGTGTGTATAAAATATTGTTTTTTAAACGAGGTTGAAAAATATAACATCTGTAATTACAAGAAACGAAACATTTATTTTTCTCGTAATTATTTTCGTGGAAATTCGTTTTTTAATAATTATGTCGATCGCATTAAGTTAATAACTAACCGACAGCGACTGTGGTATATGATCTAAGAATGTAGTTCTAAAAAGAAACACGTATCCGTCCAGGGTGGCAAACTGCAACAGATAGACTTCCGGATAACGATTTCGTAAAGATTTCATTTCGCAGTCGGTTCCTAATATAGGATAATTCTGTATTCTCCTGTAGTCGTGAAAATAACAGAAAAATATATTAAATATATCCGATAATAATCGAACGAACGGAACGTTGTTACATCCGAAAACATTTTAGTTTAGTGTAAAAGAATATTATCGTTAACACAAACAAAAATGTTTTTGTGAAACAATGCATCGCATTAATTTCGTGTACGTTCCTTATTAACAAATTGCAAATATATATATATTATTTAGTCATCAGTTCTAAGACTGGTTTGCTAACTTCCTCCATAGTTGGATAAGTGTGTTTAAAATCTTGAATTTTGGGGTTAATTTATTAGTAAAATTTTCTTTTAATAAACACGTATTATTTTAAATATTTAGTCTAAATAAATTTAGAAATTATTAAGCGAAATAAATTTTTTATTCTAGAAAAAAAATTCCCAGGAAAACTTTTAAAGATGTGAAGTTTTTAAACGAAATTCGCTAAATTTTTGTTGTCATTTTCCTATTACTGATAGTGTTCAGGTAGCCACATTTGCCGATGACATGGCACTTCTTTGTTCTGATACCGATCCAAATACAGCGAGTAGTAATCTTCAAACAGCACTCATTAGAGCTCAAAACGGGTTTAACAAATGGATTATAAAAATAAATGAGAACAAATTTGTAAACGTACAGTTTACTAACAAAAAAGCTAAATCTCCTCCAGCAAGGATCAATAACGCAGAAATACCAATCAGAGCAAGTGTGAAATATCTGGGCTTACACTTGGATAGCCGACTAACATATTTAAGTCATATCCAAATGAAGAGGAAAGAACCAGATGTACGCATTAAATAACGATTTCGGTTAATACGCAGAAATAAAAAAAAGCTATCTTATTTCTTGCATATATTTATAATGGCATTTTGAGACTTCTTCACTTTCCCGACCAGTGGAAGCTAGCTAAAATTATCTTGATTCCTAAGCCTGGAAAACCTCATGAGTTACTGCAGTCCTACAGACCAATATCTCTCTTTTCAACTGTAGCAAAAGTCTTTGAAAAACTCTTTTTACTTCGGCTTAAACCTATTATTGATCGCGCTGCAGTCATTCCAAATTGGCAATTTGGATTTCGTAACCAGCACTGCACCTTGCAACAAGTCCAAAGGTCACTCAAATAATAGAACGATCCTTCGAAGACAGTAAATTCTGTCCCTCGGTATTCTTCGACGTCGAAAAAGCCTTCGACTGCGTATGGTACGAAGGTCTCAAATTTATTGTGTGTATGCCTTTGGGAAGTTCAATATTACAAATAAAAAAAAAAAAAGAAAAAAAAACGCAGAAACAGCGTGCTGTCTATTGACAATAAACGTCTTATTTATAGTGCGATTTTGAGGCCTGTCTGGACATACGGGGTGCAGCTGTGGGGTTGCGCAAAGCTGACAAACATAAGAACTATACAGACTGATCCTTCGGCTGCTAACAAATGCGCCCTGGTATGTAGTAAACCAGATCATTCACCATAATTTGAACATTCCTTATGTGTGCGAGATCATTAAGCAGTATGCACAGAGCCATTGCTGTGAGGCTGGAAAATCATCCAAATACCCTTGCATTAGGAATGTTGGATACAGCCGACGATATCAGACGCTTAAGACGTAGAAAACCCTTGGACCTAATTGAGGTCGTGGTTGCCGGGTGTGTACCAGTGGGTACCATACTCTTCCTGTTGTTCTTCTACAAAATACTGCTAAATGGTCAGCTTGCTGTAATAAATGAGAAAGGGAAAAAGTGTTATACATTTACCATATTATATAATCGGTCTTTGCGAACTGCGCGAAACCATATTTTTATTTATTTTTTACTAGTATATGTATGAACTAACCGCAGTATATTGGCGCAAACATTATCTACCTCGTGTACTTGGTCGATAATTTCGATATACTTTAAATTTAGAAGCGAATATTCCGGAATAATTACGGAAAGGAAGGATGAAGGTAAAAAATATGATTCACCTACCGCGTACCGATTAATCGAACTGTTTTCAGTGACGAATTTCACAATTACGCGACATATTAAGAATAATATTAAAATTTTCCACATACTGACGTAATTAAAATCCTCTACTACTAGTCGAGGGATATTCGTTATCATCGCGCTAATATTGTCCATAACGAACGATACTAATTTCGAACGATTATAAAACGTGTTAAGCTTTTATCAAAGAGATTTACATGGTCGCGTTAAATAAAAGTCATTCCACTAGCCAGTGATAATTATATTAATAACACATCCAGTTTTCGTAGATTTAACTTTAATAACCATGATATTTTATGTATAAGTAATATTTATATGTATAATTTATAAATGTATTTTTTCGTTAATTTCACGAAAGTTCGAAAAATAAAATAATTATTTCTAGCATATATTATTATACATATTCGTACATACAGAGGTGTAATTAATATAACAGCACACTGAAAGCGAAATTATTTAATAATCAGCAATATTTTATATGCACTTTCCTTCTATATTTCGGTAGACCACAAGTATGAGAATATCTTCTAATTCAAGTATGAATCGGGTAGGACGTTGTAAAATTACGTAAGACATAATAAGATATTTCTCTTCGAATGCTTTCATTAGTCCTATTCTTAATGTTAGTTTACATTTTTTCTAATAGCAGAATCGGCTATCGTATCGTATGATGTTGATTTATAGATCGAGCTTCTAAAGAAGAAAGCTAGTCTAAATACTCGCCGCGTAGATGATTCAATCGTAATCCCATTTTCCTTGTATACTTTGCCTTCCCGACGATATGTTTTATTGTTTGTCTAGGATGTCCGCAACAGCAACTAACCGAATCAGGAATATCCCACTTCTGCAGGAGATGGTCGCATCTGCCATGACAACTTCAGGTTCTATTCAAGAGTTGTCACACCTTTCGTCCAAGTTCCATTCCTAGAGGTTGAAAAACCGAAAGCCACTGAATCGGTGTGCTGCATATCGCCGAAATAATACGCATTACTTCATTAAGCTGAACGTCCATTTTTCGCACGTAACAACTGTTCATCCACACCGGCGAACAATATTCCGCGACTGCATAAACTAATGATAAAACGGATATACGTAAAGTCTTAGCTATTGATCCCCACAACGTAGCAGCCAATCTTCTTACAATATTTATACGTGTTCTAATTTTTTGACTTAGGTTAGTAAGATGTGTTTTCCACGTGAGCGAACGATCTAACGTTATAACCAGATATTTCGGATTCTTCGTGTTATTAAGTGACGTTCAATCCATTATCGGGTTTAGTTGTGTATTTACTAGCCTATTGTTAAGGTGGAATAGGGCAACTTCAGTTTTGTTCGGATTTGGTCGTAAATTATATTTTTTCATATATATGTTTAATTGTCTGAGATTCGTCAATGTTGTTATCTTGCACTGCAACTGCAATATCATCAACGTATTGAAATACGGTACTATTCAATATGTTTGGAAAATCTTGAAGGTATACATTAAAAAGCAATCGGGACAAAATAGAACCATGAGGTAAACCATTGTTTATTCTCCACCATCTGCTACTTTTATCCTTGAGGAAGACGCGAAAGAAACGATTAGCCAACATTCTAATAAATTTATAATTTTGCAGCGACGTATTTGACAACTTAGTCAGCAAAATATGTCTCACAACTGTATCATATGCGGTTGTAAGGTCTAAGAAAACAACCGATGTCTTTTTAGATTTTTCTGAAAACCATTCTCGATAAATTGGGTTAATGCAGCTACTTAATCAACGCAAGATCTGTTAATACGAAAACCAGAGTTTGCTCGACAGGTAGATGTTTTTCCACTGTGTTAATATTCTGTTGTACATAATTCGTTCAAAAATGTTATACGGAATAGATAGTAGGGATATCAGCCGGTACTCCGCCGGGTCATTACCATTTTTTCATGACTTTTTGATAGCAATTATCTTTTTGCTTTTTTGAAATCCCTTAGCAATTAGCCGGCATCTAATATTTCATTATAAATAGTAATGAATTTTTTGCTGTTTCTCCCAGATTCTTCATAAATTCTAGGTAGATTCCATCTAGGCCAGCGCCTGATTTTAATGGCGGTTCTCACTCATTAATTTCGATATTTTTTGTTAAAGTATTATTTAATGTTAGGACTCTTTTGAAATTTTGCAGTTGTTTCTTGGTTTCTGAGGATACTTTATTATCCATATTGAATTTACTTAATTGCAAGAGTCTTGTAGCTATTATATCGGATTTTAATTTTGCGAGTGTTTACCGTGTCCCTAACGTTCTAAGAAGATTCCATGCCTTCTAACTATTATGTGTGAAGTGGGTGTTTTCAATCGTATTGATCCATTTTTGTCGTCTTTCGCTATTCAGTTTTGTAAGCAGCATTTCTGCCGTCTTGTTTTCTTGTATATGTCTGAACTTATGCAATAACTGTTCGCATTCTGCGGACTAACCTGGAATATATTGTTTTCTAAAACAACCAGAAATACTGTATGGGCTGCATCTTTAATTGCACGAACGAACGAGTTGTAATTTTTAATAGAGGGACTAGTGTTTTTTAACGCATTTTTCATATGAACCCTAAAAGTATCCCAATTGGACTTCTTGATAATTCCATCTCTTTTTTGGACTGAATGTATCACTGATACGCCATCGAGATTATTAACATAACTGGCCGATGTTGACTGCATAGAAAAGCATCGAGTATTATTATCCTTTGAGGTTTATCAATACAGTTTTCTATATCGATGCACAAATCTGGTGTATATGACTTGTTCCATCTGGTAGATTTAAAAGTTGCATTGTCTTTTGCATTATAGATCAGTCCCAGTTTGTTGAGTGGCTATTGTAATCACCAACATAGATCAAACGGTGTTTAAATATTAGAAGCACTTCGGTCTTCCACTTAACAATGGGGCGTTTATAAACATTCGTTATAGTCGTGTTCGATATTTTAATTACTATGAAAAATATGTTACGATCTGATGTTTGAATTATCCTCGTGATTGATTGATGGTCATTACGGACGTATGTGTTGTCTATACCGTATTTTTTATGTGGGATATGTGCAGCTATAAATTGCCTTTATGTTCTTATATTATCTGTCAATACAATCTGTTTTGCTCTGGGAATAGACCTTCTACATTTAAGGTTAGTATTTTGAAATATCCTTTACTCATGTTTTGAGAATTTTTAATGTCGTTATCATTACGAAAGTCCTTAAAAGGACTATTTCTAATCTTTCCAATACGAGCATCTATTATTCTCAACATCCGGGAGGTAGTGTTATCGTTTACAGGAGCATCTACCGCGCTCCCGTATCGGCCATGATACACACGTTTTAAAGTATAAATGGTACTGTCTATCACGTAAACTGCCAGTTTAGTTGCTGTTTTCACATTTCAATTACAAAAAGTACTTTATTAGTCAGTTTATTAAATCTTTTAATCTTCGAAGACATCTCGACATCAATATTTGTATCCTTAATGATACTTTTTAGATATGTCAATGAATTAGATAGTCAATTCCCAGCCAGATAAAAGTTGAAGATATCGTTACTCACCTGGACTATTTCGATTTTGTTATGGTTTATTGCCAAGCCGAAATAATTGAAAATAAGAACCTTGTCGGTTAGCTTCTATTCTTTGAAATGCTTAATCTTATATTAACAGACCAGTTTTATCAAAAGTTCGCTATACGTTTATATATTTTTTCCTGGGAAAATGACAATTTTTGTTTGTTGTTATTTTTTTAACGACTCTTTATTGAAGTCGGTTTAATCGCTTACTCATTTTGAATAAATTATTATTATTAATTTGTAACCGATTAATAATTTATTTTATGTATTTTCTACGTGAAAATAATATTTTTTACATTTTAAAATTTTAGCGAAAAATTATTTGAAAGAATAAGGAAAAATTTATTCCATCGTTTATGTACAGGTGTACGCTGTAATAGTTTCTCATCCACTAAATGGAGACTTGTCACCAGCTGCTGTTTCGTATACAAGCGGATTTTATCACATACCGGTGATCGGAATATCTTCTAGAGATTCAGCGTTTTCCGATAAGGTGAGCTGTTTTTTAATGTTATATATATTACTTCACGCTACGCCGATATATTATCACGAACTGTATATTTTCCAATATATTTGTCTTTAATTAAAGATAATATATAAAGACGAAAACACATTTTTCTTCAGTTTTAGCCCGTGCTCTTCCATTTCATTCCGGCTAATTATCGTATGTCATTCTACAACTTAATATACGACGTACCATCAATCCTGTATTCTTCTTTTTACTATATATAATGTTTTGAAAATTGTATCTGAGTTGCAGCCATCATTATATCTGCCCACATAGTTAACCCTTTGCCCTTTGGTCGTACATCACACATTTAACGTACTACTATCGTCTCTGGATTCCACCGTGTTTCCTTCGATAAATCACCATTACCTTTGTTTTTCCATTGTTTACTTCCAGACCATAAGATTTACTTATTCCTTCTAGTCTTTCCATTAATTGTCACATTCTCAATGCCCCCAACACTGCATTATCACCAAAACGTTTATTTCATGTTTTATACTTCCGTATAATATTTATCTGTATATAAATAGTGGGTTTACAAAAAAAATGTAACCAATTCATTCGATGAATTTTGTTTGAACAGAATATTCACGTTTCTTTTCTACGCACAGTACCTCCTTATTCTCATCAGGCTGATGTTTGGGTCGATTTGCTGAAACAATTTAACTACCGCAAAGTAAGTATTAAACAAACGCTAATTATATTTAAAAATTTTATAATTAACTTCGAAATATTTTTAAAGTTTTTAAAGTCTAAAATTTGTAAATTAATGGTGCTTCGTTAAATATAGTTGCTTTCATCTTTTTCCTTATATATTTTTAATTATAATTAATGCGTACACGGATGATGGAATTCGAAAAGAAGAAATTTAT
Source organism: Coronaproctus castanopsis (assembly GCA_032883995.1). Taxonomy (NCBI): domain Eukaryota; kingdom Metazoa; phylum Arthropoda; class Insecta; order Hemiptera; family Monophlebidae; genus Coronaproctus; species Coronaproctus castanopsis. The sequence continues at coordinate 120,744,811 of CM065052.1, read as the reverse complement.
AGTAAATATAAATAAAAAAATATATCTTACAACTAAATCGACACGACATTGATAGCCGAAGATGAGTTCCTGAGAGGAGCTCAGCTTCAGCCCCGTATCCATTCAACATACTTCATTCGCATAAAAATGATGACTAATGAAAAAAATTTTTGTCGGACGTCGAAAATTTTCGAAAAAATTCAATTTTTTTGAACCGTGTTTCGAAATTTACAAGATCGTAACAAAAAACCGGTATTAACGCGGTTATTTATCGCATATTATATTTAAAATGATTAGATAAATTTATTAAAAACAATGGACATAATTAAAATACGAAAAAAAAATTTTTGTAAGATAATTTAACTCTTTGCAAACAAATTATACTTCTTTTAAACTTAGTTTAATGTTTATAATAGATAAGCCTTGATGCTAATCTATGATTTGCCTGAATAATCGATTGGTCGAATAAATTAAATATTTATTATTTTTAAAATTAATTTTATATATAAATATATATATATATATATATATATATAAAAATATATAAATATATATATTTATATATAAAAAGTTAGGTAATGTAACGGAGTATATTAGATATTAAGGTGATGAAAACAGGTAACATAACTCACTTTGATCGGTTGCCCAACAGGCCGAGAAGCGATATTAAATTAACATTCATAAATTTTATAATTATTTGCATATAATATTTAAATAATTTGTTGAATAAAATAATAATATAATTTAAAAAAGTAATAATATTATTTATATATAGTGTTTTAATTAATTCAAGTCAATGGTATATAAGGTGGTTTTCGTTGGATGATGCAATATGATGTAATATGATGCAATGTTACGGAATACAACGGTTATTCTATTGTTTTATAGTTAGTTTAGCTAGCGCCATTTAGGAGTGGGTGTCTGTTTATTCATATATTCGTAAGTTATTGTTAAATTTTTATTAAGTTTTTATTATTAAATATTATTTTTTAATGGACGATATTGATATTTACGAGCAGGACAGTTCCGATGAATGATAAGGATTGTATTCTTGCAAGTATGTTATTTTATATTTTATTATCTTGTTTTTTATAATTTAGTTGTTTAATTTCGTTTAGTTACCTTATTGGCTCATTCGAGGCATACTTGTACAACTCCGAATCGATTGGGGCTTGGATAAATTGATGAGTTTTGCTTTCCTAAGCGGGGTAAAAATAAAAAAAAAAACGCGGAAAAAATTTTTAATTGTAAATTACAACCTTTTAAATTTTACTTATAAGTATGTTTATAAACATACCTTTTAAATTTTACTTATAAGTATGTTTATAAACATACCTAGGTTAGGTTAGATTCAGTTAGGTTAGAATCGGCGTTTATTTCGGCTGTATAGCAGTAGAATTAAAAGAAAAAACGAGAATGACACATTTAAACCAGAATAACAAAATACCTAGGTTAGGTTAGATTCAGTTGTTAGAATCGGCGTTTATTTCGGCTGTATAGCAGTAGAATTAAAAGAAAAAACGAGACTTACAAAAATGGTTTCCGCGGATTTTTAACTTCGTAATTCGTTAAAAATAATAATTTTTGATATTTAAAGAAAAAACAACGAAAATCGGGAGTGTACAAGTATTCTTCGAATCTACCGTTATTTTTTACTATTTTTGGAACACAAGTCACATTTGTATAACAACGACTAGTTATGAAAAGTTTAGCGCCAAATTTTCCCGCCAAAATTGTAAGTTTGTTCCGTTACCTCTAAACAGTGTTTTTAGTTAGTTTTTTTTCGGAATTTTTATTAAAAAAAGTCACTTCCGCTAAATTATTTTTTTTTACTAGTCGTTTTTTTGCAATTTTGACTTGTGTTTCAAAACTTACTAATTTTGGGCTTTCTTGAAGGACCTACAATTTTCCTTTTTTTTTTTTCATTAATAAATATATATTAGTTTTTTTTTTTAAAATATAAAATAAAATTTTTTCTTTATAAATACTTTATTTATTTTTTTTATTAAATAATAATAATAATAATAATAGTGTATACGAGGTATCTTGTATTTTTTATATATATATATATATATATATATATATATATATATATATGTATGTATATACTCATACACAAACATAAATACACACACACATATATATATAACTTACATTATTAATCTCATTAATTATTTGTTTGTTATTATAAAAATATAAAAGGTAAAAAAGAAAAACATAAAATAAACTACAAGAAAATACTTAATTTAGATGCACAATATTACGAAAATGGCAAAGTGAAAAAACAGAATTTACAAAATAATCTGATAGTAAATCTGAGAAACAACATAATCAATAAATCAGAATCATAAAAAACAAAACAAAAAATTATTAATTTACTGATTATTGTTTTTGCGTAAATTTTATATTTGACTTTCTTGTTTACAACATTCACTATCAAATTATTTTATAAATTCTGATTTTTCAATTTGCTGTTTTTTTGTAATATTGTACATCTAAATTAAGTATTTTCTTACATTTTATTTTTTGTTTTTCCTTTCATATTTTTATATTTGTATATATATATACACACATATATACCAATTTGTATGTTCACTTGATAATTGCTTAATAGCCGAAAAGCGTTGTGATCTTTTTATATAAAATTTAGTGATTATGAATATTTTTGTTTTGTTGTTTATTTTTTAAAAATCACTACATCCCACATTGTTCAAATTATTATATATAAATATTTCGAGTATCGACGATACTTAAAATATTTTAAAACACCAGACAATATTACAAAATGAATAAAATTAACAAAAGAAATAGTTTTATTTCGCTTCATAAAATGATCGCGGAAGATTTCTTCCTTCTTATGCTGTAAACAATACAATGCGTCTTGTACTGGATTTGATTGTTTCATTAAATGAGTTGTGTATAAAAAAAATGATGAAAAATCAATATTTGTGTTTTTCAATTAAAGAACGCCGATTAATAGATTATGTTATTAGTATGTATTTGCAAATTTTAAATGATAAAATATAGCTCTATTAAGTAATCATTAATATTTAGTTCCGATATATAAAATTATGAACATTTAGAAACGTCTTTGTTCGTAATTTACGACCTTTATCTCGTTTGTAAGTACCGTTGTTACTCAATGGCTCAATTCATTAAATTAATTTTAAGAAATTCAACGGGCAATAATCAAATAGAATATAGTAAACGTTGTATGGTTTGCAGCTAACGAGAGGAGAAAATCTTTCATTTTTACAACTTGCGGCTTAGATATACTTGTTTGTAAGTACCGCTGCTTTGTAGATGTAGTTTTTACTTAAGCTCACGGAGTCAACAAAGATAGAAAATCCGCCAAATGGCCTAAAATGCAATTAGTGTCTACGAAGCTGTTCAATGGAGCGCTGTCAGAAAAGGTAAGAGAAAATTGAGCCAGAATAACGAATAAAACCAATATAGGTATCGAAACTTGGATTATAAACAAACTGGAGCACATAAATTAGAACTTTCAGAACCTTACATAACCAAATGATGGAGAATCTAAGAGTGAAGACATTTATGTCATACATTAAAAAAGTAATTATAGAAAAGGATAAGTTGCAATGCTATTAAAGCAATCAATAGCAAATACAGTAATAAACATCAATATTATTGAGTTTAAACTGGTAAACAGTTAAATAATACAAGTATACATGTCAACTACAGGAGTGTCTGAAGTAGAGGGAGATATTGTTTACTACAGGAGTGTCTGAAGTAGAGGGCGATACTGTTTACAAGTAGCTGGAATCGTTACTGGACGAAACATACGCAGATGACAACGTTAGAGTGATGAGACGGCGAAGGAGAAGATTATAGACATCAGTTAAACTATATATATAAGAAAGATACAAAAGTCAAACAATTAAAAGCTGCGCATATCCGTGCTGCATGCTAAAACGCAGACTGTAAACATCTTAAAGCATTTGAGATGTAGTGGCCGCGGAAACTGCAACGAATAACCTGGACGAACAAGATTCGCAATAAAGCCGTATTCGATAAAGTTGGTAAAAGAAAACCCATTTTACACAGCATGTGGAAAACTATACTGGCACATGCACTACGATCAAATCAAAACGAATATCCAAAGGAAAATTATAGAATACAAATCGCGCAAACGTCTCATAAGGACCTTTATAGACGCTATATTGAAACAAACTAATACATATAAAATAACGTGAAATGAATGAGGACGCGATGATCGTGTTGCCTGGTGCATGGTCGAGTAGGGATGAATCAGCCAAGCAGATATTACATAATAATATATACGCACTGCATGATTAACGTCATTGTTACAATTTGAAAAGCTATCAAATCGCATGCAAAATTCCAAAAATCAATTATATCGTTACCAGTTACGAACATGAGGCGGTAGTCGGAAAAACAAATTTACCCCCGAAAATATGTTAGAAAATATAAAACAGAACTAAAATACATACATAACATCACCGTAAATTCGTTCGACAAACTAAAGTTCCTTATAATATCTAGACGTGAATGCAGATATTTCATGAAATCGACCTGAACAGAACAAATGACAAAATCAAACAAGCAACTACTTATTGACACTAAAATTTTATATGTTTAACTTAAATAAAACGAAATATTCCGTGAAATTTAAAAGGCATTGACTGCAGCGAATAGTAACCATAATAATTTTAATTCTCGAAGTCAATTAAAAATCAAGAAAATTGATGACAGTGGATTTAAATTCAGTTTATAGTCAAGTTACAAAATTACTTCAGTTCAAGCTACTTCCACTAGTAATTAAAATCATGAATACATGAAAATGAATTAAAACGTAATTTACAAAATTCAATGAATAACGATCGGTTGTTTATAACCTAAGCACATTTGCTATAGGCTTACAAAGTTATCAACAGATCTTGTTTTTATATTCAAAGTAACTGACCTATTCAGAGAAAAAGAGAATATTACCTATAAAATAATATGATATGAATATTTTTTAAAATTAAATTTTACGTTATCTTTCGCATTTCTCAAGAATAAATTAAATCAAAGTATTACCCGATACGTGCAGGTGTTCCACAAGGGAGTGCCCTCGGGCATATTATTTACCTCATGTACACCGCCGACAACCCAACATCAATAGTATTTCTTTGCAGATGATACAGCTATTTTATCTATCAGCGATTCTCTTAAAAATGTGAATGAAAAACTATAACATACAATTGACAAAAATTAGGACACGATATTGAAGAATTATGCTGAATCAACAAAAATCTGTTCGTGTTATTTATACACCTACGATGTTATAACTATCGTCCAGTATATCTCGACCGACTACCTATTCAAAACGGTAGTTAAAAATAATTTGAAGAAAATGTTGGCATCTGGAGCAACTTTGGAAGAAGCAACATTAAGATATTTATTGGATTATAGAACAACAGATCACATAACAAAGAAACCACCAACAATATTGCACCTGAATGGACAATTAAGAACAAGATTTACAGCATTAATACACCAAAAAGAAGAAAAAGAACAGAAATATTTTACTGGGAAACGAGAGATTCAGTTACAGCAAGGAGATAATGTATTAGTGAGGAATTATGGACAAGAAGATAAGTGGTACAAAGGTGTAATGGAAAATAAGAAATAAAACATTTATATCTTTATTACAAATTGTGAACAGACATGTTGTACAATGTGGAACATTCTACAGTGTTGTCAAATACACTACAATATTTATATTTTCAAAGTTAATATTTTCCAATATTAATTATAAAAGAAGTAGGCATCCCTATTTCACAACTGACGCTACATTACTGGAAGAAATAGGATGATATGAAGCATTCGAGTTTTATAAGGAACATAATTAAAGGAATCATGAAATGTAAACCTAGAAGACGAAGATCGTAAAAACAATACATGGAAATAAAGAATGACAAAAAAATAAAAATTATCGTCAGTAGTAGGATTCATCTGGCCTAGCTTTCCCCTCCGGACTTAGGATTAACAAGAAGAAGAACACAAATGGTAAGTGATAGCATGCAAGAAATTATTTCCTGAAATATGGTTTCTTGCATTTTTTATTGAATTATTTCGTATATATGCATAATGCAAAATATTCATGCACTTATAAGCTAACATGTTTTATTCGCGATGTATCGCGTTAACCAAGGGTGTTAAATGTTACGATCGCTTACGTCGTTATTTATTCGAAATTATAACCGTTTGTACGATTTGATTTTTTTACAATTTTCTTTTCGTAATTAGACGCCTGATGAAAATTATTCTTCGATTTTAAAGAATAATTCGTTGTGTTTTCAGGTTATTTTTATTCACAGCTCCGATACAGATGGCAGGGCAATCGTCGGGCGATTTCAGACAACTTCTCAAAATCAACAAGACGATGTGGAAATTAAAATTCAGGTATACATTTTTATTTAATTTTACGAATACGAAAAAATTTCTATTAAGTATTTCTAAAAAGTAAAGATTTGTGAACAATTTTTCTGGTAGGTTGAAACCGTCATAGAATTTGAACCGGGCCTAGAAAATTTTACGGATCATTTATTGGAAATGAAAAGCGCTCAGGCTAGAGTTTACGTCATGTATGCGGCGTTAGTGTCGAATTTATTTACATTTTATTTTTATAAACACTAAAAACTAAATGTTTAAATCGAGATATAGTAAACTTTTAATATAAATATATATATGTATATATATATATATAAAGAAAGTAACTTTTGAATCGTACGAAAATTACTGTTTTATATTTGAAATTGTTTAAAACTTGATAAAATTTATAATTTTTTAAATTAAAAATCGAGTTTTACGGTTTCTTATATTTATTTATTTTTTCTTCTAATTACTAAGAATGTAGTAATTTAATGCGATGATTTCTTTGTACTTGTATACATGGAATTAATTTTCTTTTTATGCTTTCAAAACAAATATAATGTTATTATAATTAGCAGGTAGTTTCATTTTTTCCATGAAAATTTATAAATCGGCATGAAAGCTGAAATTTTATCATTTATTTATTTACTATTAGCACTCGTAATACTGTGAGTTTTGTAAACTCTGTAACAACTGACTACTATTTCACACGCACACTGTACTATATATATATGGTAAGTTACACCCGTTTGTATGCTTTCAAAAAACCTTGCATCCATCTTATAGTGATTTTTATTATAATTCAGCAATTTAAAAAAAAAATCATAATATACAGAAATATAATTACCTATATCAATATATCTTTTTACAATGTTGCTAAAGTTGCAGAAAGAAACTAATTCGATTTAATTATTAATGAGCTGTTTCCTTTTTTTAAAATTTATGGGTGATCTTAAATATAATGATGGAAGTTATTCAAAGCTGATTGTATAACAAGGGAATTTTCAAGGGAGGATCATTACTTATAAAACTTGTAAACCGTCACCAGGTAACTCACTGTCCATAAACATTAAGTTATATCTTATTCCCGTTTTACCAATATTTTCACTGTGTTTGCGTACGTATAATTATAATCTGCTCGTAATTCTAATTCTTAATTAATTCAGCGTTTGCCAATCTTCATTTTAAAGTATAAAAGTATTTTTAAACATGCCTAATCTAATTTAATATCGAATTAAACGTTCAACTTTACACTAAATTACGAGTAAGTTAAATACTATAGCGTCGTATACGAACATATACATTCACACAGATTACGACAAAATCAATAAAGTAAATCATAAATTTAAATTTATTTTTCAGAATACGAACGATTCGTTACACGGTTACTAAAAAAAAAAAAGAAATATTCCTAATAACAATTTTAGGGTTGCTAATCGACAGTTTTTTTTTCTTTTAGGTTCTTCGATAATTTAATTTATTTATAATAAAAATCTAAATTTATCGAATTTATTATCTGTAATGTCGTTCAGTCGTTTATTATTTGTCGCTTCTGTTTTATTTTCGCAGTAAGGATGACGCGGAAATCATTTTTCGTGACGCTACTTGGCTGCAAATGACCGGTGACGGTTACGTATGGATTGTGACTGAACAAGCTTTAGACGCTGTCAATGTACCAGAAGGAACTATCGGACTGCAGCTAGTTAACGCTACCGATGAAATAGCTCACATTCACGATAGCATGTTAGTTACCCGTACAATGTGTACTGTTAATTTTTTGCGTGAAATAAAAATTATTCGATTTTAAAAAATCATAATGAGCACAATTCGTAAATTTTAGAAATTTCACAAAATAGATGAGAATATCGATAAAACAAACAACTCGGAGTGATTTTATAAAAGGGAGATCTTGTCCACAACAGACACTGAATTTGAAATTAACACTGAAATATGATCCAGAGTGGTAACTTTTGTCGATTTTAAGGAAGCGTATTGAAAAACCTTATTTCACATATTAGGCGAATTGAGTGTAGATAATAAACCTATTGTCCTATAAAACAGACGCTGACAAATACAGTATAAAAAAAACTACGTCCTTGTGAAAAATATCAATTTTTTTCAAAATTCAAATCTCCCTTTTCAATTGTTTTATTGTGTTTTTTTCCCCCATGCCGACTCTTTAAGTCATCAACGCAATTGATAATTAATTCAACGTTTCTTAAATAACGGCCCGTCTCGATAGATAAAACCGTGTTTTTTTTTTGCATGTGTCAATATTTTTATGTTATTTAATTATTACTACTTATTATTGGTTAGACAGCGCATCTCTACATTGTTTTTTCTTTATAACTGGATGCGATTCCGATAGTTTTCACGTGTGATATTCACGGATTTAAATTTTGTGCAATATGCATTCTGTTGTACTGTTGTTTATATATGCCTTCATAACCGAAGGAACATTTAGATCGTCCTGAATTATATTGTTACGAATATTAATATCGCTGTATTTTGTTTAGGTGCGTCTTAGCAGATGTTCCGTACATTTCTAGACTATATTTCCAGACAAGAGCTACGATAGTGTTGTAAAGTAAAACTAAAAATATCTCGGACTAACTCTTGACAGGGGCGTGTTACATGTAATCTGCACGTAATTAACACCAGAAGGAGGAGGGAGACGCACAAACGACGTAAAGATCGGATTATCTAACTTTTACAGACGGATTTAATAATTCGGAAACAGATAGATATTTTGCAATAAGAAAAAAAAGACACACTACTATGTCGCGATAAAAATTAAATAGTTAATTAACATTAAAGAAAATCCGAAATATATGAGAAAAAAATTCGCGAAAATTCATAGAGTTACCGAAATTTAAGTATATAGAATAAACAGAGTGAAAAAAAAATGGCAACCGCAAACAAAAAATGTATACAATAAAAAATAATAATTTTCCTTTATTCGTTCTATAGCTATATTTTGGCTTCGGCGTTGCGCGAGATGAATGAAACGGAAGAAATTACCGAAGCGCCGAAAGATTGTAACGATTCGGGAACTATTTGGGAAAGCGGTAAAAAACTATTCGAGTAAGATTCGGTTCTTAAGAAAATTTACATTATCGTTCATTTCATTCGGGCGTTACCAAAAATTATAATTATTTTATAAAATATTTCCCTTTTTTTTTTTTAGTTATATACGTAAACAAGTGTTAACGGCCGGTGATACGGGACACGTTGCTTTCGACGATAATGGAGATAGAATATTCGCCGAATATAACGTCATCAACATTATCGAAACACGTATAAAACATACGGTCGGTCAATATTACTTCAGTCGTGTAAGTATTTGGTTCTACATGGAGAAAAATAAAAGAACAACAGAACACAGATTTAACTCTATTACAATGATACGTATGTACATGTGTTTAGTGTAACAATCGGTTCATCATCATCATGTAGCTTCTTCTTGTCAGAAGATAGCATAAACATTGATCTATATTTCCCTTTTTCTAGCTGATTCGATAATTTCTGTAATTTTCCTTATATTTTTCCTTGAACAGTCATCGTAAATAATCCTTCTTTTCTTATTTTGTGCTCTAGGTACTTTTTCTTCCTCTTTTCAATTTCTTCTACGACGTTCATCTTTTCATTTCACTCTGTTGTAGTACTTCTTTGTTCGTTATCTTCGCCGTTCACGGTATTCGCCACATTCTTCTTAACGTCCACATTTCAAAAGCATTTAAACGTTTAATACTCTCTGCGTTTAGGTTTCAGATGCATATTTTAGAACGGACACGACGTAGCACTGATTTACTTTTGTTAGAGAATATAAATCCCTTCTCCCTTCGCGAATGGACTATCATTTCTAAAGGGATTTGTCTGTTTTGTGCTCCAGCCCTAACTTGTTTCCATCCGCGATGACACTTATCCAATATTTATGATTTTTGCGTTCTTTTAAGTCCGCGTAACTATCGAAACCTGTTTAATAACGTCGCTAAAAGTTAATTTCGAAATATACCGCGACCCCATCCTCTATGTACTTCACACCGTCGAGTACGTCTCGAGGAAATTTGCCACGTCTTACGTGAATCATCCAATTTAACCGTATGTACCGTGACCACTTTTCGTATATTAGATTTAATATGTCTCGATTTTTAATTTGTTAACTTATTTTTTTTATCATTCGACCGCATTTCAAACGCTTCAAATTTATCTACATTTCGTATATTTATAGTCATCTGCATCACATCAAGCTACGAAAATCATGTATTATAGTCATCTGCATCACATCAAGCTACGAAAATCATGTATTCATTAATCATTTCTGTTAGACCTTACAGCCGCGTACGATACAGTTTTGGGGCATATTTTGTTGATTAAGTTGTCAAAATTAATACCTTTTTCCAAAATTATAAATTTACTAAACACAATGTTGGCTGATCGTTTCTTTCGCGTATTCCTCGGAGATAAAAGTAGCAGATGGCGAAGAATAAACAATGGTTCAAGGTTCCATTTTGGCACCGCTGCTTTTTAATGTATATGTTCAAGATTTTCCAAACATACTGAATAGTGCCGTATTTCAATACGCTGATGATATTGCAATTGCAGTGCAAGATAACAATATTGCCGAATGTCAAAGGAAGTTACAGACGGAATTAAACATAATAAGTGCATATATGGGAAAATGTAATTTACGACCAAATCCGAACAAAACTGAAGTTGCCCTATTCCACCTTAATAATAGGCTAGTAAATACACAACTAAATCTGACAATAGATGGAACGCAACTTAATAACACGAAGAATCCAAAATATCTAGGAATAACGTTAGATCGTTCGCTCACGTACAAAACACACCTAACTAACCTAAGCCAGAAAATTAGAACACGCGTAAATATCATAAGAAGATTAGCTGGTACGTCGTGGGGATCAACAGCTAAGATTTTGCGCATATCCGCTTTATCATTAGTTTATACAGCCGCGGAATTTTGCTCGCCGGTGTGGATGAACAGTTGTTATGTGCGAAAAGTGGACGTTCAGCTTAACGAAGTAATGCGTATTATCTCAGCAACGATACGCAGCACACCGACTGCATGGAATTACGAACATTCAACCGCCTCATATTCGAAGAACCGACTCGTTGAAAAAGAACTCAGCAAAATTCAAAGAAAATGAAAATTTACTAATTACAAAATTTATAAGAGAAGCACCTAAAGTTAGATTAAAATCTAGGAAATCCCCATGGACAACTTTGGATCAAGCACGATTTGCATTCGATCGGAAAGAACAATGGACCAAGGAATGGAATTCGGTGCGTAATTCGTTTATAAATGGATCCCTCGTCGAAAACCCTTCGGAGCAACCTCTAGAAATGGAACTTCGACGAAAGGAGTGGCGATTCTTGAACAAAATCCGAACTGGGTGCAGAAGTGGAGTATTTCTGACTCGGCTAGTTGCTGTTGCGGACATCCCATGCAAACAATAAAACACATCGTCGAAGAATGCGAAGTATACAAGGAAAATGGGATTACGGTTGAAGATGTACATCATCTGCGCGGCGGGAGTTCAGACTGGCTTTCCCGTTTAGAGCTCGATCTATAAATCAACATCATACGATACGATACGATTAATCATTTGGTAACAAATAAAATGAAAACCATGTATTTGACATGTATGTATTAATGTTCATTCGCGTATCGCTTTACCCATCGATGAATTGTGTTAAGCTACTTATAAACGAAAGACGGGAAATGAAGGAATATGTGAATAAATAAAATATAAATAATTTAGGGCAGTACGAAGTTATATGAAATCGTGTAAAATGACTAATTATGTAGGTGCATATAAATCCTCGGTGACTTGTGAAGAAATTAAACGTCAATCTGTTGAATAGCCTTCGAATATGTGAAAAATTCTATCCAAAATTTAGCATTGATCGGAATTCAGATAAAGTTTTCATCGTAAATGATGGTCCGAATTGTAATGGGCGAACGAGCATTCTCGATAATTTAATCGCGGTATTTGAGAATCAGAAAATGAGACGAGATCCGAAGAAAATATTATTATATTTGGTCAGTACCAAACCATTTCAGTTGCAATGTCCTCTTTACGGTACATAAACTTTTAGTGAGTAATGTCAACATTAAAATTTCATATAAATATTTATATATAAGGCGTTAAAAATTTAACACCTCACATTTTTTAGACATTTTCTTTAATTATTTCATAAAATAACATGCATAATTTTGTGTGAAAAATTCATAATGCTTGTCTGAAACAGTTAAATATGTCTTGGAAATAGGATAACAAAAAATATTAAAAAACGGAAAGTATATAAATTGCTTGCAAAATTAGAGGAACCGACTTGTTCTGTATACGTTAAAATAACGGCAAAGCCGATTCGAATAAAAAAAAAAAAAAAAAAACCCGGATGATAACTTCGAATATATTTTATCACGACCCGTACGAAATTATAAGAAAATTTAAACAATGTGTTTATCCGTCTATCAGTTGTAACTCTTTTAAAGGATGATACATGTAGCACTAATGTCAGAAGGACTAGCCTCTTATGGCTTTCCACATCTGTTTTATTTTCCTCTTATATGTTCAGAACAACAAATACGTTAATAAAACGCATGCATCTTTATTTAAATTATGTCCTATCTTTAATAGGAAATGCTACGTTAATATCGCAAATAAGCTAATTATCTACAAATGTATCTTAAGACCGATAATGTTGTATGCCTGTCCTGTACGCAAGTCTCTTTAACTTATCTAAATTGCAAACCATGCAAAATAAATGTTGTATCCGTTTTATGCTAGAATAGTTCGTATGCACAGAGTTTTGAAATTATGTACATCGAGTAATAAATCAGCAAACCAAACAATTTTTTAATGATTGTACCCTAAACGCGTATCCCATTATAAACAATATAGGAGACTACACTCGCACTAGTCTCCAATTAAAATATAAGAAATATAAACATAAAAGAATTAAACATACATTATTACGATGCGTAATTCCTGATGCTATATAGTTATTATTTAATAAGTTTATTTTATGTACATAGTTATTTACTTTTCTCTTCATCGCTACTCTGATCATCTGTTATCTCATATTCCATTTTATTCAATACTTATTTCATGCCGGTTTTGGTGGCGGTTTTTCCTGCAGTCTATTTTAAGCTTCGTTTCTTTTATTTATACCGCGATGCACGGGAAGAATTTTGTTTTATTTCGGTACGTGTAGACGATAATTGTCGTTTCTTATTTTAACTGTAAAAATACACTTTTTATTTATTTATTTAAATAACAAGAGTCCTCTTTTATTCAGAATACTATTTCCTTCATCCCGTTATTCGAGAAATTTAAAGTACTAAAGTTTGAATTTGATAAATATGAATTAAAACATATCTATTAATATTTTTCCCTCGTTAATAATCGACCACAGGAACAAAAAAAGATGAAACTGAACGTTGAAGAATCTCGAATTTTATGGCCCGGAAGGAAAAGTGAAAAACCGGTCGGCGAGAAAATTCCGACACATTTACACGTATTGACCATCGAAGAAAAGCCATTCGTCTACGTAAGATCGATCAAAAACGAAGAAGTGTGCAACAGCGACGAAATTTTTTGTCCTTTATTAGCGAACGAGAAACGAAGTAAGAGATTACGAACTATTTACTTAAATCGATTCGTTTAGATTATTAGCCGCTAAGTCGGAATCATCTAATCGTGGTATGTATTGGAAAAGGTGACAAAATGTACATGTCAAAAAATTTAGCCTAAATTGGAGGAATTGCGGTTGTAGCAAAACAGCCAGCTTCCATCTAATAAATAATTCTATAATAAAAAAATTATATATACATATATATAACATTAACATTTATTTATTTATTTATTTACAAACATTATATATATATATATATATATATATGGGGCACTGCAATTTTGTCTATTACAACGTATTATGACGTCATTTTTAAGATGGTAGTTTTATCCTATGAAAAATCTATAAGAAAATGGTTCATTGGATAGGAAAGTACATAAAAAGTTTAAAATTTATTAGCGATATATATATATAATCCCACGCATATGCTGTTACCGCGTATACCGTAAAATATTATTTTTGAAGTATACAGACTTCCCACTTGCGTAGTCCGTTAGATAAACTATTTTACTTAATCCGTAGCCCCTAGTTATTTTTTATATACGCTAATAACTATCTAAAGATCCTTAAAATTAATATGCAAATTTCAGTAGACAATTTTGAAATTATGCATATATACCTTGTGACATCTTAATAACGTAGCCAGTATATCGTGCTATTTAGGCTGGTGATCATTTAATTTATTTGAAAAAAATTATGCAAACTAAATTCATACTCTAATTCGTGACGAACTATTTCTAAATTTCGTTTCTGTTTCACGTTTAATACTTTATTTCTGTAACTGTTTGTGAAAATGATTATATTTTTATTTTAGGACGTTCGACTACAAAGGTGATTTGCGACCACTGAAATTACAATAAATTACAAAAAAAAAAATGATTTCCTACTTATAATATTATTTAAAAAATCAATTGGAAAATTAGTTAAATCACTAACATTTATTTACTTTTGAAAAACACAAAGCATTTCGGCATTTACGCCATTATCAAGTGAACAAAAAAATTTCTTTAAAAAATCATAATGTTAAAAGTATAAATTAAAAATATTTCATGATGACGGTGAAACTATATTCCATAACATTTTATTCTGCTTGTCTGTTCTGTTTATTTTTTGAATCGTTGAAATTGAATATATTAACATCAATATATTTGTTTACTGCTTTTGTTTTTTTATTAATTTTTTTCGAAATTGTTTTCTGGATTCTGCAAAAGTTGTATACTGATAGAATTTTAAATTTTCATTTACTGTCGCAATGTATGATATCCAAAAGTAAAATATAAAATATAAAAATATACGAACACAACAATTTTTTAAAAAACACAATTTTACAAGTAAAATGAAAAATAAGTAATTGAAATATCTGATTGTGTTTTTCAAAAGAAAATAAATGTTAGTGATTTAACTAATTTTTCAATTGATTTTTTATACAAAAAATCACTATATTCCGCATTATAAAAAATTAAAATAATACTATTTGTTTAGTTTATAATAATTTTTAAAATCGGTTATTTTTAGAAAGTATATTACTCGCTGTATTACATCTTCATTGTAGTGCTTCACTTCAATCTAGTCCAGTTATTGACATTACGTTGTTGTTCGAATTTCGGACGTTCTGTAATGACATGTTCTACGGTAAGCCATGAACCTTGACAAAACTTGCATGTTACCGACGATGCATTCTCCTCGATTAGTGGTCCGTTATCGCGAATTTTAATTTTTTGCTTATTCGTGAGCGGGGATTTCTAGTCCGTGGAGTTGGCTTCTGCCATGGTGGGTACGAGAAGGCTTGTGTAGTACAATCAACCGTTGTTAAATTAAGGTACCGTATGAAATGTTTACAACCTAATCCTAGTGCTTCGTTATTTTTACTATATTTGTTTTCTAAGTTTGAATGAAAGGTTTTGTAATCGAAATATTTCAATGCTAACAGGATTCTTCGATCTTTGAGTGTTGTTATATTAGTTTCAGCATGTAGGCTTGATACTGTACTAGTAGAGAAAGTTCCGCTGTAAATGCGAAGTGCCTGATTTTGATTTAGGCGATGCTGTACCATGTACAATCGAACCGTAGTCTAATAAAGATCTAGAAAATGATTATAGTAATAACTAAAATCTTATTTTCTAGGTTTAATAAAATCATTACTATTAATATATATATATAACCAATACTTTATAATTAACACATATTTACTCAGTACGATAAGTTATCAGTTTCGTCATTTTAATGGTTAGTAAATAAATATAGAAGAAGAGTAGCGTACTGAATTTATAAATTTACTTAAATCGATTTTTAAGTTTTAAAATGAAGAACTAAATTTCGTACCGAATTAATTACAATGTTTTAAGGACAGATTTAAGTCTAAAAATTAGTAATCATAGAATTGAACTTGACGTAAGTACCTAATATCAGGCGAGTGTTTCGTATTGTTATTAGATAGTACCGATTTTTGCTGTCGTGGATACTGTATGGATTTACTGAAAGAACTCGCGCAGAAAATAAACGTAACCTATAATTTAACATTATCGCCGGACGGTCAGTTCGGAAATTACGTAACTAAAAATAACAGCGGTATGTTTTGTCGACATTTTTAAAAAAATTAATTAAATATTAAATAATTTTGGCAACTTCGTATTTATGTATATATGTTAAATTGTTTATTTACTACGACGTTCGGTTTAACGTATACTTTCGGTATCAACACTTATCGTATAAATATGTTTATATTTTATGACAAATGCATTATTTAATAATTTCTGTATGTCGCGCCTATACCGAATAATAACTATTTAAAATAGAAACCAATATGTATAAATCTATACAAAATTAGCACATACACATAAACAAGTGCATATACAATCATGTTTTTGTTATTTTTGATTTAATTGTATATTATATATATATATATAATTATATGTTAAGCACAGACATAGTATGAATTATTTAGATTTGCTTTTGTTTCATATGTCATCATATTTAATGTTTTTTGTATTATCGATTACAGCTGGTGGGAAAAGAGAATGGACAGGATTGATCGGTGAATTGGTAAATGAACGTGCTGACATGATCGTCGCTCCACTGACCATCAACCCTGAAAGAGCGGAATTTATAGAATTTAGCAAACCGTATAAATATCAAGGAATTACTATTCTCGAAAAAAAAGTAAAGTATCTGACTTAATTTTTGAAGATTATTCGTTAGGTTTCTAGGAAATTATCTAAATTATTTTATGAAGTTTTTCCATTATATAGATATTTTTTTATCCGATTATTACTGAATATTCGTATTGAAGTTTACCGTTTAAAGTCCCAATTATATTTAAATTAAAAAGTAAACGTATATTAACATTTAAATGTCGATGAGTACAATAAATTATCGATTAGCGTTTAAAATAGTATGCCTGATTATTATAATCATACTTATAATATGTATCGTATATTGCTGTCGAACAATTAATATTACAACGGAATATCGACTTTTGTAATCGAAACCTCACATTTCTTCGGAATATTTTGTACATATTGCAGTTTACTGATAAAATGCCGCTATTTAAATAAAAATATATTATTATTCGTTAGCACCGATTATTCTTTGCGCGTGCTTTGTTATAGTTGAAAATTGTACACGATTTGTTAGAATTAATTTATATCTGTAAAATAATTTTAACTATTTATCCAAATTATTGTTACCTTGTTGAAGCGCTTAATTATAAAATTATTTACCTCCGACAAAACGAAAATTCGTAAATATTTCTTAATATTCATGATTATTTTTTAGCCGTCTAGATCGTCCACATTAGTGTCATTTTTGCAACCTTTCAGCAATACGTTATGGATTCTAGTGATGGTATCCGTTCACGTAGTTGCTTTAGTTCTTTACTTATTGGATAGATTCTCCCCGTTCGGCCGCTATAAATTATCAAATACGGAAGGCACTGAGGAAGATGCGCTTAACTTGTCCAGCGCTATATGGTTCGCGTGGGGTGTATTATTAAACAGCGGAATTGGTGAAGGTAAACTAAAAATATATTCGCTATATTTTTTTATTAATTTTTTTTTTATTTCCTAATTATTAATTTTTGTTAGTTATATTCGCGTATTTATTTCAACTAACTCTCCACCATAATAACGCGAACACCCAGAATAATCGAACTCTGCGTTTCGATAATATAACTTTCGTCTCAGTCTGCAGTGTAATGATCTATATATCATCTTAGCTCGTTTAATTTAGTTTTTTTTTTGTTTATATATATATTATTATTTTTTTTTAAATGTTAATACTTTTTCTTAAGTGATTATTTTAGTTTTACCATGTGAATATTTCACCAATAGATAATGTTAAAAATTTTGGTTTTCGTTACATTGAAGATTATCAGCTGTATAGAAATTATTAACTTACTCTTAATTTTCATCTTGTGTTGGGTTTTTTTCTAGTAAAAATTGATTAGCAAATTATTTAAAATAATGTTTAATTATTATCGTAACTCTTAACTGTGTTTAATCGTTAAATTTACGTTAATTGACCCAGACCTGTTGTCAATTTGACCACTGCCAAAACTCTATCAGCATCAGTGGCGGCTCGTGACAAGTTAATTTGGGAGGCTCTAATATAAAAATATAATAATTTATAAAATGTAATGACATAAATATCTATTTTTAGCGACTTCTTCATTATGTTTAATAATGTTTAACCTATAAGTAGAATCTAATTTAAGCGCAATATTTTCAGAACCCATTAAACCTAGTTCCATACAACAATTCATGTGACGAGCTGATAGTTCATGCTTTTTTGCTCTTTGATTTAAAATCGTGTCCATGTCATGTCACTTCCATCTTTAAAAAAAGTACACAAGGAAAACAGAAAAAGCGATTAATTACCTCACATCCGCATATCCATTTGAATTTGTTGTAAATTTCTTTTGGAAAATGTCTTATAAAAGTACGTGTACCTACTTTATCTTGTTGATTCAAATTTAATATGGGTGTGGGTCTCCCTAGTTTCTTAATTCTAACCTTTTCTGATAATGGAAGCATTTGAAAATTTCCTTTTAAAATATTATTAATTTTATTATCCATCATTATGTTTTAAAAATCAACGTTTAACAATAATTAAATTTAAACGTTTAATTAGATAAATAAAAAATATTACACGTTGAAAAATTACTGTAAAATAAGTGTCGGCGAAAAGCAGTGCTTGCGTTCAGTTAAGTAACAAAATCGATATTGTAAAATGGATTATTTAAAGAAGAGAAAGAAGGATTAAAAAAAAAAAAAAAAAAAAAAACTGCAAGTGAAAACACGTGTTTTTCGATAAGTAAACAAGGACGTGCAACACAAATATATTGTTAAAACTGGTTATAATCGCGTGTGAAATAGTCGAGGGCTCACTTATCTAGAGCCCCCAGACGCCTTTAAGTTACGCTCGGGAAACTTCGGTTCTCTTCGTTTTTCGCATGTATTCTATATACCGTGTGAAGGCTCAATTCTGAATAGCCCACGTACTGTATTATTGGTTGTTATTATCACGTGACCGTAAAATCAGCTATCGACAACGTTCACGATTACGAGATCGTTTATGTTTCTTCTTCACGTATGTCATATTTGTTTTTATTTACTATTCCTAGCTAAAATGCTAGGGTGTAAAATTATTTTCGGTTTTTAGTCGTGTTAGAATTTTGATATAGCCTGCCGAATAGTATCCATCGAACCATCGTATGATTGGAAAATTTTTTCCTGTTTCTCTTTCGACAAGTTATTGTTCTCTTTGCTTTGACTTTATTTTACTCTCAGTATAATACTTTTCAATATGTTAATCTCATTTCTCATAAATTCACTCGCTATTTCATTTTCTTTTATTCTTAAATTACCGAGCACCCCGTATTATCTTCGTAGATTCTGTCATTATAGTATTCTTATTCATCTTGCTACATTATTACGATATATATTTACAATTGCGAGCAGGTTGGTAAAAAGTTTTATTATTATAGATTATTTGCTTTTCATGTTCAATATATGTCATCGCTTTATACCTTGCAGATATTTTCGTAGCGGTAGATGATTCGATATATAATATATTTTATAAGTTCTTCTTATCACTAAATCTTCGTGATATATTGCCGATACGTACGTCCATATATATTTTTTTAATAGGTCGGAAATTTCTCTAAAAGTATTTCGGTTAGCAATTTATTATTTGTTTATAGACCCAGTTCATCTTTATCAATTGTTATGTCGAGTCGTATGCTGGTATTTCCTGAAAATATTTTCGTATGTATACATTGGTAACTTATAATTTCTTGTTGGTTGTATATTTTAACAGTGATATTGTTTTTCAAATTCTAACATTTTTTAATCTATTTATTTGTTTTATTCGTGAATTTATTTTATGTCTTCCTTTTCTTTTAATTTTTTATAGAAATTTACTTTCGATATAGTCCCGATAGTCCACACTAGTATGTTAATATTTGTATTATTTCTATTACTTGTAGTATATATATATATCGTTTGTATTTTTATTACATTAATATTTTCAAGCACCATTTTCCATGAGTAAATATCACTTCCAAATTTGATTGAGCAATTATTACTACAATACCTCCGTTCTAATTTATTTTTCAATCTCAATATAATCATTTTAAAATATAAATATGTTATTGTACTATTGCCATTTTTTTAAGGTTGCTGGTTTTAGTCTTTAAAATTATATATATATATATATATATATATATATATATATATATATATGTGTGTGTGTGTGTGTGTGTGTGTGATTATGAATACAGTTCAGTTAGTTATTAAAACTAGTTGTATTTATACTATAGGTCTTCCAATATTCTTTATAATAATTATTAAATCGTTGTTATATTTCCTGTATCTACATTCTGTTTCTTTATATTTACATTTTCTTTTTCTGCTTTTTGTTCAGTATTCACTATATTTGTTTTCCTATTTTTAGTATAATTTTTTTTTTTGTAGTACTTTTTGCTTTTCATTTTAATTTAAGTCTATTTAAACAATTTCGGCGTTACTGTTATAGTTTTCTCAGTTTTTTTCTTCTTCTCATAAAAAGGACCTGGAACTCGGTTCTCTTAATTTTTGGTTATATTGTAGTGTAAAATCACTATAATCTCGTAATTGATTTATATCTATGAAATTCTTTTCACTCTCCTTCTTAATAAATATTTTTTATATATACGGGTATGTTCTCTAGTATATATTTATCTGTTGTGTGCTTTTTTGATGTCAGGAAAAGTGTATTTCATAATTTTGTAACAGACTGTACGTGTTTAATCTGTTCACCTTGTTTGAATGTAAATAATTTTGTTTATATGTTTTTAGTATTTCCAAATTTTACTTTTTGGAAACTGATATTGTATGTAAACATTAGTTTAATTATGACGGTTTATTGGTTGTCTTTACGGAAAACACAGCTACTTTTTAAATATTTACAGTTATCCTTGTTATTGTTTCGTAATTCGCATTTTCACACATCGTCAAGTTTTTCCTTTACAGCTACTTTCATAACAGACACTTTTCACAAATATTATCTTCGTGTTAAATCAGTGTCTGAACTCCCTACGTTTACTGCAAACGATGTTAAAAAGATAGAATATAACAAAATAAATAAGTTCAAAATGTTCTATAGTCTTATTTAGATTGCGTCACACATTTGATTAAAGCTAAAAATAATAAAGTTTTCCGAAATTCGTTTAACTTCGTTTGCATTTAAGTTTTCATAGTATTTAATTAATATTTGACCAATTAAATATGCAAATTTTCGCTTGAAAATGTTTTAAATTTATTATTATCGTTAAAAATTTATTTCGTATTTGTTTTATGGACGTTATTATTCATAATATCGTCAGTTGTAGCATTATTTCTAACGTTATTCATAATTATATTAGACAATTATTGATTTATCGCGTAAGATAAAGTAGATATCATTGTGAGTAGGTTTTTTTCATTAACATACTAAGTACATTTATAAATATAAATTGAAGTATTCAGAAAATCTTGGGTTTTTTTTTTATGTATTTGTACATATAATGTAATTAAGAAAATAGTGTTCTCGTTTTTCTTCTTGTGTACTGTCAGTCATGATAAAAATTAGGTCGGGTTATTAAATTAGTAAAAATTTATAATTTAATGTCAACTTATTAAACAAAAAATGTTTTTTACTACAATTTATTCGTAATAAAATGATCCTTTATTCTCCAAAATTATATTATTATTTGATTAATTCAGTCTTTTCCTCTTTCGTTATTGTAACTTCTTCGTCAAATTTCGTGTTAAAATTGTAATACGAGCGGTCATTTTTGTTTAATCGTTCTCTTTAACCTAAATCATCGTTTAATTCCTTTTTAATTCGATCCGTAATTTAAGTAATGTTAAAATTATATGATTCTTATATTTTAATCAAAAATATCCTTGAATGTGTATTCGATAAAATTAAAAGAATATTCGTATTTTTCAGGAACTCCACGCAGTTTTTCTGCTCGTGTTCTCGGTATGGTATGGGCCGGATTCGCTATGATAATAGTCGCATCCTACACTGCTAACCTGGCAGCGTTTCTCGTGTTAGAAAGACCGAAAACAAAATTAACCGGAATAAACGATGCGAGAGTAAGTTTTTTATATGAATATTATTTTTAAAATAATATTTAAAAATTTCGCTAAATCTATAAAAGTATTACGTTGCTAATTAGTGCTTCGTTACATTATGGTGAACCAAACTAGCTCGTACGAATTCTGAATTGAGCGGGTTACCCCAGGTAACGCTGTTTCTTCGAAGACGTTATATCCGATATTGAATAAATTATATAAATGAAACGTTTTAATGTTTAAAACCAACTTATACTGAGCAAACTATAGTTTCGTTTCATTGCCATGATTTTTTATTATTGTTTCTCATTCAGAAGAATACGTAGTTTTTTCATTTTTACAGTTACGTAATACGATGGAAAACTTAACCTGCGCAACTGTAAAAGGTTCTTCAGTCGACATGTATTTCAGAAGACAGGTGGAATTATCGAATATGTATAGAACGATGGAGGCCAATAATTACGATACCGCTGAAGAAGCCATTCGCGATGTCAAAGAAGGGTAATTTCATTTTATTCGTTAAGTACACGATTTACAGTGGGACAATAAACGAAATTGTCTATTTCCGTAATGAATAAAAAGTTTAATCAACAAAAAAGTAGTTAAAATCGCTAAATTTTTATTTAAAAAAAGAGTTTTTCGAAGCCATTATCAAGTGGACATAAAAATAAAATATAAAAATGTATACAATTTATAAAAAATATACAAGGAAAAAGAAAATAATTTAGATGTACAATATTACAAAAAATAGTAAAGCGAAAAAACAGTTATTTAATAAAATAATCCGATAGTGAATTTTCTTCGCTATTTTTTGTAATATTGTACGTCTAGATTAACTACTTTCTTTT
This sequence comes from Coronaproctus castanopsis, assembly GCA_032883995.1. Taxonomy (NCBI): domain Eukaryota; kingdom Metazoa; phylum Arthropoda; class Insecta; order Hemiptera; family Monophlebidae; genus Coronaproctus; species Coronaproctus castanopsis. The sequence continues at coordinate 120,721,323 of CM065052.1, read as the reverse complement.
TATTTTTGTTTTTCATATTTTTATAAATTGTATCCATTTTATTTTTTATATCCACTTGATAATGGCTTAATAGCCGATAAGCTTTGTGGTCTTCTTATATTTAAAAATTTTAGTGATTTTAACTACTTTTTTGTTCTGGTTTATTTTTTGAACATCGTTACATTTCACACTGTTCAAAATAAAAAGTAGTTGTTTAAACTATTATAAATCGTTCACCAACACTCTAATTAATGAATTTCACATTAGATAATATAAAATTTGGTTAGGAGCGGTTCCTACTGCACTGCTGTACTGCTATACCTACTGTATAGATTTAAAATAATAATAATAGTAATAACGAGCATGGTGTAGAAGTTTTTTACAGAGGCCAGTTCTTAAATATAAATAATTTAATATTTACGTTTAATCGTTCTCTCCTGTGATATGTTTCTTTTCATCCATTCATCCATTCCTCTTAATATTTAACAAATTATTTCCTTCCATTTAAATATATATATTTTTTTCATTATCAAATTGATTAACTTTGGTACAGATTTAAATTTATTTCGCTTTTAAAAAAGTTATATCTTTAAATTTAATCCGATGAATAGCCCAAATTTCTTACAGTTGTCATCGATAGTTTCATGCATTGCTCATATTCGAGCAGCTTTTAGTGATATTTTAAATTACAAGTTTTACTCTTCTTTAACTTTAATCCACACTTAAAACTGAACCGGTACTCATTTCCCAATCTGCTTATATTCTTCTGTTAAATTAATCTATTCATTGACTGATTATATTCTAAAAACTATGCTACTTCTTTAAAATTTTCCAACCTCAGTCTACACTCCTATTACATACAAAATTCACAAATTTGCATTTATATTAAATTTGCATAATATGGCTTTAAACTTTACGTGTTATTTATTGATTATTATACTTCATTATTCATATTAATACATAATGATTAAATACTCGCAATAATTAAGAAATTTTCACTTTTATGTTCAATCATAAATTCCAGTTATCATTTGTTTAACAATATCTCAATTTAAATTTATCTACCCCGTACTTTCAATAATTTTAGATATAAAAATCGAATCTGTTCGAACGGGTTTCTTATGCATTGATTCTGGTGCTATCGTTCAAACTTGATACACATTATATATTCTTGAATATTCGAATTTATCTTTTTGTTACGGTAACGTTTACAATCTAATTATAGAGTTACACATCAAAAATATCATATTAGCCATGGGCATGTAATATTCATTTTAATTTTCTTGCATATATCTGTAATTTGTAATGTATTTATTTCATTGTCTATACTTATTATCAATAAGTGCTGTAATAGAAATTTTTTTATAGAAGGCATAAGCAGGGATTTAAATCAGAATATACAAAGAAAATAAAAAGGAATGAAATCTTATTTGGAATCAGGTGATCGTAATAGTCAATTATTCTTATAATTCCTTTCGAAATTTCAGTACTACTTTATAGACCGAAGTAGATTTAAATAATGACATTTTAAAATAACAGTTATTTTATATGAATTTTGTTAATATCAAATGATCTAGTAAAGCAAAATTAAGTTCTGCAAACGTTTTTATATTTTCATATATATATATGTATGTGTGTGTGTGTGTGCGATCATTTTCATATCTTACTGTATTACTTAATATTAATTCGGAACTTTTGCAGCAAATTAATGGCTTTTATATGGGATAGTAGTAGATTGGATTTTGAAGCGGCTCAAGATTGCGAATTAGTAACAGCGGGAGAATTATTTGGACGTTCTGGTTATGGAATTGGGCTTCAGAAAGGTTCACCTTGGGCTGATGCGGTAACTTTGGCAATTTTAGATTTTCACGAAAGTAAGTTAATATAACGGGTTGTTAAACAATTTTCTGTAGGCGTTCAATTAATGGCTAGGTCGCTCTCTTATTAGCAACAATGTTTTTTAGTCTAATGTTCAGTTATGTTCAGTTTTTCCATACTGCCGAGTAAAAAATAAAAAAATTAAATATTATGTAAGTCTTATTTCATGCATCTACACATTAATTTCAACAAACTTAATTTAATAAATAGACATTTATATATTGAAGAAATTGCTATTTAGTGGACAGAAGAGATTATTTTTAAATACAAAAGTATGAATGTAACTATTTACAAGCTACTGTACTTGTAAAGAGAGATCCAAAGAGTAATGTTACTGTTTCAGGCATCTACTGTCCTCTGAGACATGTTATTACACCCAAAACCAATTTAACAAATATCTAAAGACATTATGTACAAATAAAACTAGCTATTGATGAAAACTTGTTTCATCAGGAACTCCAACTTACTGGCCTACAGAATGCAGGTTTTTGTGGAATTTTTTCCTGTAATTTTCTTTAACATTGTAATTCTAGTTTAATTCTTTGTTTGTATTTATAATTAACAATAAGTGTATCGGTTAAGGAATTTCATTTTTTTTCCCGGAACGATATTATATAATTTTAATGTTTGTTTATACTGTACCCTACAAATATCAAATACAAATTTTTTCTTTCTTTTTTTCTTTCACTGAAAATTCCAGGCTTTTAGACTTCTTCATAGTAATACGGTTATCAATAAACTACATTAGGACTTTATAAAAACTGTCCAAGAATCAGCTGGGGCAGCTACACCAGATCACAAGAACGAATCATTCAAATATTATCCATCATAAATACGTAGAGAAGTTGCTTTAAAGAGGAAACTACGGAAGTTGTGGCAAAATAATAGAAATCCGGTGGATAAAACTAAATTAAATAACCAAACTAAACGACAACTGCTACAAAATTATAAGAATAAAACATTTAGTGATTATTTATATAATTTGTCACCCACTTTTCAATGCGACTATAGACAGGTTGAAAAAATACATCTAATTAAAAAGTTAAATGGAAAATGGGCCCGTGGTGATCTAGAGAAGGCCGAAGAATTTGGGAATTATTTACCTGATGTCTTCCAATACAAAATCCTGGAACAGAATCCCTAACAACACCGCTGTTTAAGTAGATCAGAAGAATATTATTCAATTTACATCCCCTGGAGAAATCAAAACAATAATTCAAACTATGTATCCGAATAAAGCCCCCGAATACGATTTAATTACAGCGAGGGTTTTAAAACAGTTACCACGCAAAGGCCTTGTCCTATTAACTTGTATATTTAATGCTATACTTCGTTTACGATATTTTACTATCCAATTCAAATTCTCGCAAATTATTATAGTAAAGAAAGCAGGAAAACCTGCAGAGCAACTAACATCATACCGACAAATCCCTCTGCTTCTAGTTCTTTCTAAAGTATATGAAAAGCTAATACTAAAAAGGATGAAACTTTTCTTAGAAAGTAAAAACCTAATACTGGAACACCAATTTGGTTTTAGAGTTGGTCGTGGAACTGTGGAACAAGTCCACCGTATAGTCAGCATTATTGAAGAATCCTTGGAGTCTAAGAAAATATGTGACGCAGTTTTCCTTGATGTTAAACAGACGGTTGATAGAGTGTGGCACGAAGGATTGCTTTATCAAATCCGGCGCCATCCCCCATATAAGTTTTTTGAATTATTTAAATCGTACCTTGTCGAACGATATTTTGTTGTAAAATATGGAGATGAAGAATTTCGGTTGCATCCAATAAAAGCCGGTGTACCGCAAGGTAGTATATTGGGTCCGATGATTTACCTAATTTATACAGCAGATATACCTGTACCAAATAACACAGAAATTGCTAATTTCGCGGATGATACAGGTATTATTTGTTCCGACTCGTCTTTAGAAAATGTTGAAATTAATTTGCAATCAGCAGTTAATACACTTTCAATATGGTTCAAGCGGTGGCGTATACAAATCAATGAGAAAAAATCAACTCGTGTAATATTTACAAATAAAAAAATTTCCAATATCAAAAATATTAATATCAACAATGTGATAATTCCAGTTAAAGATCAGTAAAATATCTAGGAGTCCATTTGGACAGACAACTAACCTGGAAAAGCCACATAATAGCAAAACGTAATGAATTAAATATAAAGTTTAGGAACATGCTTTGGTTTATCGGAAGAAAATCGGAATTATCACTAGTGAACAAGATATTATTGTAAAATCAAATTTTAAAGCCTATATGGGCTTATGGAAGTCAACTTTGGGGGTGTGCTAAGCATAGTAATATAGCGATAATACAACGCTTCCAAAATAAAGCATTAAGAACTATCACAAATGCACCGTGGTATGTAAGCAATCTTACATTGCACACGGACCTAGGTGTTACATCCGTGAAAGATAAAATACAAGAAATAGCTAGTGAATATGGCGATAAATTGTATTATCACATAAATACTTTAGCTGTTGCTCTGCTGGACAACTCGACAGAAATCATGCGGTTAAAACGAACAAAACCTACACATCTGTTATGAATAATCAGCAACAAACACAAAGTATTAAAATACGTTTAGCGAAAATCCTTATCGCTGGATAAGGAATTTCACAAGTCAATCGCTGTTTTTTTTTCAAAAGTTTGCTAGATAGGTTAGAGTTACTGGCATAATTGCGGAAATTAAAAAAAAAATGTATCGAATAGTATATATAAATAATCCTTCAAATACATTCAAAACTTATGAATATATATAAACAAATACTTTTTAGTCAAATGGCGTTGGGTGCAAGGCATATTGGAGGTCCTCGTTGGAGGTATATGGATTATATGCGACTTGTATTAAATGAATGCGGTAAAGAGCTTGACAGTTTGGAAGAACTTGCTCAAGGATAGATCAATTTGGAAGTATATTGTTAATGACCTTGATATCGCCAAAAAGAATGCAGATACAGCGGTCAAAAATAAAACACGAAAACGTATGCAAGATGCCTCAGAAAAGTGTAACTCGGCAGAGGGCGTGGACATATGTAATCATTGCGGAAAACGGTGTGCCACCAAAATTGGACTTTTCAGCCATCTTAGGAAACATAAACTGTGCCCCATACTCGATACCGAGTGTACTAATGATGATGATTTTATATATATATATATATATATATATATTTATCATCGTTGTCATATTATTCGTTGCCGAACATCGTAACTAGGCTATTGTAAGCTATTTTTTGCATCAAAAATTGGTTAGTATTCCAAATTACAATTTATCGTTTCTAACTTTTATGTCAAATTTTTTATTTACAATATAAAATAAATTGTTTTGGTGCTAGAAAAAATAAATATTTGTATTAACACAAAATAGTTTGAAAATTTAGGAAAGATCTTAATATTTAAATTTTTTTATTATGCTATATCCTCGAAATTAAAAATCATAATCATGGTGCACCATAATTATGTTAAAAATAAAATAAATAAAAGAAGTACTATTTATACAAACGGTGTGATGCGATGACAATAAAATTAAGCACATATAAATAAATAATTATATAGAAGTATTTATTCGTTGATCAAGAATTTAAAAATATGAATACGATCATATTTTGTGTGTTTAAAATTCAAAATAAACATAAATATGCATAGACGACGTCATGTATAATTTTTGTGACGTCATTTTGATGTTTAAAACGGTGTTCGATCAAAATTTGTTCTCTAAATTTTAAATATAATTTTCAATTCATTATAAATTATCAATCACGAATCGAAACGAGTCGATTTAATTTTATTTTTCAGTATCGAGTTTTAGGGAAAAAAATTAAAGATTTGCTATTGCAGGTGGATTTATGGAAAAATTAGATAATAAATGGATATTACAAGGTAACTTACAGAATTGCGAATTTTACGAAAAAACGCCTAATACTTTGGGATTAAAAAATATGGCCGGCGTGTTTATCTTGGTAGCGGGTGGTATCGTTGGCGGGATTGGATTGATCATTATCGAAATGGTTTATAAAAAACATCAATTGCGCAAACAGAAAAAATTAGAACTGGCTCGTCACGCTGCTGAAAAATGGAGAGGCGTGATTCAAGTAATAAAAATGCGAATTTTAAAAATTTCATTTTATTAAATACTATCGCGTAGCGGAAATATTGTTAAAATTTTTAATTAAAACAAAACAAGATGTAATGGCGGCTCATACATTAAAGGTTGCCATGGTTGCACAACCATCAGAGAAATATCCATAACAGCATAAAAATTGATGATGTAATAAAATAGTTAAAAGTACTAATTATTTTATAGATTAAATAAAATAAGTGAATTTTAATTATATTTTTCGTAGAATATATTATGAAAAGTAAAAAAAAATCTTTAAAATGGTGTTTTGAAATGCCTAGTTACAACGCTTAGTGGTTGCACACTCCATGCAACCTGAAGAAGACATCGGAAAACCATATACAATATGGTAATTTTGGGTTTAACGCTATTATGGGTGTGTAGAGTTTACATAGGAGCTGTTTTAGCGACTGCTGGTTGCAATCGTTGAAGTACACCCACTTGACACGAGAGAATAGTTTCTTCTCGTCGTATTGTTCATAACACGTGGTTATCGTTGCGTGCGCACACTAGTGGCCAATAAACGAACGAGTCTATCACTTATATTTCATCTTTTTCTGAGATTAGTTTTTCTTCCTCAAATTTCTACTGGTGTTTCTTTATTTTACTATGTACACTTTCGCGTGTGTTTCATTTCCTCTCTCCACTTTATGTTGTTCATATTATAGTTGATTGATCATTTCATTTTCAGAGAATTGTTTTGTGTAAATTCTGAAAAAATAAGAATACTTTATTATACGTAGTTTATCGAATTGTTTCATTTTAGTATTTTAATTTTCTAATTGTATAAATTTTGTATTTGTTCATACGAAAATAAATTTTTAATATATTTCGGTTTATTTAATATTACAATTTTTTATTTTGGTATTGATAATCTAACTTCCTAACTTTTAGTTTTTCTGATTACAGATTTAAAAGGTTCTTGTACTTGCATTACAATTTGTCGACTTTGATATTATTAATGCTACTTTGTGATGTATGAAGTAAACAATTTTTTTGCATGCATGTTGGGAAATGGGTAAGATGTAATTGCAACCGCTAGATTTTCTAACTACGAGCCGCCACTGAACGAGAGTGAACAAAAGAGATACATAGAAAGATGATGATCGGAGACTTCGATCGTCTATGTTATAATCTGCTCGAGAATAGATACATAGAGAGATGATGATCGGAGACTTCGATCGTCTATGTTATAATCTGCTCGAGAATAGTCGATGCAAAAAGAACACAAGTGCATTATCATATAAGCTCTATTCAGATATTAGAGACTTCCTTTTGAATTCATTTTACACATCTTGGCTGCGAGTGAACTGTCAAGTTCACAACCGATTACCAACCGAAGTATTTAAAAAACATATTAAATATTTGTTAATTAAAGAATGGCAGATAAGGTGTGACAATGAAGCAACAAGCAGAAAGACCTATGATTTCGTGTCTGATATAATAAAAAATTCAACATCAATTTTTACAATGCACACCTACTTACAGAACATAGTAAATTTGGATCTTATTTATATAGATTCAAACTTGGCTGGATGGTCCTGGGTATGTCTGTTGCTCAATGAATGCGTCTGATGATATCGGACACATACAATATTTGAGTGTCCATCCTCTGCTATTCGATCAAAATATAATATTAATAAATCTGATGTGTATCCCTTAAGTAAACATCGGGAAATTATGCATTTTAAGTTTAAAATTATCTTATAATAATGTTGACTAGATATGGTGGTCTCAAATAAATGAAAACAATAAAAAAGGAATAAAAAATATTTCCACACTTCTGACAGTGCAAACGTCTAACAACAGCGTGGTCAGCCCTATAGCGTTATATGTAATAGAATTATTATTAAATGTGCATGTATATATATATATATATATATATCTTTAAATTGTATCATATATGTAGAGTTATCTTTAATTTTGATATGAAAAATTATTTTTTACACACATTGCTGATGGATCAAGGGACCACGTTTATTCATCTATTATCCATCCTATTTATAAGTTACACTCTGCGAGTAATCAACATATACATGTATTCCTTTATGTTCTTTTTTATGTTTTACCTGTTCACGTACACTTAAAACATTTTTTTAAAAATTAAATTAACTTGCCCCACCGAATAAACTCGAACTGAGGAGCCATTTAAAATAAAAAGAAACCTTTGTATATGATTATCATAATCGAACTTTAACTGAACTTTAATTCTCCTGAAATTTCGTATCTCAAATAATTTCATTCAGCTTAATCGTCTACATGCCGGACATATATCGTCATCACACCGTTTTCTTTCCCGGGTTACAAATGATTTATTTTCTATATCAAGTTGTAGATCGCTTCTCTGTTTTATGTGTACCGGTGTTACGATCGATTTAATGTGTCCCTCCTAGCTTCACACGACGTACATCTAAATAATAAATGAAAGAATATTAATCGACGTATAAACGGATATATGTTTATTTATTTTTTTTAAATTCCAGAAACGTAAAGTTCTGCGATCATCTATGTACGAGCAACGAAGATTTAAAACGAATGGCGGCCTAAGCGATGTTAGTGTACCTTTAAGTTTATCCGTTGAAGCGTTACCCAAGATGTTTTAAGAAATAAAATGTTCCACGAGATTCGTTTCGAAAGTTTTAATTGTACAATAGGATTTTGGGTCTAAAAACGGCGGCGATATTCATATATATGTATGTATGGAATAATTCAAATTTAAAATTATCATTTTATCCGATCGTCGTAATTATAATTTTATTTCGCATCTATTATTAAAAAAATTTCATAACTTTTATTACATCGAATTAAATGGTGTTATCGCCCATAAATCGCTACGAGTAAAACGCTTCCATGCTATCATTACCAAACGAATTAAGGTATTTTAAGAAATATTAATATAGCTGTTTAATCCATTCTGCGATTTTAATTTATTCGCACATTCTCGAACATTTCTAATAATAATAAGTATAAAAGGAAAAAAGAAATTTTTCACCGATAATTCATTAAATAAACGACAATTATTATAAACAAATATATTATACGTATATTTCTGTAATAATTCGATATTTACTAAACGCTAAAAAATATCTTACATTTCGCGATGATTTCTCCGAATTATATATATACCAATAATCGAAGATTCGGTGCTCGTGGCACAAAAGTTTTTCATCGTGATTTAACTCTTAATGATCACGGAGAAAACAATGACAACCCGTATTCTGTATAACATCTTACGCATTAATACCTCGAATGCTAGACCATTTTGTACGTAAAATGAACAATATGAACATTATGTAGGTATTACGTACGCATGTACATAAGCATGTGTGTAAGAAATAGAAGAAACATTAAAAAAAGAACAGTTGTAGCCTACGAATTATAATTATTTACGCGATTTATTTTTTACATTGCTGGGAAAAATATAACATTCTTTAAGTACATATTTATAGTATACTTACGTATGGTCTCGTAGATATATATTCAAGAAAAAGAGTGAATAGAGAAATTCACGGACGCTATAGAGAAGGTGGAAAAAAACTAATTGTACCAGAACTATAAATATGAGTAGTTGGAAGACGAAGAATATCTTGATCCAGGAGTAGATAGAAAAATACATATCGTATCCCTATATTCTGTAGATGGTTATAATAGTGTTTGCGCGTGCGTACGTATATATAAGAGTATATTTATAGAAATTAGGAAATAGGTAGTAAACAAGATGGGTTTTTTATTATTATTATCATTTGTACAGCCCCTCTCCTCCGCCACGTGAATTATACTTCCGATTTGCACACGAGGAAAAATATGTAATCTATAATGGATTATTGACAAATATATATATATATATATACGATATTTCGTAAATCTACTGAAAAAAATATATACACGCATTTCCGATTGCGAATATTATCGAACCGAATCGAAATACCCGCGACTGTCGAAATATTTTAATCTAAGAACGGCCGCGTCTTGAAATTTTCGACCGTAATAGGTGTACGATAAAGCTTCGTAGTCGATAGATTGGCCGTCGTCTTTATTTTTCTGAAATGTCGGCTGATCTTTCCGATCGGTTAACATCATGTTTAAGAAACAACAGACGAACACGACGTAAAGATCTCGATGTTCGTCTATACTCCGTTTGAGTTCGTCTATCGTAAGCGGATTTTCACGACAGTTCAAGTCGATTAACGTCGTCCGATTGAATTGATCGACGTAAATTCGCAACAGATCGTCGTAATGCGTCTTGTAAACGTCGAATTTCGCCGCTACCGTTAAAAAATATATCAAATCGACAGCCGGCGGACACCAGCGGCAAGTTTGAAAATCGATCATACGCACGTCGGCTATACGATAATCGTCGTATTTAAACAACATATTACACGTCCAATAGTCGCCGTGATTTAATACGTTCAATCGATCGACCGTTTTGTTGTTCGCTTGACCGATCAATTTCGGAAAATCGCGTATCAATCGATCCGTCATCGTTAGTAACTTCGCGGCTAATTCTTTCCCTCCGTCGTGGACTGTATCCGTCAAAGACCGAGCCATATTTCGTATTCCAGTCTGTATCATCGACCGGTAATAATCTTCGCAGTAAAAAAATTCGTTCTTAACTTTTTCTAATACGTCCGGCGTCGTCTCGTTTACGTAATAAGTTGCCGCGTGAAACGTAGCCAACGTTTTCAAAGCGGCGGCGCAATGATCGAAATCTAACTGTTCTATTCGATCTGCCGTTTTATAACCGAATTGTTTTAAATCGTCCAATATGATAATTAGCGGATAATCCGTCGAACGATAACTAGGCGCCGTTAAGTATCTGTTCAATAGTTTCGAAATTAACGGCAACACCCGATTATACATGATGCTTTCCTTTTCGTACATACCGCTTTGTTGGAATATATCGTAAGCCGGTACCGTGTACGGTATCTTCAGCAATAGCACCTTCTTCGACTGTCGGCCGTTTCTACGTTGAAACGTCGCTTTGATTCGTCGTATCTCCGAACAGAAATTAAGGTCGTTGGTAGAGGATTGTTCGTCCGTTTCGTAGCTTAATTGACAGATTTCGTCGTTCGCGTCGCGACAATCGTGGTTTAACGCTTCTAATAAAAGTGCTTCGGTTATCATAACTATTTCCTTAAATACTTTAAAAAAAGAAATATATATATATATTATATATAAATTTATTTTCGTTTGAAATAAAAAAAAACAACGATAATAATAATAGCAATATTTCTTAACGAAGCCGAGTACATTTGCGCGACATTATAATTCATCGAAATTAAAAGCTATTCCGTTCGTTAGAATTTCTAGTAGATAAAAATTGTGTTAGTTGATTTTCAATGACGTAACAAATTTAAGATGGAACATGTTGGTGAATAATTCCGTATGCGTTAGACGTAAAAAAGATTATAATCCGGGCAGATACATTCTCGGAGTATTCAGATAATTTAATATCCTCGGACGCGTAAATGCGTTCTTATCATATCAGTTCTTTGTTCACGTGTTCAATTTTCGGTTTTTATTGCGTATCTTTATTTTTAAAATCGGACCGTTGTTCTATATCTTAAACACGTTTAATATACAAAAATCCGGTGAGATTATTCCATATTTTAATTTGTCTAACCATCGGTGGGGGAAATTATTTTTATTTTTATTTTTTTTTCTACGGTGTTTTTCGTGCCAGCGCACATGTGTATGTGTCTGTATACATTCACGGGATGCTAAAGCCTACGTCGCCATTACCGCCTAGTAATAATAACGTGTGTCAGAAACAAACAATGTTGAAACAACTGTTGTCGAAACAATCGACGATAATATTATCGATTTTTCTGTAGCCCCGCTAGTGTTACAAAAATCTGGAAATTCTTTGAACATTAAACGACAACTTTCTAAATCCAGCAATAGCGATAGTGAAAGTTATACCAAATATAGCGAAGAAGACGACGATAATGCGTGGCTGCAGATTTCGAAGGTGTTAAGACAATAAAGTCTGCCGATCAAAATAATAAAAACGATCATGATGCAGCCCAAGTCATCAAAAATAAAAATCGTTTTTCCATACTACAAAAGGTTGACGTAAATAATGAAACAGTTAATGATAATCAAGTAAGCAAACCGTCTTAATAATTTATTTGTTACGTTTTTGTTAGTAGCTTGATAATGACTTTATAGTCTAAAACCTTCGCTGATGTAATAATAATAAAAAAAAATCTTCGATTTTGTTTTGTTAATTCATAAAATCACTACTCTCCAATACATCAACATTAGTAAAACAGAATGACTACCGCCTATATTCGCAAACAATGTTACAGATTTTCAAAGGATGAAAATTGCTATCGAAAAAACGATAAAAAATGGTGGCTTGCCGTAACCTGGAAAATAACAGAGTAAAAGTTGACGTGAAAGAAGCTTCTGCTTATCGTGATTTCACTACCCAGAAGATTAATTTTTATACTTCTCAAATAAAAAGTGAAAGATCGTATAGAGTTGTACTCATTAGTTGATACAAACGATATTATGGCCGCTTTGAACGAAAAAGGCTTTCAACTGCGTCAAGTGATAAATATCAGACACCATCTCACTAAACAACTCTGCCATTATTTTTCATTGACCTCGAACCGAATGAACTTAATAAAGGTATATTTATCAACTTAAATATTTACTCAATGTTAAAATCAATGTTGAGCCTCCAAGTAAAAATTTTGAAGTACCTTGAATGTAAACGATGTCAACAATTATGGGCATACGTAATGCTTTTATAATCGGCCTTTTATGTGTGTTAAATGCGCGTCTACTCACCCTTCAAACAAATGCTCCAAAACTAAAGAAACTCTTATCGAATATGTACTGTGCATCACTCTGCGAATTATAAGAGTTGCACAATTTATAAGGAACTACAGAAAATGCCTATCAAGCGAGTGAACAGCTCACATCTAAAATTCAACGCTACGACTAAGATGCATGACGTACCTAATATTAGATTCAACGGCCGCAAACAGTCCAATCACACACGCAATAGTTGAAAACTTTACACATTACATCTCTTGCCTTGAGGGGACATCCTTCAACAGCTGTACAGCAGCAACCAGTTAATTCTGTCCAAGTTTGCCTAATGGCCGTCTTAACTCGCTTCGAATAATTGCTTGAACAAATGAACAAGCAAAATCAGATAGATTCTAACTAAGCTCATCATGAAAATTCTTCCGTAACAATGAAATCACTCCGAATCGCACTTTGAAATGGCAACCGTCTAACGGAGTAGCGTTTAGAAACAGAACCGTTTCTTCGGTTACAGAAATTTGATGTGCTTCTTGTTATAGAAACGCATTTTATTAACAAAATGTTTTTTTAATGGCTACAGTTTGCACCATACCCAGCACCCCGATGGAACTGCTTGCGGATAAAGTGCTATATTAATACGAAACGGTATTCAACATTACCAGTATAATTCTTACCAACAAGATTATACCCACATTACAAGCGTTATTGTGAAATAACTTTAATCTTTTGTATTGGCAGCAGTGTACTGTCCGCCTCGATACGCAATAAAAAATTATTTGTTTGCTGACTGTTTCCAATATCTGAGAAAAAGCTTTATTGCTGGAAGCGATTATAGTGTTAAACATACTTTACGGGGATCGAGATTAATCACAAAAAAACTATCACCTCTTATATGGTAAACCAGCCTACTGGCCGACTGATTGTAATAGAATACCCGATTTACTAGACTTTTTTTGTAATCAAGGAGATATCGTTACATTACACTGAAGTTGAAGAAAGTGTTCACTCACCAGTTATCCTTACAATAAGTACTAATATTATAAGCAGAGAAAATCCGCCATTCCTTACAAATAAACAAACGTTCGGGGAGAATTTCCGTATGCTAATTGCAAACAATATAAATCTTGAAACTCGGCTTAAAACTGTTAAAGAGTTGGAAGGAACTGACGATTCCCTAACAAAAACCATTCAAAACGCAGCGTAGAATTCCACGTCAACTGAAACATCGATTACTGATGTTATTACAAGTTATCCCATGGTAATGAAGGAAAAACTAGCTGAAAAACGCAGAGCTCGTAGGAAATAGCACAACATCAGGCATCCGTGTGACAAAAACTTTATACAATCAAATAGATAGGCAATTAAGAAGACTTTTGCAAAATGAAAGAAATAAACGTTTGCAAAGTTTCCTGCAGAGTCTAAGTGCTTTTCGTGACAAGAAGAACTCCCTTTGGAAAGTAACTAAGAAAATTAATCAGGTAAAACAACACCACAGCACTTATAATTAACGCCTCCAGTGCTAGCCCATTTTGTACGTAAAAATAACGTACAATGTATTAGTCGCATTGTTCGTCAACGAACAATACGACGATAGTATCTAGGACGAATAATTATTTATCGTGTTTCAAATAAATATTCGTATTTTTTATCCTTTTTATCTTAAAATTCTCTTAATATACCTTAGACATATTTGAACGAATATATTAATAATATTACTATTATTTTAATGTCGCAATTAGTGTACTTATAAATATTTCCCTCAATTCTGAAATAAACGTATTCCTTAAACTCACGACCTATCCTTAAAAAGCAATAATAAATGTTTACAAATATATATATATATATATACATATTCATAATATAAACAACAAGAAATGAATTAAAATCTATTAATGCTTTTTATAAAACAATCACAAAGCTTTTCGGCTATCCAGTGAATATAGAAATATATTATATAATAAAATTCGTCAATTTTAATAAAAGACAGAAGTTCTTATTTATTTTTATTTTCTGTGCTTTTCTGTTATAACATAATATCCACTGATTGTAGATTGTGTTCTTTATTATTATATTCACTATCAGATTTTAGTTTATAAATACTAGTTTTAATTTTGTTAATTTTCGTAAATTGTATATATAAATTAGTATTTTTACATTTTATATTTCATATATATTGTGTATATATTTTTTTATATGTTATCTGTATGTTCACTTGATAATGGTTTAATAGCAAAAATGATTTGTGATTGTTTTATAAAAAGCGTTTAGTAATTTCAACTTCTTTCTTGTTGTTTATATATATATATATTTTTAAATCACTACATTTCACACTTTAAAATTATTAATAATATTTACGTATATTCATAATATGTTTTTATATTAATAGATATAACACGGTGCGGTAATATCGTTGACTTACTTTTTCGATAAAACAAAATGAAACATGCGTTTACGAATCGTGCGAACTTAATAGGGGCCAAACTGTTAGAATGAAATGTACAGACACGATACCTGTCATTATATGCTGGTTGTAAACTCGTAAGTCTACATGATGATATACAGTCCGATATCGTTATCTAAATTTACTATTTTTGTTTGATTTTACAAACAAATTAGACGTTTATTGTTACATCGACGGTACACAAAAATGACATATTTGCATGAGTAGTCACCTTTAACATTGCAATATCTCTTTCCTATCTCCCTAGGCTTCTTTTTTAATTCTGAATCGCACGACCCGAATCTTATCTTTAATAGAATGTCGCATTTATTATGTGATTATTTACCAAATTCACGTTTTCTGAATTAGTAACAACCGAATTGTTCACGCGGTAGATAAAGCAAATAAATACATTCGGCACAGTACGATTTTATTAACATATTACGCGACATTATTACTATTATTATTGTTATTATTGTATACTTTATTGCAAAATAATAAACACAAATTGTTAATTAATTAACGCGTATCATGCTGACTGCGAATGCGTAAAAAATCTGTGTACGACGAAACGTGAGAGATGAAATATGCTTAATAAAAACATAGTAATTTTTATATGCCTATTGTAAATTTATAGTAAAAAATCTGTAAACATGCGTACGGAAAATTTAAATACGTAATTTTACTCTTTATCACTTCCTACAATAAATGAATCGAGTGTTCCTCTCCACAAAAAAAAAAAATGCTTAAGCAACCTCGTAAAAAATAATATGTGTACAAAATCTAAAATAAACAATGGCACAGTTTGGAAGTTAGCTTTTGTAAAAAGAAAAAAAAGGATTATTGACGTCACATAGTATCCAACAACGTAGATTCGAAGAAAAATTTTATTAAGAAGACGCAAGTAAATGAACTATGTGTGTACAGACATAATGAATGTTTGATGCAAATGATTGTACGATGTTTGGAAAGGAAAAAGAAGTAGAATTATATAAGATATAGTGTGGCGCACAAGCAAAATGTTACGGAAACACGATGAAAATGGCGCTATCCGTAAAATTCTGAAATGTATTTCAACTGTCTACCAACCTTAGCATTAGATTGTGGAATGAAAGATAACATATTTTACACGTCTAAAGAATTAAAAACGTATATTACTTTTAAAGATGACGCTACTTTTAATTTTTGTAACCTACACCGAAAATTATGACTGTACCTTGCAAAAGCAGATAAAAATAACCAACTGTCGGATGAACGTTAGAAACATTCGATACATACTTAACGATAATTTTTTTTAGCCCGAATAAAAGCAGCATATATTAATAACGAATTAATTTTTTTAAAATATATATATATTATTATTTTTTCTTTCGAATAGACCAAATTAGGACCACAGTATTTCAACTGTTTCATTTATTTTTGTTTTGATTCCTTCTGTATTGCTGCATTCGCTGTTGATGTTGTTCTTGCTTTTCTTCGATCCACTTTTTGCCTGCGCGCAATTTCGGTTGGACTTTGAATTTGCCATATTCCGCAATTTTTTTCCTCGATAGATGACGGTTTTCGATGTTACTCGGTTCAATGCCAACTGCGTTTAAATCGCTTTCTAATTTCTATTCTTCAAATTCTGCATGTAAGTGAATATTAGGTTGATTAACGGTGTTGAGTTCGACCGTTTAATGTGACCATAAAACCTAATTCGACTTATTTTTATCGCGTCAAGTATCCGCATACTTGTATATTTCTTCATTAGAGGTTAGCCTACATTCCACGTTTACTTTAGTTGGTCCTAAGATTTTTCGTAACACTTTCCTCTCTTTTTATGTAATTCTTCGATCACATGCTCTTTGTATTTAATGTCAAGCTTTCTGCTGCATATAATACTTCGGATTAAATGACTGCACAGTAATATCGTAATTTCGCATTACGCGACATACATTTTTTGTTATAAACGTTCTTTGTCAATTAAAAAGCTGCTTCTAATTTGTTTATTTTAGAACTTATTGCTGTTTTTTCTAAAATATTGGGTTTAATCCCTCCCCCAGGGGTACACATATATGTGTAACCGAGGAACTCCGAGCTCAGGGGAAAGGACGCGTAAACAAGTGGTGGATAATGGAACGTCCTCCAGATATGGATTGACAAATAAGCAACCGCGAATCATGAGCGATGATACAGCAGGGTGCAGTGGAAAGACTGGGAAAACTTTTCTTATAAAATGCTGCATAAACCCGTTAAAGGCATCATGTCCAAGCGAATATGGCAGCTGTAAGCCTAAATCCAATTCAAAATCCGAAAACATCTGT
Source organism: Coronaproctus castanopsis (assembly GCA_032883995.1). NCBI lineage: Eukaryota > Metazoa > Arthropoda > Insecta > Hemiptera > Monophlebidae > Coronaproctus > Coronaproctus castanopsis. Next base: position 120,703,805 of record CM065052.1, on the reverse strand, counting down.
TCTCCATGTCAAGAGCGGCTGCAACTCTATCTCTACGGCTAACAATCGTAATAGTATTTAGGTCGGTACATAACCGCCCCAAGAACATGATGGAAAAATAATTTATATAAGATTGATGTGACATATATATATATATATATATGTCACATCGATCTTTCTACTGCAATTGACAATGATAAAATAAACACGAATCCACCTAATATAACATAAACATAAATATTTTGTTTTTATTTATCAGTTTCCTAATAGAAAAGTATCGATGTCTATTTATTTATATTATTAACGTTTTATTAGTACATCCTTGTTGTCATCTCACGTGTATGAGGTGAGGAAGCAAGATATATTTGTTGATACTTATTGTCCTAATGAAGGTTATGATCAGTGTTTAATACTAGCAATATTCAGCTTCTACTCCAACGCACGTGAAATTCTTGTATTCTAATGATAAAAAGCGCAACTTTTCCGAAACGTCAAAGTTATGAAAATTAATGATGTGTTGTTTCCAAAAAAATTATTATCCAGCAGGAAAGTAATTTTAAAACTATTTAAAGAACTTCTTAAAAATATTATAAATATTGGAAAATTATAATCATTGAAATCATGTTGTATTTATACTGAGTAAAAACATCTATAGAATAATGGGTCTATAATATACAATTATTTTATTTACATATACAAGACAATTATTGTTTTTTTTTTAATTATTTTAAAAATAAATATTAACACCATAACAAGCAGGAATTTGATGTTTACTTTAAACTAAACCTTTTTTTTTGTTTTTTTTTACAATGAAGTATTTTGAAACAAATAATATCGTATATAAATATTACCTAATTTTAAGAAATATATAAATTTATTTAAAACAAAAAAAAGTAAACAAAAATATTTAAAAAAATGGAAATATTTAAAACATGTCCAGACGTAAAATATGCTTTGTTAAATCGAACTAAGGGTGGACGAAATAGTTTAATTATGCCAGCGTATGGAAATCCAATTCAAATTTAGGAAGAAATAAAATATAAGAATATGTATGATTTGCAATATTATTTTAGTTTGTGCATTACAAATATTATACATAACGCCAAAAAAGAAATGATTTAAAGACGTTATATGTCGATTTAGATTTGTGCCATGACGAATGACTGACAAATTTGGGAAACCGACTGCCAACAGTTGATAAGGATATGGTAAATGTAAAAATAAACGCTCCTCATTCATTAAACAAATCGACTACAAGCAATTTACAGTACATGAAAATAAATAAACGATTTACTAATGTTCATCACAAATAATACATGGAGTTATCTTCAAATTATCACCTGTATCCGTAATATGTGTAATGAAATATCTAGTAGTAGATTTTAAATCAGCGTTTATATGAAACTTGTGAAATGAATCAATGAGTAGCTTCATTTGTTTATTTGAGTGTTCATTTTTACAATCGTTTTAATAGTACGGTCGAAATTGTAGCCATGAAATTTTTGCAAAATTTTAGTCTTCGTTATGACGATTATTATTTTTTTAATCAGTTTCTCAAAAAAAAAAACAAAAAACAAAAACAGTTATTTTCAAACACATTTGATTATGCTATAATTTTTATCCACAACAGCGAATATATCAAAGTTCATCTGCAAAGTTACATAATGCTAAGACAGAGAGTAACCTGGAGAATTTGAGATTTTGCCCTGCGGGAGTTTCTAATAAGTAACCATCAGCTACAGTTTTATTTATGTTTTCTTTTATGTGTTAAATTATATTCTTATCTTTCGAATATATTAAATTTTAATTTAATTACCTGTTATATTTTGATTCATAAAATGGTTCTATATGTGAAAAATCGATACCTTAAGTTCACATAAGAACAAGAATAGAAATAAAAACAGCTCTTAAGTGTGAAAAAATCAGCTGGCATAGTAAATACGGAATTAAAAGAATGTGTATTATTATATAACGTGGTCATACACTGTGGATTTAATTTAAGATTAGTAATAATAAACTTGAAAACTTAATATAAAACAAATAGTGGCCCACTGTAAATATTAAAAAAATATATATAATAGTTTCATAAACGGTCAGAAAAGTACTAATCAGGTTTTCGAGGTTTGTGTATATATATATACAACAACGTATATTTCAACATAATTTACAGTGAGTAGTCACAAACCAAAAATTTTAAATAATAATTACGTAACGCCCAGGATGGCTCACCGTACATCAGAAATAATACAAAGACCCGTAATAAATAAAAGAAGTAATTATACTTATACTTATAATGACAGCAAAAATAATTGAAAAAAAAACTGTACAGCAAAAAACAAAAAATTAAGATAGTAATAATAAAACAAAAGAAAAAACACGTTAGACATTAAATAAATAAAGAAGGAATATTAATTTCTAAAATAGGCGCCGCGAAGCGTTACAACAGGTTATGTTTGAGCCTTCTATGTTTATACTATACATAAATTGGAGTTAATCGTAATTACCGATGGTAGAAATTAAACTATTATCGTGGACTAAGCAGTCATCGCAGAACTTACGCGTTAAATTTAAGATATGGTACTTAATATAAGGCATGTTTAAGGTAGCATGCATGTCAACGATTTTGTGGTATCTAGGGACATTTAGCACACATCTGAGACACCTATTTTGAAATACTTGTAACTTGTTAAAGTTTGTATTTGAAATAAAACTCCAAGCTGGACAACAGTACGTCATTACAGGACGTATAAGTGTTTTATACAGAATTAATTTATTATTTATATTAAGAAATGATTTTCTGTTGATTAGTGGATATATGGTAGATATACTCCTTATATATATATATATATGTTTAGGAAATGTTCGCTTAATATAAAACTCGAGTGATAGTTTTCAAAACAAGTTAAAACGATCTTAAAAACTGATTAATTTTACTATGGTAGACCATAAGAATGCATTAAGAATTTTGTAGTTCGAAATGTAGAAACGTAAAACTATAATTTTGAATAAACATATTTAAGAATTTGAAATGTACGAAAATAATCTATAATTTTTTCATTTCTCACAAACAACTCAAAATGAAGTGGTTATGTAGTGTTATTGAGATCGGAAATCTAACTAATGTTCGCATTATAAATAAATTTTTAATAATAATTGGTAAAAAATTTGTAAATTTAAAAATCTTTAGTTGACCTCTTAGTAACTTGTGTTAATCAAATTTGAATTTTTAATTTGATTAATGGAAAATGATTTATTAGCACAGATGAAAGTTCACAACTTCTGTTGAACAAATATAATGGAAGATAATTTATACGGCGTAAAATATTGGATAACAAAACAAAAATTAATAATGTCAAGAGTTTATTTCAATAGCGGCTACACTGATTCACTGATAACGTGAATTCTCTTTACAATGATTAAAATGAAACGTTTTAAACTCACCATGTGCTCGCCTGTGAATGTGTTATGTATTATCTGTTTATCTTATGTTTATTTAGATACTTTAAAAAAAAATACTTTTATTAATGTTGCGTCTATGTACCGTGTGTAGTAATATTCAAATGGACAATTATAGGTGGATAGACAAAAAAACGAGTTACCATAAGGGTAAGTTAATTTTATATATAGATGATATAAAGTATTTAATGATTAACTAACATGTAAAGTTTAACCATATCTCTTATAAGGTAGGACTCGTGTGTAAATTTATAAGTTGAATTATGGAACCAACGTCAACTATTTGTGTGAAATATACAAATATTAAGAGATTAATAAATTTTTCGATACATTATTATCTATTATTGCTTAGATAAGTAATGAAAAAATAAAGTTCAAATTTATCTTCGTTCCTATGACTAAGAGGGGTTATATAATGAAATTAATTTTCGATATAATTTACTAATCTAAAATAAAAGTTTAAGCTATGATCTGCGTTATGGACATGATCGAATTTTATATAGTTATTTGGTAATCATGGGCTAAACATGAATTCGGCTACATATGAATTCCCTTAAAGAAACTCAAAAATTGACCATTTTTAATATACATACTACATTCGCATAAAAACGACTACTGATGGCAAAATTTTCGAAGAAATTCAATTTTTAGAACCGTGTTTCGAAATTTACTAAATCAACAAGATCGAAACAAAAAATTCGTTGTAACCCCGTTATTTATCATATATTCTATTTAAAATGATTAAATATATTTATTAAAAGCACTGCACATAATTAAAATACGAAAAAACCTTTTTGTAAAAAATTTATACTTCTTTTCAAAGTTTAATATTTATAATAGACAAATGTTTATGCTAATACTCTACGATTGACCTCAATTATCGATTGGTTCATTGGAGCTCTCGAGTATAAATTAAAAATTAAATATTATTTTTAAAATTAATTTATGTATATATATATTTATATATAAGGTTAGGTAAGGTAACAGTATCAAATATTAAGCCGATGAGAACAGGTAACATACGTAACTTTGATCGGTTGCTCAACAGACCGACAAGCGATATTAAGTTAAGATTTTTAAATAACATTTAAACAATTTGTTTAAAAAGAAATTAGTAATATAATTTAAATATAGCCTGTTTCTGGTAATTTAAGTTAATGGGATGCAAAATGGCGGTTAGTGAAGCAATATGACGGTTACTATTTAGGTTATGTGATTACAGTAGTGCATTCTTTTGCTGTCTACACTTTACTGTTCTTACGTTATTAAGTTTATGTTATTTAATTTACCTACTTTTATTATTTTCATCAATTATTTATGTGTTTTAGTTTATTCTGTTTAATTATATTTTATTAAATTAGTTATGGAAAATACATCTGACTCTTATGGATGAGATTTTTAAGTTTTTACCTGTCTTATCAATTAATTTTATAATTATTGCCTGAAGGTGAGTTAATTGAAGACAGCTGAGTTCATAGTGTTTTATATCACTACGTTTCTAAGCGCATGCGTAACTGCTGTAACGAAGGTCACATCCCGGACTGAATTTAATGTTCCTTTCATTATTTGCGGTAACATTCATAAAATGATTTTGTTCACGATTTTCCCTTCAACCACTACTTACTGCTTTAGCATAAGACGTGTTCGAAGTGTTTAATTCGATCGTTTGTTGTTGTGCTACTGGTCTCAGTGTGATCACTCATGGTACCTCTCATTTTGTTTGTAAGTGCAGGAAAATCAGCAGGTATATTTTGCTGCATAATGCCAAGATTTGGTTACTATGAACTGCTTTAACCTGGTTATTTAATTGTTGATGTTTTCTTTTACATATTTCAAAGTATACAGCACAACCTTTATAATTTGCAGGGTGACTGCCACTGCATAAAGCGCAGGTGGGAATAGTTTTTCAGTCTTTAGTACAGTTGGCTGTTAAATGTTGTTTCCCACACTTGACACATCTTGGCATTTTTTTACAAAAGTTACAAGAGTGGCTATACTGTTGACAACGTACACATTGTACAAGACCTCGTTTATGCGGTGTTTCCACTGTTATTTTCATATTTAACAATGACCACAATTGGAATATAGTATTATTATTTTCGTTCGGCTCTAGGTCTATAAAGGAAAGAGGCAATGGCTCTTTTGTTTTTCTAAGTCCCTAATGAAGTGACCTTCATCAGCCAGCGCTAATTTGATATCAACTGATGGATGAATGTTTTTTAACACAACTCGATATGCTCTTTCCTGTTTTACCTGATACATGTGGTATTCAGCCTGAAGGGAATCCAACATTTTTTTTGTAGACCTATAATTTTCAATATCAACTGTTATTTTAATAGTATTTTCATTTATTATTTCAAATATTATGATTAAAAAATATGACCCAGCTGTGCATGACAATGAATGTAACAGGGCAACGTTGTTCAAAGGTTTTTTTTTGGCCAGTTTAAACCTCTATCTAGTTAGTGTATTTTAAATTTCAATGCAATTATGCTGGATAAATTTATATAAACTAATTTGTAACAGGAGACAACAGTTCAGAAACAATTAACTCAATACTTACAGGTAATGTTTGCCACTTTTGTAAAATACTAGATAACAGCTCATCCCTATGCTTTAGAAATTTCAGACAAACCCAAATTTGATGCTCAACACAGTTGTCAACATATCATGTATCACATGTACCATCTGGAATTATGTCTAATTTAGCAAGATGGGAGGGAGAAAGATTATGCCCAGTATGTAGTCTAAATAAAGTTGATATATAATCCCTTGAAACATTCGGGTGTAATTGAAACCATGGCTTGCTGAAAACCATATGAACTCAAAGTAAAGTACTTTTTCCCTTTATTCTGACTTTTGGGGGAGTAATACTGTTGAAAATCCATTACTAAAAATTGTTTAATCTTTGGTAATATTTCAGTCCAATTCCAATTAATGTTCTCGCAAGGTTGATAAATTATAACGTGTTAATTCATCGACTACCTCGTTTCCAGTAATACTACAATGAGAAGGGACCCACTTAAACTTCACTCTAGACCCAATAAAGATGAATAACACGATGTCTCACATCAAAATTCCAACTTGGATATATTGAGATCTGGGAACTTAGACAATTGTAACAGGACACTCAAGGAATCAGAGATTTTTTTTTTGTTTTTGTTTATTTGTAATATTGAACTGCCCAAAGGCATACACACAATACATTTAATATAGGAAAATACATAAGCGAAGGTACGGATTTGGCCAATGCCTTATCATGAACTAAGATTATAATTAGCGTTTTACATAAATCTAAATTTTAATATGAATATGTAAATAAAAGAATGAAGTTATAATAAATCGTGCGGTTTAGTCCGCCTTAATCTACGAGTGTCTCCTTCTGTATTGAGAAGTTCAGCAACAAATCAGAGATGATTAGAATATTCTTTTTCCTCAAATCTTTAATTAGGTACAAAGCTTTGTAAATAGCAAACAATTTTACACCAAATGAGGAACTTGCAAAGGATAATCTGTATACCCTCGATATGCCTTTTTCTGGGTAATATAAAGCCAAAGTACAATTTCCACATATTTTATCTACAAACCCATATGTAAATATGATTTCATAGTGGCTAAATTTTTCATTAATTGCTTGCCCAAATGCAGCATTGTTCATGCTAGAAAGAAGAGTTTTAGCAATATTATTATCAAAGGAAATTAAGTCAATGTCTAATGAAAAAAATAAATCCTGAAAATAGAATCGGTAGAAGGGATGAGAAACATTTTGGATAATTTCAATTGTTTCCAATTTATTATGACTGGAAAGAAGAGGTGGAAGGCTTTTATTTGACCAGTATCTATTATGCCACAGCCTCAATAAACATCGAATTTGTATATTAATCACATTTCACTTTGAGATAAAACTTGTTTGCTATATACTCCTGCCTAAGTTTTAATGGAGGTTCAGCCATCTCTGCATTTAAAGTCTGTAGGGGCGTGAAGGATATCACTCCCAAGCATAATTGAAGAGCCTTATTTTGCACAACTTGTAATTTTTTCACCTGTGTTCTGTTGAGATTTATGAATGGCGCTATATAGTCCACATGGAATCTGATGAGGGATTGATAAATCCGCAGACCTATTAATAAATGTGCACCCCATTTAATACCTGTGATTGCTCAGAGCAGATTTAGACCCCTATCACACTTCTGCAACACAAATTCTGTAACAATTTGCTCCATTCCTTTTTTTTTTTTTTTTTTATTTTTATTTTACATAATTACAACTAGTCCATTTGGACTATCCAGTAATTCTGATATATGAAAGAAAATTAACGTGAAGAGGTTATCCGTCCAGTGACAGGAGCCTCAGAAGAATATGAATAAAATTTGTTAAACAATATCAGTTAATCTCTTTCTTTTTAGCAATGATGTGTTGTTTCCACGTAAGTTTCTGATCGAGTCGCATACCTAAATATTTGGTCTCATCTAGTATTGGTATTTGATTATTGTTTATTGTAACCGGAGCATTATTTGTTCTTCTGTTTGTGAATATTACATGAGCCGATTTGTTTTCATTTATACTTATTTTCCACGTTTTTGTCCACTTGCATATCTGATCTAAGGAATTCTGCAGGTTACTAGCGGCAACGTTTTCGAGGGTATCGGAAGCTAACACAGCAGTATCATCTGCAAAAGTAGCAGTTAGTGTGCTATTTGAAGCCGGAAGGTCAGCTGTATAAAGTATGTAGAACAGCGGCCCTAAAACATTGCCTTGCAGGACACCAAGGTATGGGGTTAATATAATTAACAAAATGGCCTTCCGGAATATGAGGATCAACTGGACTTTCAAACTGTTTTATAAAATTATTATTCCATTCTGTGCTTGTAGGACTTGTACAAGAACAAAATGGATATTTAAACCATTTAACTCTTTGTCATATCACCCTCATGTTTAGACTTGTATTAATACTATTACAAAAATTGCGAAACGTATTTCTTTTTTATACTTTTAAATATCTTTTCGTTCCAGCCTGTTGTTTTTTATATTTAATAAAATTTTCTATTGAAGGAGAAGCATTGTAAGTCGCTAATGTTTTTCTCCTTAGTGCATGTATCGATTACACTCGGCACCCCACCACCAATATCAGCGATCTAGTAGTGTCGGTGAATCTTTTAATTGTAGGTGTTGACTTACTTATGACTGAATGAATAACCTTTTCGATAAATGAGTATTGTTCTGATGTAGACATGGCACAGAAATTGGCTATATTAAATTTTTTAATTTCTTTCTCTATTAAATGTTTGTATTTAGTCCGGTCAATCCGATAGTAATATTTAACTAAAAAACCTCCCGACTGCAACAAAAAGAAGTACTTGCTGAAATTATGTCAGGTAACTTAATTTGTATAAAAACTGGAATATGATTACTACTCATGGGATCTTTTCCTATTAGCCAATCAATCTTTTCACAGATACCAGAGGAAGCCAAAATTATATATAAATTATTAGGAGCCTGATTAAATCTAGCGATTCGTGTGGGCTGTTCTGTGTTTACAATATAAAGGTGATGTTATTCAAACGCATGGTCTTCATAATTATGTACAGATGAACCTCAAGCCGAATGGAGACAGTTTAAATCCCCTAGAATCAAAAAAGGATGTTTGTTCTTTTTCGGATTATGTATTAAATGTTCCCAGTCAACAGAAGTAATTTCATGTTTTGGAGCGGCATACACCACTATTAAGTCAAATTCAAATTTACGTGTTTTAAAAGTGATTCCCAAAATTCAGAATATTCATAGTAAAATGTTCCATTGTCCGTGAGTTATGAATAATGATAGCCACCCCTCCGCCTCTTCTATGTGTACGATCGCAATGTAGGATTTTATAATTAGGAATCTTAAACTGCTGATTTGGTTTGAGCCAAAGTCAAACATAACACGCAGACAGATACTCTTGATCTAGAAAGAAACTCGTAAGTTCTCCCTGACAAACCATAGGCAGACCTACAGTTCCACTGTACTATTTTTATGTCTTTTAGGATATCGATTGTTGCTGAAAAAGATTATAAGATGGATGAAGGTTAATAATAATAAGGAGAACTAAAGTAATATACTATGTAATACAAACATAATGTAACATAAATTTAACTTCCCTGCATGTATAAACAATTTTATGATATATACATACATACGCATATACATATACTAATCTTACATTTATTTATTTATTTTATTTTTTAAAAATATTATTATTTCATATTTTTAGATTTATTGGTTTTCTGAGCTGTTTCTTTCTTAACATTCATGATATTTTGATTTAAGGGCCCATAATCTTTTTTTATAAAAATTGATTTATCTACAATGTCCACAACAGGAATATTATCCTAACTGTGAACGAGCTCATCTTTATCATTAAAATAATTATAATTTTTTTCCTCCCATGAAGCTTGTATATTAATTTTGCTGTAATCCTTCTTTGCTTTAGAAAGGATTCCAGCGGTACTCGGAGGACTAGGAGAGACCTCCGTAAATGATCTCTTGTTAGAGTTAGATCCTGCCAGAGCCTCGAGAGCATATGAATTTTGCCTTCCAGTTGTTTTAAGTCTACATCCTTGTTTGGAAATAGGTGGGTCATTGTACATAGGAATATTTAGTAGATTTGGGATATTCTATCAGCTCGGGGAAATCAATATTATTATTTAAGACCTGAAATCTATTCGAAAATTTAGGGCTATTAAAATTTGTATAAGGCTTGTCCTGCATACTATTTTGTTCAGAGAATAAAGCTCTATGAGCATATGAAAAGGTCTGATTAATTGTAGGAATTTCTGAAGCTGCTTCCGCATAACCTAAATTTTTGTAGGCCATAAATTTTTTTTTATGTCTTCTTGTCTACGTCTTAAAGGTCCGTTTTTGTGTAATTTTCCGCCACTCATCTCTATCGACTGCTTGGTATACGCATTCGACGAAAGACAGGCCTGTCGTTTTCAGTATAATATCCGTCCATCTCATAGGTGTACGTCCGGGTGGTCGCTTTCCTTTAACTTTTCCCATAATCATGGTGCTTCCCATACCTTTTTGGTTACGTATTAAATGACCGAAGAATTTCAGCACTCTATTTACGACAATCGCTGACAGCCTTACCGGAACGCCAATTTCTTTTAACACTGATTCGTTTGTACGCCTTGCCGTCCAAGGAATTCGAAGGAGTCTTCGCCAGCACCATGTTTCAAAGCTGTCAATTCTTCTTGTGTCCGTTTGTCCATGTCTCCGCAGCATATAACATGATAGAAAATATAATCGTTTGGACAAGCTGTATTTTCACACTTTTCGTCGTTATCTTTCCAGATGTTGTTCAATTTCGTCATGGCACTTTTGGAAATTTCGATCCTCCGTTTTATTTTGGCTTGAGAGCCACCTTTATTCTGTATAAGTGATCCCAGATACACAAAGCTTCCAACAATTTCATAGACGGTTAGTGTTCCTTTATCGTATGTTATTACGTTTGCTCGATCAATTATCATTATTTTTGTTTTATTTTTATTTATATTTAATCCGTATTCTGTGCTAATATCTTTCAGTTTATTTAATTCCATTTCATCCATATTCGCAGCTACTAATGTTGTATCATCTGCAAATCTCAGGTTTGTTATTCTTCGTCCTCCTACCAATATTCCACCATTCCATGCTTTTAGGACTAATTGCATTATATGTTCAGTGTATAGATTAAAAATCATAGGTGACAAAACACAGCCTTGTCTAACTCCTTTCTCAACATTAAAGACATCAGATTTTTCAACTCCAATACGCACAATGTTGTTATTATTTTCGTAGAGTTTCTTTATAAGATGTACAATGTGCTTTGGTGCACCCATTTCAGTTAATACTGTCCAAAGTTTATTCCATTGGACATTATCAAAGGCCTTTTGATAGTCAATAAAGCACAATACTATGGGCACATTATATTCACATGCTTTTTCTATTAGTAATCTTATGTTGAGAATCTGCTCCCGTGTGCCCCGTCCTTTCATAAAGCCTGACTGTTTTGCGGATATTTCCTTAGCCATACACGCGTATATCCTATTGTTCAGTATTCGTAGAAATATCTTGTTCGCGTGTGATAAAAGAGATATCGTTCGATAATTCTCACATCTTGATCTATTTCCTTTTTTATATAAAGGTATGTATACTGATTGGCACCAATCTGTTGGGCAGTTTCCCGTTATCCATATAGTGTTGCATATCAAATGAATTCTGGCGATCCCTTCTTTTCAAATTTGCTTATATACCTCTGCAGGTATCTCATCCGTTCCTACGGCTTTATTATTTTTCAGATACCAAATAGTCTCTTCTACCTCACTCATCAGGATTTCGGGTTCAGATTCTTCAAGGCCTGTTGCCATTTCATGTTGTATCCTGCCATCAATATCATTGGACTGAACGTCATTGTATAAAATTTGACAGTATTTTCTCCAAATTTCTGCGACTTCTTTTAATTCCGTTCTTATATTGCCATTTCTATCTTCTGCTGTCCAGTTCTTCATCTTAAAGTCCCTGGATATTAACTTTACTTTCTTGTATAGATCATGCGATTCGTTGTTGTTCGCATGTCTTTGTATCTCTTCACAAATTTTTCTCATATAATCATTCTTATCTTTTCTACAGCTTTTTTTTATTTCTTTATTCATTTGTTTCCACTGCATTTCATCAAATGATGCTCCGTGTTTCATCGTTCTTCTCTTATCGATTAAATTCATTATTTCATTCAAGAACTACAGCTTACTTTTTTCACTTTTTCTTTTCTTTGTTGATTTATTCACTGCCGCTAAAATATCCTGTTTCAGCTGATTCCATTGTTCATCAGCCGTGGTTGTTTTGTAATCTTTTTTTGAATCGCTCATTATTTTTTGAAATATGTTGCGATTTCCAATTTCTATTCTATGATTTAACTGAGGTTTTATGGGTACTTTTAATCTCGTTTTCATGTCCATTACCAGAAGGTTGTGGTCGGATCCGCATTCTACTCCTGGACGTACAACTACATTTTTGCACGAGGATTTCCAATGATTTTGAACAAAGAAATAATCTATTTTATTCCTATATAGATCACCAGGAGATCTCCATGTGCTAAGCCTTCTTGCGTGGTGTTGAAACATAGTAATTGTTATCATTAATCGATTCTCAATAAAGTGCAACATTCTTTCTCCCCTTTCATTACGTGCACAAGACCATATTTTCCGACCACATCTTTTACAGGATGGTCGTCATTAGCTTTTCCGATCTTTGTGTTCATATCTCCCATTACAATGAACATTTCTTGACTCGGAATTTCATTTATTTCTTCCTGCAGATCATTATAAAACTGTTTTATTTCTTCATCTGGAGCTGCACTAGTCGGTGCATAAATTTGAATGAAGTTTATAGATACCGGCTCGAGTCCTATTCTAATTTTAATTATTCTGTCATTCCTTGGTTTACATCCAGTTACCAAGTGATTTAAGCTTTTATCAACAATTATTGCAACACCATTTACACTACCATTTTCATTGCTCGAACAATATATCACATTGTCGCTAGTTACAAAGTGGCCCGATTGTCTATAGTGGGTTTCACAAATACCACATATTTTTTTTTTTAAATGGGGTGCCTTTATAGCTTACCCAACATGATACTGTGGGGACTATCTACATCTTAGTCAAGCATGCTGACTTCTCTAAAAACGTCGTTATATGGGGGAACAATTGTAGGTTATCCAGATGTAAAAGGGACGATACATTATACGGAGGTGTAATACTACTGGAAGAACGCAACAAGGTAAAGCAACGAGCGCAACGGTGCTACAGCAGAACATTTTTCGTGGTTTGGGCCCTTTTTGAGGCCCCTATGATAGATCGGGGGTTCGGGTTGGTCTTAAAAGAAAGTAGACATCGAGATCTATAATTTATGTTATGACGTAAATGTTTTAAAAATTAACCGGTAACGAGAAATCGCGAGTTGAAAATTTCATTTTCGATTTTTAAAAATTCTGCCAGCGATTTTTGGCCGGCCGATTCTACAATGCATTTAAGTTCAATAAATCTACAAACATTAAAAACATATCATTTAAATTTCGTTATAAATTTGTTTTTTAATTTTTTGTATAGTTCCTAATTCTCCATCAGTATTTGTGCTTTATTTAATTCAGCTAATACATTTATACATTTATTGATTGTGGGGCAATACGAAGTTCGCCGGGTCAGCTAGTAAATAATAAAGCAAAACAAAACGTTAAATTTTGCTGGAAAAAGCAAATAAAAACCTGCGACTAGAAAATAAACACGTTTTCTAATTACAAGTAATACATGATAGTATAGAAACTTAAGTCTAAGCTACAAAAATATATTGTTTAGGTTGTAAGTTCTTAAATAAATACTGTGTATACGCACACATATATATACATACATATATATATATATATATATATATATATATATATATATATATATATATATAAAAAGTGGATGACGTTGTCGAAGGTGCTTACTAAGTAAAGGGGTTAAATTATAATTAAAAAATTAAAATTAATTACTATATAATGTTATGTTTAAGTCGCCTGTGTTTATATTTGGAATACATGAAACGAAGTTGCTTAGAATCGTAATTGGCAATCGAGGAGACGAGTACTATGAGCATTTAATAAAAAAGTCAGTCGAAAGCTTTAGAACAAAATCTCTAATATAGGGCAGGTCAGTAACTTCGTGCATACTGTCGATTCTGGCATAGCGAGGTGCATTGAGAATGCATCTGAGGCATCTGTTTTGAATGACTTGTAACTTGTTAAAGAGGTTTTTTGATATAGAGCCCCAGAAAGGACAAGAGTATTGGGCGGATTATTGCTTTATAGAGGATTATATTGTTGTTAATGTTGAGGAAGGACTTGTGATTAAGAATGGGATACAAGGAACAGAAGGCATTGTTTGTCTTGATTGTGATATTATTTATGTGTTTAGTGAAAGTAAGTCTATTGTCGAGGATTACACCAAGATAACAAACCTTATCACACCACTCTAAAGTGTTTCCCTGTACCATCAGATTGTCAGGTAGAGCAGGTCTCTTGCGGGAGAAGAAAATAGCTTCCGTTTTGTTCGGGTTTATACTAATTTGCCATTTATTGTAGTATTTAAGTACCCGTGATATCCCATGCTGAAGTCTATTACGAATTGTGCTAGGTCTATAGAAGCTGCAGAATATCGCAGCGTCGTCAGAAAATAGTCCCACTTGCATGTTGGGTGGGTTTGGAAAATCATAAAGATACGGGGAAAACAAAAGTGGTCCGATAATACTGCCTTGCGGGACACCTGCAGAGCAAGATTTGTGAGACGAGACAGCATTACCTACAGATACATAAAAAGATCTATTGCCTAAGTAACTATTGATTAAGTGAATTAAGCATGTTGGAAAGTTACATTTTTTCATTTTATAAAGAATACCTGGGTGCCAAGTTGTTCGAATGCTTTAGCAATGTCAAATAGTACCATGCTGGTATGCTTATTTAAGTTGAAGTTATGGGTAATGGAGTCGGTTATTCTGAATATTTGTTGGGTTGTAGAGTGATGAGAGCGAAAGTCGAATTGAAAATTTGGAAATATGTTATTGCTGTCGACATGGGATAATAATCTATTGAGGCAGTGACAAAGAGTTTTGGTCAAAAGAGTCAATAGCTGCTTTAAAAAAGAGGTGACTGGTCGGCCATAATGCTAGGTGCACAATCATCTGATGTAATTTTTGAATTTTATTAGTGCAAGTAGGTAAGATGGTAAATTAGATATAGGTGAACAAACAATGTTCTTTTTGGGGATATGTTGTTCAATCGATGTCAGAATTAGTTCGACAAGGTCACTTAAGGTTTTGTCAATAGTGGGACTGCAAATGTCACTGTGAACAATGTTGTTGTTAATGTATTCTTTAAATTGAAGCCAGTTTGCATTTTTGTAATCTAAAACTTTTTTTTCAAAGAGGAATTTAGTGGTAAAAATAGTAATGAGTATGGGATTATGATCGGATGAGAGATCGTTAATAGAGATTAGGTCTGATGTGTTTAGGTTTTTTACAAGTGCTAAGTCTAAGATGCTGTTTCTGCATCTTGCACTATTAGGAAAATGTGTGGACTCAGAGGGAGCCACTATGCGAAGAAAGCCATTTAATGATAATTGGTTAAGTATAGTGCCAGCAGGATTATCATTAAAGCAATTCCAACGTCTGCCTTTGGCATTGAAGTTTCTAACTAAAATTAACTTGTAATTGACCCTCATTAACTGCCTAATGTCATTGGCAGAGTTACGCATACGTATGGACAGTTTATATATAAAAAATATAGAAATGGAATTATGACTATGATGATTATTATGATTACTAGTAGCACGAGTGCCACTAATAACATAATAGTTGCTGTTGGTAATGATATTGACATCAATAGCTTGGACACAGCTTAAGTGAGATAGTGCAAGTAGTTCTGTTTTTTTTATGAGAAGAGCAACACCACCCCCTCTACGACTTACATCAGCTCTAAATATATTGTAACCAGGAAGCTGGATATTGTGTTTGCTGTCCAGCTTGGTTTCAGATAGTGCTGCAACATCAATATGGTTGATGCAGATAAAATGATAGAGCTCGTCATACTTCTCGATTAAAGAGTTACAATTCCAAGCAGCTAGTTTAATTCCTGGGGTGGACGACAACTAATACGTATTAATAATAGTTTCAATTATTACCTGTAGCATACTTAAAACATCCTTATTTTTAAGTGATTTAAGATTATTAAATATAGCTTTAATTACATTAAAAATATGACTTAAGTTAAATTCGTGTAGCAAGCCCAGAATACTTGCAAGAAAAAATTCACTGTTTGTGCTAGGATCAGGGGTTACAATACAGGAGAACCAAGTGCTGAAGCATAAGATCTTTGTTCATTATTTGGAACATTTACAACCAGGTTGGGAACAGAAGAATTATTAGAAGAGAAGTCAAAACTCGATTGTTTTGGTACTGAGGTACAAAGTAGAGTGTTGGATCTAATTATTAGCATTAACGATTTTTTGGATGATGGTACACTGGTCGAAGTTAGCAGGATGGTCTCCATTACAGTTGGCGCATTTAAATAGAAGCAGAAGTGTGGCATTTGCTACATTTAAGACAATGTTCTGTGAGATTACAGTTTTGAAACACATGTCCGAAGCGCTGACAACGAAAACATTGAAGTAGGGAGCTATGCCTTTCGTATTTTTCCCATCTAATGACACAGGAGAAAAGGATACTTATGTGATAAACATGACACAATTGTGTACTGGGTGGAAATAAAACTGAATAAACAGGAAGAGGAATGGAATCTGAATCTGAGCATTTTTTATAAAATTGAGAGACAGAGGAAATATCGATGAAGGGTTTGAGCTCGTTTTCTACCTCAGAAGCAGTAAACGATGAGGGTAAACCCTTAAGTATCATCCGGACAGGCTTGTGGTTAAAAGGAACATGCGTGAAAAACAGAATATTAGCATTTTTCAGGTTTGCGGTAATGAGATCGAAATCGTCATATGTGCTAGCAAACAATAGATGTTAAAAAGAATTGGAGCCATCACGCAGACTTGCGGTAGACCTTTATTTTGTCTTCTCCACCAGCTTTTTCCACCTTGGAAGGTTACATAAAAATAACGGTCTTTTAATCTTTGTGAAAACAGTATCATTCGTTGTTTTGTATACTTTTTGTAGAAGTAGTCTACGGTTGACAGTATCATAAGCTGCTGCTAATTCCACGAACACTGCTCCCGTGATCTTTTTATTTTCATATCCATTTTCTATGTACAGTGTCAGATTTGACTTACCATGTCTAAAACCCGTTTGTTCAGGGATCAGTTGCTGTTCTATTGTTTGCTGGACACAAAACCCGTTTGTTCAGGGATCAGTTGCTGTTCTATTGTTTGCTGGACACGATTTAGCACAACATGTTCAAAAAGCTTGAAGGTACAGCATAGTAATGAGATCCGGTCGGTAATTTTTGGCTTTTGCAGAGTATTTTTGTGTTTTCGATAGCGTAACAACATGTGCTTTTTTCCATACCTTTGGTAGATTAAACAATTCAGTTAGCCATTTTAATGTTCTTTCTCCTAAGTATTTAATTTGCTCTGGCAATATATCATCGATTCCTGCAGCTTTCTTTGTCTTTATAGGTTTAAGTGCATTTTTTTATCTCATCTACTGTGAAAGGGGTAGCATAGTGACTTATTTCAGAGTTGAATTTCTGACCAAACGCAATTTTGACAGGCGTTTCCCTGCTTTTCCATTTAACATTAGATGTGCTGCGATCTGGTTTGGTGTTACATTTGCATGCGTGTTGTTTCGTTGATCGCCATTTAATCTTCATAGCAATGTCCATAATTTGTTGATATCTCTTGTCATGTCAAGACTCTCAATAGTTTCTAACCATTTTTTTCGTCTCGTTTCTCCTATCATATGTAAAACTTTATCCCCTAATTTCATTGTCTTTATTGAGAAAGGGTTTCTTTCGTATTCCTTTAAGTATTCCTGGTATATGGTAGCCGTTTCTATGTTTATTTCTGCTATGTGTGAAGTATGACAGCCTCTGGGTATGTTCAGTTTAGAAATTTTAGAAACAAGTTCTTTAAAGTGTTCATATTCATCTGATATCGGCTTAGTTACTATTTGTTCATCCAATTGCTTTGTAAGGTTTGGCCAATCAGCTTTTTGGAAATTGAACCTTCTTTTCATTGGAACAGATCGTGGTTTTAGAACTGTGCAAATTGTTAATTTTATTGGTCTATGTGTGGTGGCTGGCTCTGATAAGAGCATTTTCTGATTGAGCGAACCAGGGTTTGTAGGATTTGCTGGTGTATTCATTGTTATAAATACTACTGATCACCGAGTACAAACAATAATTCTGATAGTATTTCATAAACAGCTACACCTTTTTTTATGGGGTTTAGTTATTTTTAATTTTAATTTTACGTTTCCTAATTACGTTTATAAAAAAATTACATATGTTAGCGCACTCCTACATATCTATTTAATCTATAAGTTTAGTACATTACTCAAAGATAGCGCTGCATTAAACTTTCAGTTTCGTTTCGTAATTGTTTCATTTGTGAAAACGGAGTGGTTTATAGTTAAGTATTACTGTGTATTATTCCTTTAAAAAATATAAAATCATTATTTATCGTTTATTTTTTCTAGGAATTTATTGTACTTTGTAACCATCTCTCTCTGTCCTCAATAACATACTATTAGTCTGTTCCAGTGATGTTAAATATTTCTGCCGTCTATTCCTTCTAATAGAATTACATATTCGACGTCCAATAAGTATAAAAATAACTCTGATCAGTTGATTGCTTAGGGTTTCAGATTTAACCTACTTGAGTTTTGGTTATTTACTTAAAGTTCAATTTAACTTGGGTTTACTGTTATAATTTAGTTTTGTTTGAACCAACCAAGTCTGGCTACGCCACTGTCTGGCAGCATATCTCTGTGAAACCTCTGTTATTTCTTCTTTTACAAATTTTATTCTAAGATCTTCATGAATTGTGATGTTGGTTATATACCACAGAGCATTAGTAATTATGCGCAATATCTTATTTTGCAATCTTTGTATTATTGAGATATTTATTTTTCTGACACGGCCCCATAATTGACAGCCGGCTTCAACACTTGTTTATATACTAGCAACTTGTTTTCAAGAGATACTGTTGACCTGCTACCTAACAGCCAATATAGTTGCTTTAACTTAACATTTAATTGGTTTCTCTTTGTTAGTATATGCTTCCTCCAAGTTAAACGTTTGTCAAGATGTATACCCAGATATTTTACATCCTCATTCTGAGGGATCTAAGTATCATTCATGAGTATATTCTCGATCGAAATAATTCTGCTGTTAGTAAAAATCACTCGAGATATCCTCGTTGATTTTTATCTTCCATGATTTCCATCACAATGATATTTCGTTAACTGCAGTCTGCAAGTTGTTACTCGCATTTTTGGTACATTTGTCTGAGCACAGGATCGGTGTGTCATCAGCAAAGGTCGCTACATCGACATGTAACGGTGTAAGGATATTATCTGTATAGATAAGATAGAGAAGTGGGCTAAGTACGCTGCCCTGTGGAACGCATGCTTGTATCAGTTGTATACGTGATTAGTCGTGACATAAAAATATCTCATTTAGCTATGATCGTAATAACTCCATTAACTGATATGGAAAATGCCATTGAGGTTTTTTCAGTAAGCCATCGTGCCAAACTCGGTCGAATGCTTGGTTTACATCTAAAAATACAGTATCACAAACCATTTTTTTATAGGACTTTTTCAGTTTTTTCAACTACCCGATGCACTTGTTCTATTGTACCATGTTTTGCTCGAAAGCTAAACTGATGTAAATGTATTATATGTTTGGATCTACTATTGGCATTATTTTTTTTAAAGCAATTTTTCATATAGTTTAGAAAGTACCGGTAAGTTTGAAATAGGTCGATATGATGACGGCTGGTTAGAGATTTTCGTGGTTTTTGGATGTTGACAATTGGGAAGTACATTAATCGCAACATTGCATTAAATATATACGTTAACAGCACTAGTCCTTTTCCAGACAATTGTTTCAAAAGTTTTGATGTGATTAGATCATAACCAGCTGCTTCTTTTGGGTTCATTGCACGTATTATATTTTTAATTTTGCCGGGTGATGTAAATTTTATGAATTTTGATACATCATAACAGTTTACAATGTAAACATAATGCAAAATCAATTACTGTGAAGGGTAATGAACTGCAAGCCACCGATTGTGTCCTAGGAATGCACCTAGATAAAGGGCTAACTTGGAAAAGACATATTAACATAAAAAGAAAGCAATTGAACATTCAATTTCGTAAATACTACTGGCTTGTTGGAAGAAGATCATCATTATCTATACAGAATAAGTTACTATTGTACAAAACTATCTTCAAGCCAGTATGGTCATACGGTATCCAATTATGGGGTCCAACTCAAATATTTCTAAAATTGAAAGATTTCAGTCAAAATCTATATGTATTATGATCGACGCACCTTGGTACATCAGAAATGATGACATATATAGAGACCTAAAAATGGAAACCGTGAAAGATGTAATTAGAATATATAGTGAAACGTATGCACAGCGCCTAAGATCGCATCCGAATCCGCTAGCAACAGGCTTAATTAATGATAACCCTCAACAGACATGTAGATTAAAAAGAAAAATACCATTACATATAATGTAACAATTAAGGTTGAGTCTCAAACACCTTACTACTAAACAAATTGATATATATCCTGCCATACATTATGTTTAATGCTAGCTCTAGCAGATTACTTAAAAAAAAAAAATCATAACAGTAGATGTCGGGGTGTGGTAATGTATCAACAGGATGTGATTTAAATATGTTGGCAAAGTACTCTCCAAACAATTCTGCCTTTTCAGTACGATCCCAACTGCCATATAATTTCTGATTTTCTTATTGGACAAGCGAATTGTTTTTGTCCATTTAGATTCTTCGCAGTTTTCCATAGAGAACAGTGTGTTGCGCCAAAGGAGATACATTTTTTAGTTGCTCGTTAAGTAATTTATTTTTTAAATCCGGTAACAAACGTCTAATGAGTTTTGTTTGTTTGTTAAATGCAGTTACATATGCAGGATTTCTGTATATTTGACACTGCTTCCTTAACTTTCTTAGTAAATTTACCCACTATTTTTGTGTGCTGAAGATAATTTAGCACAGACTGATAGATTTGAATTGGCATTGTGGGATTGCATTTTTAAATCAATGATGTTCTCGAAATTTTTCCCAATTTGTAGATTTGTTATATAATTTTGGTTTTGATATTTTTGTTGTTATTTGGTCAGTTATAACAAGTATAACTGGCGAATGATCTGATGACAATTCTTCATCTGCTCTGATGTCAGTGAAGATAGATGAAATACCTTTAAGGATACATAAGTCTGGAACTTTATTAGGGTCTGTATGCCAATAAGTTGGTGTCCCAGAGGAGCAGACATTACTATGCATTTCATCAATGACTATCTTGAATTTTTACTCCCTGGAACTGTAAGTCTTTAGCCAAAGTAAATGTTCTTTGCATTGTAATCTCCTCCAATGATATAACAATCATCGAGAGTTTTAAAAAAGTTTATAAATTTCTCCTTTTTTAATGTTATGTCTAGGTGGGCAGTAGTGCTGAGACAGTAATGTTTTTGTTTGATTTCCCATTTATTAAATGCTGGTTGCTTGTAAGTAATCAAATTGATATTTTTCCAACATACAGTGTTTTGTACTGTTCTTTATTATTACACCAGTGCCTCCTCCACGCGCTGTGCCATCAGGATGATTTGTAAAATATGAGGTGTAACCAGAGAAAGTAACATACCTTTTATTTGCTAAGTGAGTCTCACGAGTGTATCAATATTATTTTGTAGTATATACATTTGTATCTCAGCAATATGGTTCAGAATACCATTTGCATTCCAAGTTACTATTTTAATATTTTTCATTTTTATTTATTAAAGTAGTCATAATTGTTAAGCAGTTGATTTTGTTGTTCCATCATATTTGTGAAAAGAGTTTTCCTGCCATTTAGAAATATATGCAGAGCATTGCTGTTATATCATTATTAGCACACATGTTGTCAGTAATAACATTAGGAATCAATCTTTTTTTGTTGTTCTCATTCCTGCCGTAAAACTTGTGCATATGTAATTGATGGTTGTAGATTTATAGTCTCATGCACTGTTTCTTGTTGCTGTGTACTTGAAGTATTTGATAAGTTATTGTTTTTATTCTTATTATTAGCACATTATTGATTATTGAGGAATCGGCGATTCAAAAGAGCAGATGGAGAAAATAGAACAACGGTCTATCACAAGGAAGCGTACTTGCACCAATGTTATTTAACATATATACTAATGGTCAACCAATTGGAAGTTCAAAAAAACACTTTATATACGCTGATGATTTAGCTATTATAACTCAAGAGAAAACGTTTTGCGAGGTAGAAAAGAATTTGAATTGAATATTAGAGACTGTGGAAAAAACTATGCTAGCAATTACCTCAAATAAAACCAAAGTATCGGCGTTTCATTTGAGAAATAAGGATGCATAACGCAAATTAAATGTTAAATGACAAGGGATATCGCTGGAACATTGTGACAACCCGAAGTACATAGGCGTTAAGTTGGACCGAGCCTTAACATTTAAAGAACATTGCGAAGATACCAAAAGAAAAATCGGTACAAGGAACGGTTTACTCCGAAAATTGATTGGCTCCACCTGGGGTGCAGATCCAAATGTATTAAGTCAGCTTTAGCTCTGTGTTATTCCGCAGGTGAATATGCTAGTGCAGTATGGCGGAATTCAGCACACGTAAAAAGAATTAATGTAGCACTACACGAAACCGATCGTATAGTTACAGGATGTTTAAAGCGATCGATAAAAGAGAAATATTACCCGGTATAGCACCACCAGATTTAATACGAGAAGTGATGGCTGGAAAGGAGAAAACAAGAACAAGACATATGACATCCACTGAATGCAAAAGATGCGGCAATAAGTCAACTCAAGTCAAGAAAGAGTTTTTTTAAAACAGCAAGCGCTCTGACACAAACGCCGGAAATCACTAGGATGGAGATATGGAAGGAAGGTTGAAAGAAAACCGATTAAAATTATGGGAACAACTGAACGAACATCTACTTCCCGGTAATAAATTGCCGTGGTTAACATGGAAAACTCTAAATAGAATCAGAACTCTGACAGATAGAACAGCAAAAAACATGAAACGATGGAAAATTACAGATAATGACAGATGTGATTGTGGCATGGCACAAGATTTGGAGTACTTATTAACTTGCTTATTGCTGCCAGTGTGATGCGGGATGGAAGATATGACAAGAATAGACGGAATCTCGGACGAGGCAGTCCAGATAGTGAAATATTGGGGGAAAAAGGAATATAAATGATCGACACGATAAGAAGAAGACTTGAAACATTTGATAAGTTATTGTTTTTATTCTTATTTTTAGGTCTGTCATTTTCTCTGATCCTTAGGAGTTTTTGATAAATTTCACATCCTTTGTAATTGGATGTTATGGCAAATTCATGGTTTTTATCATAGTTTGTTGAACCATGATTCTCACCACACTCGATGCAAGTATATTCTTTATTACAATATGTCTTTGTATGACCATATCTTTGGCACCTAAAGCATTGATGTATGGTGTTCTTTTTGCGCGGTTATTTCATTTATTTTTTAATATATATATATATATATATATATATATATATATATATATATATATATATATATATATTAGGAAAAATTTATTTAAAAATTATAATTTTAATTCCAGGTTATAAAATATTTTGTTTAACAAATTATAACTTTAATCCCATATTCTAAAATATAATTTTTTAAAACGGAGTATATGGTTTATGGTATAAATAATATAATTCTAAAAGTTTAAAAGTATAATACTTGTAAGCTTTGCGGAATTCCACTGTGGATTGTTGTTTTTGCAGTATTTGATGTAGTAATAAATTCGACCTGTTTCTGGATCTGGCGAGATTGTAAATGATTGTGGTAGTGATCCGCATGATTGAAGAGTCCTAATGACTCCAATCGTCGGGGTTCTGTTTCTTGTGGAGGAAAAATGTGAATGGCGCTAATGTATGAACAATTCTGGTTTGTTAGGTTTTAAAACCATGATAAGTATGGATTTTTTCCATTTATCGGGAAAGTATGACATTCTAACAATTGCATTAAATATGTATGTAAGCAATAATATCATGCGATTTGGAATATGTCGAAGTAATTCACCAGTTATTCTGTGTTCACCAGGTGAGTTTCTTAATGGTAGGTGCTTTATTTCATAATGTAATTCTTTTGGATTAAAATGTCCTTAATGGGACTGATAATTTAAGTGGGGCAGAAAGTGTCTTATCTATTTTTTCACAAAATTTGTTTGTAAACGTCTGTATGCAGTGAAAAGACATTGGCCATGTGATTAGCAAAATATTGTGCCGTATCTGAGCTTGATTTTAACCAATTGCTCTCTTTTGTTATAATCGGAGAAATTACATTGTTATTTTTTAAGATCTTTTTTGTAGTACGCCAGAGGAAATTATCTGCAGTATTTAAGATGCGAAGCTCTTGTTGAAATGAGTTCTGTTTATATTGACTCATTGCTCGTTTCAAAAGGTTTCTTGAGCGATTGTAAATTGTTTTGTATGTAGGGTATTTATATCTTTGCAATCTCGTCGCATATCTCGAATTAGCTGCCTGATTTTTACTGGTATGTATTGAGTGTTTATTTTGTGTGTATAAGTTTGGTTGTTTGTTGATAATTCGGCACGCGTTTTTATGTTGTTTGTTATGTTTTTTATTTGCGTATCTATATATTTTCGTGTTTTAATTTTTACATTTAAGTTAGTATGATGAATGATTAGTTTATTAAAGAGTTCCCAATCGGTTGATTTGTTAATTAATGGAGCATTAACATTAATGTTTTTTGGAATTGTATCTAGTGATAGGAGTACTGGATAGTGATCGGAAGAAAGTTCAGATATGAGTGTTTTGCACTCTTCAATTATGTGTTTGATTACCTTAGTAACATAAAAGTCTAATTAATTCTGGAGTACAATTTTGGTGCGTAGACCAGTAGGCGGGTTGGCTTGGTGCTATAAAGTGTAATTGTTGCTTTTGAATTATGTTATTTAGATATTTTCCTCTACTAATTGGTGTATGCAAACCCCATTTGGTATGTTTGCCGTTGTAGTCTCCACCACACAAAAATGTTTTTCCAAACTGTTTAAAATGATTACCAAGTTCGTTATCATTAATTTTATGGCCCGACAAACAATACATTGATGCAAGAGTGATGTTCAAATTAAATTTAAACAGAAAGAATTAAAGTACCGCGTACAGAACAATCAATTTTTTTTAAACAATCATAATTTAGTGAAATACACAAAAATTACACTAAGAAAAACGAACACATATATATATATCTTCTTCTTCTTCTCCTCTACACCTTTTCCTTCGAAGTTTGGCGATCATCTCAGCTTTGTTGGCTTGGATGTTGCATCCTCCTGTAAATCTTCTTTTGAGCATCCATACCATTTCCACAAGTCAACTAGCCACGATGTTCTTCTTCTTCCTGATATTCTTCTGCCATCTATTTGACCATTTAGAACAAGCTGAAGTAGGTGGTATTTTTCACGGTGTTTGGATATGTGACCGAAGTATTGAAGTTTCCTATATATATAAATAAATTAATTAATAATGAAAAACAATGGTTTATCCTGAAACACATCTTAACTGCAAGAAGACTTGAAATAGACTGACCAACTTCAAAATGATAACCATACAGGACCGGAGTTGCGCAATAATTATCTCTATTATCGGGTTGGATCATTTCATTCATTGATAATAGATCAACTAATCAGAGAAGCCTTGTGAAGAAACGTCTCTGATTGGATAATGTTCTGGTCGATCTTTGAACAAGGTTGCCGTGTTGTGTTCATTGTCGCGTACAGTTGTGTCTTTTTTTATCTGTCTATATATATATAGTTTAGTTGTCTGTTTTCATTTAGTTACATTAAAAGTTATTTAATATTATTTTTGGAACACAAATCACAAAAAACAACTAGTAAAAAATTTTTTGTCTGAACTGGCTTTTTTTATAATAAAAAATAAACGGATTGTAGTAGGGTTAATGACACAAATTTCAAATTTAGGCGGGATTATTTTTCATCATTAGTCATTGTTATATAAAAGTGATTTGTGTTCCAAAAACAGTGTTAAATAACTTTTAATGCAACTAAACGAAAACCGACAACTATATTATTAAAAACAGGATAATGAAATAAAAAATAACGTACCTTATGCGAATACAATCCTCATTATTTATCCGAAATGTCATCATTATGCATCTGTCAAAATCTTTTTTAAAATATTCAATTTTTGGAATCGTGTTTCCAAATTTACTAAATCATCGAAACAAAAAACTTGTTATTAAACCCGTTATTTATCGTATATTCCTCGTAGAATAAAGCAGTAACCTTCCAATCCCTTAACCAGTCTAATAAACAGTTCTTATCCTATCACCGAGTATAGAAGTCAAATGTGTTTTCCATAGCTAATTTAATGAAATATAATTAAACAGAATAAACTAAAACACATAAATAATTAATGAAAATAGTAAAAGTAACTAAATGAAATAAAATGAACTTAATAACGTAAGAACAGTAAATGACCGTGCAGACAGCAGAGATGGCACTACTGTAATCACATAACCTAAAGAGTAACCGTTAAAATGCGTCACTAACCGCCATTTTGCATTCCATTAACTTAAATAAGTGAAAACACGCTATATTTAAATTATATTACTAATTTATTTTTAAGCAAATTATTTAAATATTATTTGCAATTAATTTTAAAATTTAAAAATCGTAACTTAATATCGTTTCTCGGCCTGTTGGGCAACCGATCAAAGTGATGTATGTTACCTGTTCATATATATACATATATATATTTATTTAAAGACGCTCGACTTCTTGGTCATTTGCGTCTATTATAACTTAAATGATTAAATATAACTGAAAAGAAAAGCTATATCTTTTGGAATACATTTATACATTTCAAAGAAATAAGAACAGATTGAACGCATCGTCCGCAAGCACGTCTTCTATCGTCATTCTTCCCGTGGGCACTTGTCTGAACGCTTTCTCCCGCTCCTTGGTGAACCGTGGACATTCCGTGATAACGTGATCGATGGACATTTTTTGGTTACCATAGTCTCTACACGACGGCTGTAGTCCACTCTGGAGTAACGATTCTACATAATACAATTTCTTCTCGTCTGTTTTCACGGTGTGATGTTGCTCAGTGTTTCCATTTGTCTTTAACTTGTCGTAAATTGTTATTCGTTTGATTAGTCCATATATTTTGATCGACGATCTTGATTGCGAACATTATTTGTTTTCTTGTATTTAATAGCTTTTTTTCCACGTGTCGTTGTGGTCTGTTTATTATTTTCCCATGGCGGGTTTACAGTTTTGGGTGGACTGATGGTAAACCGATTTATGTGTAAGTAATTTAAATAATCATTATACCTGATTCCAAATGGTTTATTTTTGTCGCGGTAGAATTTATCAAGATTGGAATGGAATGTTTTATGGAAATTTATATGCATTTTGTTGCCGCTAAGTTTCGTAGTATTTCAGTGCCAATATAATTCGCCGGTGTTTTAATTACGTTATATTTGTACTGACCTGCTGTCATTTAATTTAATTTTCCTGGTATGAGCCCAAGTTTGAAATATTGTCTACAGCTGTTTGAGGGATACATGCAGCTCTATCATAACTGCGACTATGTGAAATTATTGCTGTGTCGTCGGCAAAAAGACTTGTTGTCTGAGGTGTTTGAAAATATCCGACCAAATACAGAGCCTTGTGGAACACAGCACAATGCTAATGTAGTGCGTAGTAGCTGATCCAAGATGTATATAGAACTGTCGATCAGTTAAGTATAACATGAGTAATCTGCAAAAGCCCGGTGAAAAATAGGTTTTAATTTTGTGAATTAAGCAAAGATGCCAAACTTTATCAAAAGTAGCACTGACATCTAGAAAAACTGCTGTAGCAAATTCTTTGTTCTCAAGTGCTTGAGTTAGTTGGACTATGTATAACACGGTGCATTTGCTTAAAAGTTGCATGCTTTTCACGAAATCCAAACTGAACATCTGGTATAAAATGTTTGTTTACAATAACTGTCCGAAGTGGCTGTGAAATGAATGTTTTCAAAAATTTTCGCAGTGATAGGTAGTAGGGAAATGGACTGGTAAGATCCAGGATCCTCGGCTGGTTTCCCTAGTTTGTGAATCATGATAATTTTCGCAATCTTCTAAGTGCGGGGTACATACCGTAGACGAATACAGGCATTTATCATCATCGACAGATTTTCTTTGACAATTCTTTGACCACAATAGGAGAAAGCCTATCATGACTCGGTGATTTGTTAGATTTTAGGCTGTCAATAACCGTGGGTACTTCAAGGGGAGAAGTTGGATTAATTTTGCCATTAGATGTAATAGGACAGGAAGGAGCTATTGGGGATTGAATGCTATTATACTCAAAAACATATTCAAAATGTTTGGCAAAAACATGATTTTTCTGAATCGCTTCGAGCCCATGAGTTATCTTCCTTCCTCAAAGGAAAACAAGGCCGAGTAGGACGGCGAATTCGCCTAGCGACAGTCCATAATGAGTAGCTGGCTTCTTTAGTGGAGCCAAGGGACAATAAGTAATTAGAAAATGAATTGTTTTTCTCTTCAAGAGTTGTTATTTTTTAATAAGAGTTTGTGGAAATAGATAGTAAAACTGGATTTCTTTTAATTCGTTCCATAGCAGTGATTTTTTAGCAGGTTCTCCAACGGAAATTTTTGACTGATAGTAAGAACAACCTTTATAATTGGCTGTGTGATTACCTTTACAATTTGCACATTTGGGTGGAGTTGTGTTGTGGGAGTGGCAGTTGCTTGAAGCATGAGAGTCGCTACATTTAACAAACTTAGGAGTTTCTGTGCAGTAATTTTTTGTATGACCTAAATCTTAACAGTGAGTACACTGAGGAAGGCTAGGAATTTTTTAGGCATTTCTACCGAGACACGACAATGGCAAAGAGTCTGTATATCAAATATTTCGCGGTTATTTGCACTAGTTTTAATAAATAAATAAATAAATAAAAAGTGTATTTTTACATTTAAAATAAGAAACAACAAATATCGTCTACACGTACCGAAATAGTGTAAAATTCTCCCCGTGTATCGCGATATATAAATATAAAAACAAAAGAAACGAAGCTTAAAGCAAATAAACTGCAGGAAAAACCACCACCAAAACCTGCATGAAATAAGTATATAATAAAATAAAATAATAACATAAAATATAGTATGCGATAACAGACGATCAGAGTAGCAATAAATAGGAAAATAAATAACTATAGGCATAAAATAAACTTAAACTTAAATAATAACTATATATCATCGGGAATGCCGGCTACTCATAATAATAATGTATGTTTAATTCTTTTATGTTTATATTTCTTATATTTTAATTGGAGACTAGTGCGAGTGTAGTCTCCTATATTGTTTATAATGGAATACTCACTTAGGGCACAATCATAAAAAAATTTTTTGGTTTGCTGATTTATTACTTGATGCACGTATGGTAATTTCAAAGTTCTGTGCAAACGATCTATCCTAGCATAAAACGGAGCTTTAATAATAATTCTGCAACATTTATTTTGCATGGCTTGCAATTTAGATAAGTTAGAGTGACTTGCGTAAGACCACACAGGACACATACGCGTACAACATTATCGGTCTTAAGATACATTTGTAGATAATTAGCTTATTTGCAGAATTAACGTAGCATTTCCTATTAAAGACTGGATATAATTTAAATAAAGAGGCTTGAGTTTTATTAACGGCGTGTTCGATATGTTTAGAAAAGGTAAGACCTTTATCTAGAATACACCAAGATATTTGATCTGAGTCTTCCATTCTATGGGTATGTTATTTATTATTATAGGAGTTAGAGAGTTTGGTCTTCTTTTTGTAAATAATATTGACTGTGTTTTATCAGTATTTATGTTAATTTTCCATTTATTGAAGTATGATCTTAATTTCTCAAATCCTATGCTTAGCCTTCTTTGAATAGTATCTGTACGATACGACGTACAATATAAAGCTGTATCATCCGCATACAACGCCATCTGAAGGTGTTTATCCATGGGAATGTCATTAATAAATAAGAGAAAAAGATAGGGTCCAAGTATACTCCCTTGAGGTACTCCAGCTAGTATAGACCTTTCCACAGAGTTACAATCATTTATTTTTACCATAAATTTCCTATCTGTTAAATAATCTTTAATAAGTCTAACGATATAATTAGGAAATTTTAGTTGAATTAATTTATATATTAATCCGAGATGCCATGTAGTATCAAAGGCTTTCTCAATGTCTATGAGAAGTAAACCTGTATGTTTATTTTGATTAAAACCATCTGTTATGAAATTAGTAATCCTCGCCAACTGCATAACTGTTGATAGTTTACTCCTGAATCCAAACTGTTGTTCAATAAGAATATTATTAATTTGTGTAAAGGTTTGTATTCGACTGAGAATAATTTTTTCAGCTATTTTGCTAAGATTACTGAGAAGAGAGACAGGACGTAAATTAACCGGATCCGAGGTATTCTTACCAGCCTTAGGGATGGGTATTACTTTAGACGTCTTCCAAGAAATAGGGAAATGCGAAAGTAGTAACATAGAATTAATTATGATAGTTAATTTAACTAGAGCTTTAATGGGTAGATTTTTAAGAAAAATCGTACAAACCTTATCCAACCCAACTGACTTTTTATTTTTTAGTTCTTTATATGATTATGTATTTCAGCAACAGTAGTTAGGTCCGCTGCTCAATTCGTATTTGACTAATCTATATAAATATTTAAAGAATAACCTATATGTAGGAATACGGCGTTTTTGATATCGACGTCTAATGAAATTTTTAAACTTTATCAATGTAATAAGTCGAGGAGAAATTTTTGTAGGCTTATTCGGGGGAACAGTAATCTTAGGAATAGCTGCATCAGCTGCAGTAAGGATGACGTTAGTAAAGCGAATTACTTCTTCATCTAGCTGTTCATTAGTTTTGAAAGGACCTTGTAAAGTTAAGTTATTGGAAACATAATGTCTAAATAAATTCCAGTCAGCCTTTTGAAACACATACTTGGAATGAGGAGTAAATACAGACGAGTTATTACTTGTGGTGTTTATTTTAAACACGATAGGATTATGATTCGAACTCAATAATGGTCGAGAAACTGGTTTAGATACCTCCTGAATATTTTTTACTAATACAAAATCGATAATGCTAGGGTGTAGTCGAGCGTTATCCGGATAAAACGTCGGCTCATCCGGAGTTATAATATGAAAATTAAATTTATCGGACATGTTTAGAAGGCAGTTACCAGAGGAATTGTTAGAATAGCAGTTCCACGCTTTGTGTCTTGCATTGAAATCAGCAACAATTAACACTTTATTGAATGAAGTTAAAAGTTTATGGATGTCATGATAAAAATTTTTAGAAGAGATTTTAGTAGAACAATAGACCGAGTAAATAAATATGGCATGATTCGGCATTTGAAGGTTAATTCCGACAGCTTCAATTTTTTTTAAGGAAGGTATTGTAATCGGGAAATGATTGATATAATTTTTAATGAAAAGAGCTACTCCCCCACCATAAGTATTTCGATCTGATCTGTAAACCTTATACCCAGGGCATCTTAGCTTATAATTATCGTTAATTTTTGTCTCACTAATTCAAGCTATGTGAATATTTTTATCATATAACTGTTGCCCAAATTCTAAAAATTTATCTTTAATGGAATTAGCATTCCAACCCATGACATTAAAGATATTATTCACATTAGACATAATTGATTAAATGATTTAGAACAGCGATTAATCAGAGCTGCATAAGTCCATTACCACTTCAGCTACGATTGCAAATTTACTAAATGTATCGCCGGCATTCCGGAGTCTACATAATGTACTTTTAGCTAACTCTAAAAGTCTCTTTAAATTTAAATCTTTAAATAGACTAAATATATCTTTAATAACCGACATGTCAGAGACATTAAGAGTATTACTTTGAGACGCCACGTGTAACATCTCTGTACGTCCTAGACGTTGTAAGATTACTATTAATATTGTTATTGATATTACTATTACCTTTAGGCGCATTAATCTTATCAGTACTTAGATTAAACCGATTATTATTATTAATAATGCCCGAAGGACTCGTTCTTACACTACTAGAAATATTACGATTTTTAAATTTAATATTATTCTCTACTGTCAGAAAAATAGGGCAGTCGTTACTATTCGCAGGGTGGGCACCCTGGCAATTAACACATTTGAAAATTGATTCCGAGCATAGATTCGTGTTATGTGCTTTGGCGCACTTAGCGCAAAATGGATCCTTGAAACAATTCGGGGCTATGTGGCCGAAAGACTGACATTTGAAGCATTGTATAACCCTATTAGAACTTCTGTATTTTTCCCATTGAATAGAACAATGTGCTATAACTTTTATTCCCAGAACTTGACGAAATGTTATATTAGGGCTAAAATGTACAACAAAAAGCGGTAATAAAATTTTACTATCTCTATTATGAGAGTTATATTTAGACATCTGATGAACACCTAGAACTGGAATATGCTCGGAGATTTGAGATATTTCTTCTACGGAAATATTATGAGGAAGACCACGTAAGACAAATTTAACAGGTCTTAAATCCTTCGGAGTATGAGTATAGAATTTAGCATTATTTTCCCTAAAATATTGATATAAAATTTTATAGTCTTCTATAGTACATGTATATATATATAATACTTATTATTTTTATATTTAAGTTTAAAGTCACTTTTTAACTTAGATTTTATAATAGTTTTAACTTCACCTTAAATAATGGCAGTTTAATAACAGTTGTATCATTTTAAACTTTTTCTTCATATGTACATTAATTATATAATGTACATAGAAGCATTTATACTTAGAATGACAGCAAAAAATAATTTAAAAAACTGTAAAGCAAAAAATAATTAAAAAAAACTGTACAGCAAAAAATAAAAGGTTATGATAGTAATAATAAAACAAAAGAAAAACACGTTAGACATTCAGTAAATATAGGAGAAATAATAATTCCTAAAATAAGCGCCGTGAAACGTTACAACAGGTTATGTTTGAGCCTTCTATGTTTATACTATACATAAATTGGAGTTAATCGTAATTACCGATGGTAGAAATTAAATGATTATCGTCGATTAAAGCAATCATCGCAGAACTTGCGCGTTAAATTTAGTAAATGATCCTTAATATAAGACATGTTTAAGGTAGTATGCGTGTCAACGATTTTGTGGCATCTAGGGACATTTAGTACACATCTGAGACACCTGTTTTGAAATACTTGTAATTTGTTAAAATTTGTATTTGAAATAAAACTCCAAGCTGGACAACAGTACGTCATTACAGGACGTATAAGTGTTTTATACAGAATTAATTTATTATTAACATTAAGAAATGATTTTCTGTTGATTAGTGGATATATGGCAGATATACTCCATTACCTTGTATATTATATATATGATAAACATTAAACACGAATTTGCTCCAAAAATTAACGTAAAAGTTCGTCAAAGCAGTCAAATAATTAATTATAATAAATCTTGTTAAAATTTACATGATCTATTGTTTGAAATTAATCACTTGCTGTACCATGTCTGGTAACGATTTTTTGATCAGATAACGAATGGAGTGACAAAAAAAATGTAGGATTTATTTATGTAAGTGTTTCAAATCTTGTAACTTAGCATTGAAATGTTGATTTTTAGATGTTTTGAAATTAATTAACGCGTAGTCTGTACTGATGAAATAATACAAAAGTAAATATCCGAATTACGTGAAGCTATATTTTTGATATAGGTATCGAACAAAATAAAATCAACGTGAGGATTTAAAAATTACAAAATCTGTTAGAAGAGTAAACCACGAGAAAATTGTTAATGGAGATAATTAAAATAAAAGAATTTTAGATTCAGATTGAAAAGTACTAGATCAGTGCGAAATATCGTAGCTTTAGTATATAGTTAATTAAATTTCGTCCAATTAACAAATAAAATGTATTAAATTATTACAGGCCTTCAAAATATGTATAAGTTGACTTACATCACTCGTAATAACGGATATATTCTATATATCAGTAGCGATTTTGACAGAATGGACAAATCGAGAATTTTAAATCTTTTATTATGAAAAGTACAAGGTTATGGTAAGTTTAATTATAAGATCAACTATTAATAAATGGTAAGATTAATTATAATATAAGGTACAAAATCAAAAATTTTTAAATATATATAAAGGTTAACTACAATTTAACTATATAACCATTATCATTTTAATGTAAATTACAAAACCTAAAATTTATTTTTAATTGTTAAATTTATGATACGATCTTTTAAAGTGCAAATCTATCTTTAATATCATTGTAAAAGTTTTTGCATTTTAATATAAACTATGTCTATAGCCTATTTTTTTTTTTATCATTTTAATTTTTTGGCCAATTTAAGTGAACTGTTCGGATTATAAATTTATACTGCTGGCCTTAATAATTTACGCCCATCCAAGGAGATCGGATTCACAATAAGTTCTTCAAGTTGTATTGGTACATATCCAAATCATTTTTTCTTCTCTTGATCGTACTCCAAATTTTAAGTTGTTCATTTATCTCGTGCAAAATTTCGTCATTAGTTGTTTTACTCGTCCATGTATCTGTAACGTTAATCATTTTGGTCGATAATCGACGACTGTTTTTATTCCATTCCAGGAAACTGTTTTACTATTCTCTACTTAATACCTATTATCATGAAATCAAAATTTTAGTAAAATAATTGTTTTGAAACGCCAAAATATTAATTTAGATATTAAATATTATTTTAATGTTCCTATTTTAATTATTCAGGTTGTTATGAAATAAAAGTATTTATTTCTAAATTTTACGCTTTGACCATATAATATCTAGTCGATGGTTTTTATCGCTATTTCTTATCAAATATGATAAGTTTTGTTTTCAAAATGAAATTTCGTTGTTAACAGTAGATGGTTATTATTTTTAAATGCGAGATTTGTTTAATTTAATTGGCGTGAATTTTACACATATTTCAATATTGTTATTTTTATGTTTGAAAAAAAACTATCGCTGTTTTTCGGTGAAGTAAAATTTCTGTTTACAAACTAAATTTAGACGAAAAGTACATAATGATGTAAACACTTACCTCGGTTCGTATTCACTATTATACTTCGACTAATTGACATTCGAAAATATCATTTGTTATAATATAATAAACAACCTAATGAATATTAATTTTGTTAACGTTTAATCCTTATAAGTATGCTATTTGTTTATTAATATTGATGTATTGGAGAGCAGTTATTTTATGAATTAACAAAACAAAATAAAAACAATGTTAATCACAATAAAATTTATTTTATTTATGCAAAGCTTTTAGAGACTTTAAACATTTTATAGTGATTAACATTGTTTTTATTTTGTTTTGTTAATTAGTTTATTAATTTTTTTTGTTTAACACGGACTTATGCACTATGTTGAGCAAATTAACGGCGTAATTTTTAGTTCAAATATACCGTATTTGTAATTTTAGTTATTTAGCGTTTAATTTCTTCGATAATTAAAGAAAATTATATTTTTTACTGTTCTGAGAGGATAAATAATGTAAACATCCAAAGTTAAATCATTTTGAGAACTTAAATATGATACATCTATCTGTATATGTATTTTGTTGCTTAGTAACATTTGTTCCTGATTTAAGAACTGGTGGGAGTACATGCATACATCTTATGAAGAATATAACGATTTTGTTTTATGTTCTTTATATCACGTTATTTAATTACTTTTGTGTATATGATAGTGTTATATATATATATATATATATATATAATATATTTGTCGATTAGCTTCAATTATTTTTGTGTATATTGTAGTGTAATATATATAATTTGTTTATTAGCTTCAACTATTGCGAGTTTTCAAGTAATGACGTGGAAACAGAAGTTTATATGATGGAGATTTTTAAAGCCGTGACTGATTTAACACCAACAAACAGTGTGGTCATTTCGGATCGCTTGGTATGATTCATTTAACTATTTGGTCCGTTAGTTTTAGCTTGGATTCTACTCCCCTGAAACAACCAAAAGTAGTACGTAGTTGATTTTATCGCATAGGGATATTACAACCGGTTCGTTATTAATGGAATCAATTTTTATTGAATATTTTTCATGCGTCTTATTTCTTAGTGTATGTGTTTTTGTTCACAATTGGAATTTTATTATTTCGCGAGAATTATATATATTAGGGGATTTATGTAATTATACAACCAATATATATGCACACACACTAAAAGTAGATAGATAAATAGATCATGAAATTTAGTTTTTATTCGTAGGGCTAAATGTACTTGTCTTCAAATAATGTTTTGTAATAAGTGGCACGAGTTTCAAGTTTGCATTTATTTTGTTCTGAAATGTAATTATAAATATAACTTTTAAAAACTATATATAAATGTAATCTAATTATTGCTTTAAAATATTAGTGGGAAAATGGTGATTGAAATTCCCGTATTTACGAATTATATATGGTAATTTTAAATTTAATAATAAAAAAAAAATGATTACATAATTATAAATACAGAAGTTGTTCTTCGGTTTAAATATGTCTGGTATGTTGCAAAAAACATTTTTTTGCGATTGTGCGATTACTCGCAATACACGTACTAAAATCTGTAATTATAAGAATATTTTTAATTTTCTGTTCTTGTTTTTGGAATGTATTTATTTTTAACAAAATGTTCGACGAATACAAAGTGCGAAGTTAAATTAGCAAAATTTAATTTTGAAATTTGTATATCGTTTCTCTTTTTCGTTTAAAAATGTATATTGTAATTATTAGTTCATCAATAATAATCATGTAGCATTTAAGTTCGTTTACTGTTCTGTTGATTGTTGAAGTATTTTTTTTCCCAACTGATATTAATTATTATGATACATGTTTCAGATATTTGCTAAATTAGTACTAATCATCCGTTTAGTTAAAAATAGTTTTCTCCGCTAATTATATTGTGATTTAATTTTTTTTTATCGTATGATATATCGTGTTTTTAAATGTAAATAACTTGTTATTTTAGGAATCGTCAATAATTAAATGACACTACTGTTGTTCTGTACATTAAAATGTCGATGCTCGACTCGTCAACAGAAAAATATCACATTAGTACACCTAAGTATATTACGCATAAATAATCAGAATGCTGAAGGAGGTTTGTTTATGCGTGACGATAATTTTAAAAATGTCGCATAAACAACGAATAGAAATGAAAAGGTCCGCGTTTAGATATTTTGTTTGCTCTTATTACGTAAACGTTGAGTTTTGTAGAAAATGTATTTCGAATAAGTGAAATGTGAGAACTGAGCGTTATAATGTAAAGAGTGGAATTTTCATATGAAGGTTTGAATTTTACGCCAGAGCCAAATTTTTGCTAATAACGATGAGTACTCGAATGTAATTTTTTTTCCATTTCATTTTTAACTCAATCGCATTTTATCCGTTAAATAAAGGAATTATTTGGCGCGGTAATACGACACACGCCCAACAGGACAACAAATAGCATTTTATCTCATTACTAATGTTTCGACTGAAATAATAATCGTGCTAAGATAAAATTTAAACAATCGGTTACATCACAGTCTAGCGCTGTTCATATCCGATCAATAGATAGCCACTCTATTTTGGTCATATCATACGACGGGATGACTTCGAAAAATTTATTGCAGCATAAAGAACGATTGAAAGTCGTAAACATAGAAGAAGACTATTGAAGCTGAACAAAAGTGAAATAATCACCGTTATCATCTTATTGCGACGGATTCTTAAATGCGTGTACGATATCTGGTATCAATTTTATAATTTCGCAACGCTTAAGATCAATCCGTGACTACGATGATTATATATTGGAGCCAGAAAGTTAGTCCCAAGTCGTTACGTGATCGATTCAGAATTTGATATGACTCATGGTAATGAAACGCGCTCGTTACAATGGACCATGTCTTACGATGCTCGACATGGGCAATAGAAAAATTATGATCATGATGATTAAAAGTATATTTCGCGTCGGCTATTTCTAATAAATATGTAGTTAAACATGATTTTATTGAGATTTTTCGAAACGATACATTATGAAATATATAACATAATTTCTACCTAAGGTATTGAACAAATACCGACGGCATTTAATATTTCAACGTTGTAAAGTATACTTTATTACTATAATTTATAGATGATATGTAGGAGATCAATGTATATATAAAAAAAAATAGGTTGATATTTCCATAAGCGATACGTGTAAAATTATCATTGGATGCTTAAACCCATCCAAGGTAGATATCTGTATCTTGCATTCGGTATCGTTCTGCCAGACATTCGACCATCTATATCGCTACTGTTGTAAAACAAGGAAGACTACAACAGACAGATTACAGGTGCCCAATGTTTAGTCAGGAGATTGGCATAACCCGCCTTAAATCCGCAAGCATTTTACACTGCAAGGAACCTCCGCGAGAAGCCAGATCACAGAAATGAATGGAAAAAACTTAAAGCGAAAAATAGGCTGAAAGAACTAAATTCAGCGAATCCGTTACGTTAGCGCGGCTGGATGTTTTTAAATTGACTTGTGGTTTCGCTAGAATGTTACTGAAATGGGCTCTAACTGAAAATCAAGTTTAGATGGAATTAAATACAAAATTCTTCTCATTCTGTAATTTGTTGATAACCCCGTATAGCGGAAGCTTTGGAAAAATTCGGCATTATCAACTGGTATATATAAGTAACTTTTGAATACGTTTAAGTTAAGATGTTTTGTATTTCAATGAATTTTCAAAAAAAAAAAAAAGTGTTCCACTTAAGATCCCACTAAAAAGAGGGCAGAGTCTTAAACACTTTTCATTTTTAATGCGATTTACCAGCGTAAAACTGTAAATTGTAAAATTACTTTTAAACTTCATGTATTAACATCCTCTCGGGCTGAATTCAAATTCGCCGCTTAAAAAGATACGAAATCAAAAGTTTTAAAATTATTTTCCCGATGTGAATTCATAATAATAATTTTTCGGAAACATGAAGCGTAACTTTAATCTTTACGTGTGATTTAAAAGAATTTTTGTTTAATTTATTTCGACACGGTGTACTAGATCTAGTATTTTACTATGTTATTATAAATTCGATAAAAACGTTTTAAATATCTTTTATTTTACAGACCGTTTTACAACACCATTTCGAGCGGCATGACGATTTATAATACAGATTTAAAATGTCAATACGATAACTCCAAAATTAAGTTCTTTGTACTATTACAAACACTGTAGTTTGTCTCAAATAATCCCTTATCTTGTAATAAAATAGAAAAGTTCAGTCTAATTAGGAAGTTTGAATAACTATCTCTCGATCTCGTGATGTAGCTATAATGATTTAGCCTTTTGCTCATACTATCAAGATTTGAAATCCGATCAGAAACGAGAATTGTTCATGATAAAAACCGACTCTAGTTAATTAAAATGGCCTGTGTTGTTAAAAACAGCTAAGGTTGTTCAAATTTTCAAGTCTGGAGATCGTTGTGCAGCTGAAAGCTATCGTCCTATCTCCTTACTTTGTGTACCCAGAAAAATATTGGAGTCTATTTTATATGAAAGGTTATATAATTTTTTTTTGTTTGCCTAGAGTAGTTCCCGAGCAGCATGGTTTCTTAAAGTGTAGAACAACTAATCTTATTACATACACAGAATTAATTACAGACTGGTTGAAGCAACGTCTTCAAGTTGCTTGTATTTATACGGACTTTCGTAAGGCTTTTGACAAAGTCATCCATAGTTTACTTCTGGTTAAGTTGCATAATTATGGATTTTCTGACGATTACGTACAGTTAGTTAGATCATATTTAATTTCGCGTGTGTGCTACGTATTATTTAAGTTAGATATTCATTTTGATAGTAAATTTATATATAATAAATTTCTATATTTCAGTTGTTACTTTTCAGTAAGTTTGTTTTATTTCGGGCATGTATGCGTGCCTCGATGTACAGTTCGTTAACATGAGAGACTGGATGTATGATTGGTATTTCCGTTTTTTGTTCTGTTCGGATGTGTGCTTGTATCTAGGTATTGTATTTTATTAGAAACATTATCATTTTTCTGTTGGTATTAGTAATTTATTTTTCCATTCTTAATATTATTTATATTAATTAGCGTGTGAGTGTGGTCTAATTTTATTTTTATTTTTGTTCCTACTTTTACTTTATAATTATTCTGTAAGTGCATACACTGTAATTGGCGTTTTGCTGTTGTGTACGCCGTAATGTTTGGTAAATAAATAAATAAACCTACAAGGTCGCTCATTCAGTCTTTTTTAAATTCCACTTTGAAATGTATTTCACTCGAACTCATACGAACGTCTTCTACTACTGATAAAATAATCTGAACGGTAATAATTAAAGCGTTAGTCATTTTCACGTTGACGAACGTTTTTCTCAATACTTATTAATATATGTAGTAGTGATAAAGTATGTTAATTATATTTATACTTATCGGTGCCATTTTAAAGAACAGCGAACTGTTACAAAAATATTAAACAATA
This sequence comes from Coronaproctus castanopsis, assembly GCA_032883995.1. Classification (NCBI taxonomy): domain Eukaryota; kingdom Metazoa; phylum Arthropoda; class Insecta; order Hemiptera; family Monophlebidae; genus Coronaproctus; species Coronaproctus castanopsis. The sequence goes on along the minus strand of CM065052.1, from coordinate 120,663,016 downwards.
ATACAAATATTATTTGATTTATATATATATAATCGAGTTATGTACGATTTCAAAATAGATTTGTATCGAATGGATAGAACGGACCTTTGAGAAAGACGATAATAACAATCGGCCACTGTTGAGGGGAATACGTTTACAGTTTATACGGACGTTATTGCGACACTAATCACTTCTCGAAAATAAATAGCGCTTACTTTGGAAAATGCTTAAGGAAAGTATTTCCCCAACTTCGTTCACGTCGTCTAATGGTCAGGTAATTAATTTAGTAATTGTCAGCACATTATTTATATATATATATATATATATATACAGTGTGTGTGTATATATATTAGCAAAAAAGAAGATTAAATCATTAGCTTTCTTTATGAAAAATCATAAAGCCTTTCAGTCGTTAAGCCTTTATCAAGTAAACATAAAAAATAAGATATAAACATATATATAACAATTTATAAAATGTGAAAATTCTAATTTAGATATATAAGTTACTTTTATTTTATTTTTTTATTAATTATATGTATTTAAAAACGCTCGACTGCGCGGTCATTTGCGTCTCTGGTATAGATTACATACAAATTTTATAATACATTATACATTTGGTTAGTTTTAAAAGTAGATAGATTATTAATATTTTTACATACAAATTTATAGTACTAAGAAAGTGAATAAATTATTAATATTATTATCATCATTATTTAAAATAGCGCCCAGTGTAGCACTTTTGAAGCATAATTTCCGCTCTTATGTGACTTCCGCCATTCTGCCAATATATGTCTTATTGACAGTTGACATAGGCACTCGGTACACGTTGGCAGCGCGTTCTTTTCCAAAATGTAGGCGTACGTTAATCGACTGTGTACAATTCGTGTACGAGTGTATGCCATTCAGAAAGAATCGGTTTTATAGCAAACAGCTTTGTACCGTTGAAGCGCTGTTCCCATTCGGATTGCCACGCTAGCTTTATGCTTTTGTACAGTTCTGCTGAGATCTATTTGAATGCTAGTTTCATGTGTGAGACTCTGTACTTCCATGCTAAGATTACTACAGGGCTACTTGTAATGTACACCTAATGGTCTTGGCAGACGTTTTCTTGATTTGTAAAATGGATGTAATCTGGAGAATTTAGTGAGGAAGATCGCAGATTTTTAAAAAAATATTTCAATGACAGCAAGTTTCTTCGGTCTCTTAGTCGGGGTAGATTCGTTTCAGCTAGAAGACTGACTGTGGGACTAGTTATTATAGCTCCTGTGATGAGTCGCATCCCGTTGTTTTGAATTGGCTCTAGTTTTTTGAGTGTGGTGACGTTTGCACCATTATATAAAATGCATCCATAGTCCATTTTTGAGAACACCAGGGTTTTATAAAGTAGTAGTAGTAGCGATTTTCTGTCTGCACTTTAATTTGTATGTGCTACCATCTTTAAGCACGTTTAATGCTTTGTAGCATTCCGTCTGTAGGGATTGAACATGATTTAACCAAGTCAGTTTTCTATCAAACGTTATTCCTAAATTTTCACTGTAGTCTTTACGGGTTTATTATATATCGTGATATTGCAGGTGGATGGAAGAGGTCGTTGAATTCCAAAAGTGATGCATTCTGTTTTTGCTGCCGAGAAGGTTAGTCCTTGCTTTTCAATCTATTTGGCGATTTTGTTAACTGTATGTTGAAGTATTATTTCGATTTAATATTTGTACCGGATAGATAAATAATTAAATCATCTGCAAATAGACTATATTAAAGAAATAATTTTCGATATTTCGTTTATACCAATAATGAACAATGTTGGACTAATCACAGATCCCTGTGGAGTTCTATTTTCTAATGTTTTGGTATCGGAGATAATGTTATTTAGTCTTACTTGAAAAATCCTGTTTCGTAGAAATTCATTTATAAACATTGCCATGCGACCGCTTATTTTCCATCTAGCCAAGTTTTGCATGAGTTTGTACCGCCACATGTGGTCGAAGGCCTTCTGGAGATCGAACAAAATAGCTACAGTACATTGTTTATTCATGAATCCATCACAAACATAGTGTTGGAGTTTGACTAAGGGGTCCATGGCACTTCTGTTAGGTCGAATGCCAAATTGCATTGTATTTAGCAGCTCACGTTCTTCGAGGAATTGTTTCAGTCTATTGTTTACCATTTTTTCCATTAGTTTACTCATCGAGCTGTTTAGCGAAATTGGTCTGTAGCTGCTGATTTCAAAGCGATCTTTAACAGGTTTGAGAAGCGGAATTGTGAGCAATTTTCCAATTTTCTGGAATTTTGCTGGTATTTCAAATTTAGTTATAGAATTGCAATACCGTTTGTTGAGAATATAAATTCATATGTTTTATCATCAGTATATGGATATTATCGGATCCAACTGCTGTGCACTTCATGGATTTTAACGCTGATTTGAATTCTTCGAAAGTAAATAGATTATTGAATTTTTTTCTCTTTTTATCTTGGTTTGTTGAAATGTGTCTGAGTAACATTTGGTTGAAGAGGCTGCATAAAAATATTCGGAGAAGACATTTGCTATTTTGCGCTGATCTGTTGTTACAACATCTAACATTTTGGTAGTTGAAATTGCGTTAAAGGATTGTCCACCCGTGATGCGATTGACTTGATTCCACACCTTATTGATCGGGGTAAACGCATTTATTTCTGATATAAATTTTATCCAATTTTTTTTTTGGTGTCTCTGATAATGTGTCTGCATTTAGCTGTAGCTATTTTAAAAAGCTCCAAATTTTCCTCCGATGGATGTCTTTTGAGTCTTGAAAGGAGTTTATTTTTTTTTGTCTAACTATATCATGACATTTACTTGACCACCAGATTATCGTTTGTTTTCGAGTGAAACGGGGTTTTTGCAGCTTTGTATATTTCGCCTTCGATGAAGTGGTTTATTTGGTTGACATCTGTTAGTTGCTTTTTAGTCTTAGGGTTACCTGCGAAGAGTATAATGACCAGTTTGTTTGTTTCACATTCCAGGATGAAAACTTCTGGTTTAAATAACGAATGTTTTGGACGGGGTCGATATAGACATCTTGTGGTAAATGGTCAGTGCCACGTAGTTTGTTGAGTGTACCCCACTTCAGTACATGTGCTAAACTGCAGCTGTATAGAGCTAGATTGATTGCAGAGAAGTTTCCTGAGTATACACTAAGGTGTGTCGGTTTACCATTATTTAGTAAGATTAAGTTATTTGCGTTGATGCATTTTTCTATTTCTCTTCCGCGTGCATTTGTATCCCTGGATCCCCATAGTTGATTGTGCGGCGTGTTGAAATCTCCGCTAATTATGAATGGTTTTGGTAACTGCTTTATGAGGTTCTCGAGACTGTATCATCCTTATGCAAGTATATAGTACAAATCGCTATACAGAAGGGAATTTTGATTTTGATGCTAATTGCTTGGAGAGCGGTTTGTATATGTATTTTTTCTGTATATATATGTTTTTTATAAGCTATTAGTATTCCTCCACTGTCTGTTGAGGAATATGGAAAATCTCGTCTGTATAAATTATAGTTTTTCAAATGAATATTTCCAGTTAATTTTAGTTTGGTTTCCTCTAGTAATAAATGTCTGGATCGTTTTGGGCAATTCTTATTTGAAGCTCTGGTAATTTGCGTTTTAGGTTATTAAGATTCAAATTTATGATTCTAACCATTATGGATTAATTTTTTTTATGTAGTATTTCACTTTGTAATATATTAGCGATTTTTGTAAATTTATATTTTAATTTTCTATTGGTTAATAATGGATGATTTTCGCGTAACATTTTAATTAAGCCAGTAGTGTCATCCGTGAAGTTTTTAGAAATTTCAAACGCATTGGTTGAATTTTTGCACATATCAAAGTACACCATGAAATTGGAAAAAGTTAGAGGATATGTACTTGTGTTTTGTTCTATGCTTTCGCGGAGGGGAAATTTGTTTTAAAAATGTGCTATATTCCTGTTCGTCATTTGAGCTGCTGATGTCTTCATCTTCTCCAGAACTGGATGCAAATCTTGCCGTTTTTTAACAATTTTGATAACATTATTTACGTTGGACATTAAACAAATTTTAAAATAGTAAATAATTTGGTTACGTTTACGAGAGTAACGTGTATAATATCGAGATATATACAATACGTATGAAACGTTAAAAATTTGATATGGTACTTTTTTGATCCAAGAAAATACAATCGAAATTTGCACTCATAGTAAATATATTCTTTATAAGAATGTTTCGGTAATGCATTCTATAATAGTTGTTAACATATTATATATATCTGAACCTCGGTTGGATTTTAATTTAATTATTACCGTTTTAATACATAATAGTATTTTACTTATAGTATTCCCGTTAAAAAATGAAATTAGCAGCTGCATTAAATCATTATTCGTGTCTTCTTTTTGATTTTTAGAAAGTTTTCCAGTTGCTGCTTGAGCATACGTAAATAATGATTCATTTTTGTTCTTACTATTATTATTTGTAATATTAATACTACTACTACTACTACTACTACTAACGTTATTGTTATTATTGCTTATGTAAGTTGTACTGATGTTAGTATTATTACGGGCGCCTGTAACACGCATATATGTAGGACAGTCTTTAGAATTTGCTGTATAGTTTCCCATACAGTTTACACATTTTACGACGTTCTTTGCGGTACATACTTTAAAAGAGTGAGACCCACTATACTTTAAACATTTTTCAGTTTTAAAGCAATTATAGGATACATAACCAAATTCTAAACATTTAAAACATTGGATGGTAGGATTTTTTGATTTGTATCTTTCCCACGTTATTAAACAATAGCAGATTACTTTAATGTTTAAAATTTCCTTTATACTAGTGTTAGTCGGAAATATTACCGTGTATACAGGTAAGTCTCACCTGATTATTTTCTAAATTCTTTTTCACGAATTGTTTTCTATTTTCTATTTTAATTTTTTGATCGATGTCTTCTTTAATTTCTTCTACAGTTATGTTGGTAGGTAATCCTTTAAGTATCATTTTTATTGGTTTACGAGTTTTTGGTGTATGAGTGTAATGCTCGATATTTTTAACTTGTAAAATTTTTAATACTTTGTCGTAATCACCGATATTACTGGTATATAGAATATAATTATTTCGTTTTGTCTTTACTTTTACGTTATATTGTAACTGATTGTTAATTTGTAATATAAAAGTATTATGGTTTTCCTGTAGTGGGCCTCGTAATATAATCGGGGGTATTTTACACTGTTTATCCTTAATATTATTTGTTACGTTAAATATAGTTTTGTTTGTTTTATTTTTATCTGTGGGTATAACGTCGTGTACTATATTAGTTAAGTTACTTGATTCTTCATTTGACACATCGATATGTTGTAACGGAGTAAACGGTTTTTCGTTTGTATGGTTTCTTCGCTGATTCTTTTCCGTTTCGTTAAGCTTCTGCTATTGTGCTGCGATGCAGATGACCAAGGCAGATCAGATAATGAGTCTTCGTCGCTGCTATCTGAAAAATTTCCGTTTTCAGAAAGCGCGTACTTATTTCTGTTGGGTTGCTGTACGTCGAAATGTTGTGAGGAGGAAGGTATAGCATGTTCCTCTCCACCAGTCTCCATCTGTATGTTTACGTCTGCGCTATCACCGTTTGAGCATGACGCAGCCGTTAAGCCTATTGATGGCGGAGGAGTACGAGCTGCACGCACCACTACGTGAGCCGTTAACAGTATAGAAATAATAAAAACCGAACGCAGAGACAAAAGATAACACCGATCATGCAAGCACGTTAGTATCGTTGATGATGTTTGCGTTGCCTGAGATATTATCAGAATCTAAATTTTTCTTTTCTTTTTATTTTCATGATGAGCAGGTTTAACTATTTCGTGGATGTAGATGAGTTTGTATCAGAGAGAGTCCGTTCGCTGTTTCTTGCGTCACTTCCATTTGTTTTGTACTAAGAGTATTTATTATGTCGCGCATCTTTGTTTTGTTTCTTCTTCAACAGTATTGGTGAAGATTTCAGTACTGGAAATGTTCTCTTCTACTGGGCAGTCCTCCGCTCTATGACCTTTAGATTTGCATTTGAAACGGGAAAATTCGTTGTATGATATGAAAATCCTGTAGTGCCTCTCTTTATGAAATAAAAGAAACGATCCTGGTAGTTCCAGTAAATTTGTGTCAGCAGTGACATATATACTTGCATTCGCCAGCTGACTATATGGCCAAACATTTCGTCGTGTGGATTTACCCGTAAGATTGAGATGTTAGTTTTAATTTTAATTCTTTCGCGATATATTCCCACAAGATCTCATTTAGAATTGTCGGTGATATGTTCGAAAAAATTATCTTTTTTGTAGATGCTGATAATTTTCTACATTAAAAAAAAAAAAAAACGAGTTGATTTTGAAGCCTCCGTGTGAGATGAATTCGTAGACAATTTCTTTTGATTTTAGAAAAACGATAACTCGATTATTGCTCACTATTGAAGCGGCAATTATGTTTGTCGGACCAAGTCTTTCAATGCAACAAGGTAATCTCGTAGCTTGTAGTCTTGAATGCAACCGAATATAAGACGCTGATTTTCTTCAGGATGAACGAAACTGGTTAACGGAGATATTTTCTTTTTTTACTTTGTCTGCGTACAAAGATGAAAACGAAGTTGAAGCGGAATTTAGATTTGTATTTGTCATTTTTGTAGATGAAGTGGCATTGTGAATTATCGAGCGGTGGTCTGAGAGCGACCGCTGATTTTAATATACACAGTTTAACGATGTGGTAATAAAACTACCAACAACGATTTTAAATTAGCGCGATAACGAGGTAAACGAGATAAACGACATAATATTCACTTACTGATAAAAACGACCGACGGCTTGGTTGTAGTTTACCACGCGACGAATAGAGTAACCACAGAGATAAAAACGCACGAAACACGTCCTATATATAGAATACCTTAGTTTGTTAGCAAAGCGTAATTTTATATTTAAATTAAAATTTTTTACATTTTATATTTTTTTATAAATTGTTATATATTTTTATTTTTTTGTTCACTTGATAACAGCTGAAAAATTTCGTGATTTTTCATAATAAAAGTTCAGTAAAGTACTTTTTTATTGTTCACATTTTAAAAATCACTATATTCCATATACTTTTTAAATTATATATACATATATTCGCATATATGATTTCAGTGACGCGTCCGTCAAAACATTTTTAGTGTAAATTTTAGAAAATCGGAATTTATTTACGTTTTTTTTATCAGAATTTAATTATGAAAAAATAAACTCGTGTTTGATATTTACATATATCATTAATACCTATTATTTATTTAAATTAAACGTACGTTACGATAATTTGAATAAAAATATATAAGCGAATATAACGAATAATACTGACATTAATAAAAATATTTAAAAATTACAATCCAAAGTTTATAATAGTAAAAAAATGAACAAATATATATATAAAATGAAAGCGAGTAAATAATGCGTTAAATAGATAATCGATAAATAAGATGAGCGAGAAATATAGTAGTAATTGTGATGATGAACTTGAAAAAATGTATGTTTTTTAAATTATCAAACGCTCTCGTGAAAATTTCATAATCTTTATTTTGATTCGATTTAATAATTAGTTATTTTAATTAGCTCGATTTTAGAGTTAACAAAATTATTCTATTAAACAACTTCCGCTCGTTGTTTTCTTTTATTTCTCTATATAGAGGTACTCGCAAGTAAATTTCGTCTATCAAGCTGTCATAGTACTAACTGTATTTCTAACTTTTTATTATTATTATTTTTTTTTTTAATTACAGTGAAATCGGACTGAAATATTATTATGTCGGAATGAGAACGAAGTTACAGGTAAGCATTTGTAATTTAAAAAAAAAAAAACTCGTTATTTTGTTTTGAACATTTTTATAATAACGTTTATTTTATTGTTCAGTTAAATTTAAATTTTGAAATAACTGGATTAATTTATAAATCTCTTGATACATTTACTTCAAACTATGAAGAAATTGAAAGGCAATAAAATAGTACAATTATCCCCACTCGATTACACTCCGTCGTCGACAAAAAACACGAGACAAATGGAGATAAACCAATTTTAATTCACACACACACACTATATATATATATATATATAAATAATGGGTGTGAGGCTGGTGAATGTGTTCAATGTATTTTTTTTTTGTATTTTATTTTTTTTTACTTTTAATTTTATAATAGGGAAAAAATTATTCATTGTATTATTTTATTTATAAGCCTACACTAATAATTGGCTGTTAGCTGTTGTGTGGCTTCATTAAATAAATAAATAAATATATATATATATTTATATACCGCATGCTCCACGTTTAATGTACACACGAGAGATTCGTTTTTGTACAGTTTCAGTTATTATGACATCTTATAATGAGAGAGTTTTGCGTGGAACGTTATTTTCGGCGTGAATAGATCACGACAGAGCAGAGTTTCGAAAAGAATTCAAAGTTACGCGATTTTTTTTTTGTGGCGATACCTTAAGAGCCGCGTTTACAAAACACGACCACAGGATCTAGAAGACATGAAAACTCGGATTTCTGAAGAAATTAAAAAATTCAGCGACCTCGAAAAAGTCTTCGAAAAGTGTTGTGGAAACTGAGAACAGATGTATTGTTGCAAATGGCGGTCATCTGAACAACATTGTGTCCTATAAATGATTGTAAACTAATCTTTCGTTTTCCTATTTTTATATAGAATTTCATTCAATCGAGTAATTTTTGAGTTATTCAAAAAAACAACAAAACTGTGCATCTTCCCTGGGTCACCCTATTGTACAAATGTGTTCGAATCACAGTAGAAACAAGAATATTTAAAGTAAAAAGTGCTCGCGATAATTTAACGATCTAATCGATAATTGAAAACCCATCTTGCTGAGATGTTAATAAAAAACTTAAGGAAACTACCACTACAAACAATCTTACTGTAAATTAAATCCGATAAACAATGGGTGTTTTGTGCGTTAGGCAAATGGCATAAAACAAAGCGATTAGTTAATAATTAACAAAACAAAATAAAATCGAAGTTAATAACTAAAAAAATTTTTATTATATACGCGAAGCTTTTCGACTATAAAGTCATTTTCAAGTTATTAGCCTGATAAGGAAAATTAAGAAATGCAGTCTACGCTGTTTCGAGATAATGTATGCTGTTACTTATTATCTTCGAGATATAAATGAGGCACACAAACATATATATATTTTATAAAATGCAATTCCAATATGTTAAAAAAATATGTAGTTAGTAAGAGTTGTTTAATCGGGGTCAGATTAAAAATTAATTAATCGAAAGCTGTTATCATTTAATAATAACAAAATTATATAAAACCTGTTTTAAGTTTAATAAAAATTTTCTACATAGACATAGATAAATGTTTTATAATTTAATTTGCATCCCATTGACCGTAATAATAATGAATACTTCAATATAAAAGGTACCGAATTAGACAATATATTATGTATCATCAATGTAAATATTATGCAAATAATGAAATGTTCAGTATGTAAATTATTTTGCTAATAATTTTTGTAGTGAAACTTCTATTAGCGCGGTTTATATGGGAACTTAAACCGTAAAACGAGCGAGCGGACCTAATAGACGGATATCTGTAGATATACACACGTATATAATAAACTTTTGTTGCGTTAGGTGTGTTAACGAAGTAACGGACGGATATAAATATATATATCTCGTTCGTAACATCAGTCGTCAAACCACGTTTATACACAGGTAGTTATTCTTTTATATATATATATATATATATATATATATATATATATATATATATATATATATGTATAAAAATTTAAAAAAGGAATTGTTTCGAATTTGGTTAAAATGTCTTTAAGTTTCACTTCTTCCCTGCGCTCCGAGGCACAGGTGTTTTTTTCGATACCCTTCTTTATTGAATAAAAATATATACACACTCGTTTATAAATTTGGTATATTTAGGGTTATATGATTACCGGTATAGAAATATCGTACCATATTATTTACTTTATAAAGTACAGCAATGTGTATCAGATTATTTATATTTTGGAGTAAAATATATGTAATTGTTCAGCAAAATAAATTTGTATATATCTTCTAACACTTTAGTTATCTATTACGTTTTAATTTAATAAAGAAGTCTTATCGCGGAATAATTGTATATAATAGAGTACTTTTAATCGACATTAAATAATTGATGAAATGAAATTTTATCTACACATATCTGTTCATGTCATATATTAAATACTGAATCATGCAAACTTTGTATCTGTCTCAATGGTACGTATCGAACAACATGTCTACATCCCTCTATTTATTTATAATTATTTAATCTACTTTTATTAATCTTGTAATAAATACGAATCTCTCTATACTACCTCTAGTCGCTCTTTTATGACTGGAGCAAATTGAGAAAATTTTTAACAGTATGGAACTTAGTGATTTTTTAAAAATAGACAAACAACAAAGAAGTAGTTTTAACATCGCTCAATTTTTATATAGAAAATACTATAAAGCTTTTCGGGTACTAAGCCATTATCAAGTGGACACTAAAAAACAAAAATATACAATTTATAAAAAATAATAAAATAAAACATTTAAAAATTATTTAACCTATTCTTCTATTGTGTAATTAACATCGTGTCAGTCGCGTTCACTATCTCTATTGTTTACAGTTATTTCAATATACATTCGTTCGTATTTTATTTCATCGCGGCGTTACCGGCTAATCGTTTACGCGCAACCAGATATATCGATGACGTATAAAACTACCGTCGGGTAAGTGCGTTTATCTTATCAATAATAATTACATCGGCTGTGATACACATAATGAACGAACAGCCTAACACTAATACTATTAAATACCACTACTTACGCCTAAAAAATTAAAACCGATTTCGTCGTTACTACGTTTTTACATCATCGAGGGATTTATTTTCGACCATGTCAAGGATTATGTAATGGAGAACTATCAGCTCTAATGAACTACATAAACGACATGAAAAAAAACATTATCACAGCCTCTAAGATTGGCCGAAATCGTATCCTTAACTCAACGCTAGTTAAAGCAAGGCGATTAAAACCTACTAAAATTGTTTTTTCTAATGTCTCACCAGTTCAATATATTACAAACCTTACGCATGAATTTAAACTAAAATTCTCCTCCCCCAATATCTTTGCTAAAGGTCAGCCCCAACAGCAATATCATTAATCACGTTATTAGCTGGAGGAGACAGGCATATATCGACCTCGAGCTTAAGCAAATGAACTTACCTGACTTGTTTGTTTTAAACTATCTTGGACGATCATACAGAATATTTATTATATACGATGATCGCGTCTGCTTCAAATGTAAAAAAACTGGCCATAAAGGAGAACATACATGTTGAAAATGAACTAGATACCGCAGAGGCTACTCCATTAAACTTATCTGCCTACCCTCCCATTAAATCTCCAATTAAAATTGATTCCACCAAAAATTTTGGAATCTACTAAAAGGAAATTACCAGAAAAATCAGTCAAAAGACAGCTATCGAGTTCATCAACTTCAAGTAACATTGAAGCAGAAACAATTACAAAATCTCATCCTGATCCTGATTCAATGACAATGAAGGGAAAGTACAATGACACATCTTTCAGCGCTAATATAACTAAAAACTCTGATAACACACCTCGGGTGATGAGAGTTCATACGGAACTAATCAGAATAATAAACGTATGAAAACAATTTTTGAACCATTGGAGCCTATTCTCCCAAAAGAAAAATATTCTATCAAATCTACTACTAATCTACCTCTATTTGTTGACATGTGTCATAAAAATGTAGACTCTCTAATGGTTGCGCAGGAATTTACAGATGATATACCAGCTCTTATAAATATGTTACAAGAAATGCACAAACTTATAACACACGGAAGTACCAAAATTCGTATCTCTAAAATCTTTAAAAAAAAACTGATCAGCGCAACCAAACCAACTTCATATTACTTTGGATCATGGCTATGGACAAACAGTCAACTTCGGTTCTCAACTGAAATTGTAATGGCCTTTTTCGTCATTATGAAGACTTCTTATACCTGTTATGCTGTTTGTTAATTATATGTTTGCAGGAAACTCATCTTAAGAACCAGCACAATTTTAAACTGACTGATTATTCTGTAATAAGTAACAATAATCAAAGCGGTATAATTGCACATGGGGATGTTTTTGTAGCAGTTAAAAATTATATACACCATGGAGAAATTTATTTGCAAACTAATCTACAAATTACTGCAGTTCGAGTTAAACTTAAAAATCGCGTTACAATTTATCTAGCACCTAATGAGCGCATTGATTTGGAGCATTTTATTAAACGATTACCGACGCTTGTAATACTCGCAGGTGATTTCAATGTACTTAGCCCAACATAGGGTAGTCAGTGTACAACTTTAAGAGATAAAACGATCGAAAATCTGATTGTAAAAGTAACTTTATTCTACATAACAAATCCGACACGTCTCAATTTCTCACATCGTAAATGGTCAACATTGGATCTAGTCATGTCATCTGCAGTGATTGCGGGTACATTACAGACGCTATCATTATAATCTAGCGGGAAGTGATCATCTCCCTATTCTCATTAATGGAATTACACAAAATCTATGGCACCACTACTACGGAGGTATCAATTATAAGCGCAGTGATTGGGACAAATATAATCAATCATATAAGTCACTCTTTAATAAAAGTTGCAGTTATAATGAAGTCAATATCGAAGATTTTGTAACAAACTTAGTTAAGATAACAGACACTTGCACACCATATTCCTTAGTTAAGTATCATCAGCATAAATCAGTTCCATGGTGGAAACACGATTGCACATTGGCATTGAGAAGTAGAAGTAAAGCTCTCAACCTTAAAGAGAAATCCTAGCAATGAAAACTTTATTACCTTCAGGAGAATGAGAGCTAAAGCTGCCTTTACATTTAAATAGGCTAAAAGGAAATCCTGGTGTGACTTTACATCTGCAATTACTGCTAAAACCCCACCCACAGAAGTCTGGAATAAGATTAGATCTCTTGAAGTTAATAAAACACATCAGCTCCATCAACAATTATCACTAAAAATAATGAATTACTCTCTAATATCACGAAAATATCGGAACTGCTCGCGCAACACTTCTCTTCAGCTTCTAATTAAACACATCGATCCAAATATTGAAGATAGAATACAAAGAACCCTGCAGTCAGGAAATTACAATCAATGAACTGCAAGATGCAATAAGTAAAACACGTTCTATAGCTGTAGGTGATTGTTTTCACATTAATATGCTAAAAAAAAAGCCCCTGAACAAGTTACAATACTTTTAAAACTGTTTAATGATATGTGGATGACAGGTTCCTTCCCATTCTCATGGCGCACTGCTGTAGTTATACCATTATTAAAACAAGGTAAAAATCCATTCTTAATGAACAGTTATAGATTAATTTCCTTGACATCGGTCTTGTGTAAAGTTATGAGAAGATAATTAATAATAGACTACAGTGGATACTTCACTCACATTCACTACTCCAAAATTCAATATAATTTTGTGCCTACCTGTTTAACTAATGATTAGTTACTCTACTTGCAGAACTTAGTTCTAAATGCTTTCGTAAAACGCAAACATTTGGAAATATTTTTCGATATTCAAAAAGCATTCGATACTACGATAACGAAACAACTACACAACTGTAACATTCGATGACGTATAACTGTATTCATTAACAACTTCTTGGATCATGTTAAAAATTGGTAATATAATATCTAACAACCTTAAGTCTTGTAAACGGAGTCCCTTAAGATTCTATGCTCGAACCAACATTATTTAATATTGTCATTAATTCCATTGCCAATGAGATTAAATCTCAAATTCGTGCTACGAATGATTATGTTGCAGATAAAGATTTATTATTAAAAATTTGTACTATAGTGTCCTATCATGTGAACTATTTGCAATTCTGCAGGCTACATTAATAGCATCCTTTAAAAATGAGCAGGAAATTGTCATTGTCACAGATTCGCTGTATTCGGTTAAACAGTTGAAAAGAAATTACAGATGCATGTATCCATTGGCTATGAAAATTAATTCTACAATCAGCAAGCAAAGTCTGCAGACCCATGGCTTTGGATCCCTGGACATAGGGGATATGGAAATTGGAAGACAAATCTTGTCATTCCTAATACTGATATTGCAGTATATTGCTCCGAGAACCAAAGCATATCTCAGCAGAAATCAATAAATTCATTTCTCAATGCAGCACCTTTTCAATATACTATACAGATAGATCAAAAAATGAAGATCATTGTGGCTGTGCTGTCGCATATAATGATGACATAGTCTATTATCCACTTACATCGTACTATAGTGTCCTATCATGTGAACTATTTGCAATTCTGCAGGCTATATTAATTGCATCTTTTAAAAATGAGCAGGAAATTGTCATTGTCACAGATTCGCAGTATTCGATTAAACAGCTGAAAGAAAATTACAAATGCATGTATCCATTGGCTGTGAAAATTAATTCTACAATCAGCAAGCAAAGTTTGCAGACCCATGTACTTTGAATCCTTGGCATAGGGGATATGGAAAGAATGAAGAAGCCGCCTCCATATCTCCGGCAGAATTATTTCCAGCAACATGTTCCGATATGCGTCACTGCATGTTCCATAAATTTAGCTAACAATCAGATTTTCCGGTTAATCTCAACATAGTGGTATCTGGTCATTGAACGTGTTCATCGTACAAGACAGCATGAAGTGATGCTGTTCCGTGTCCACACAGGTCACACTCATTTGACTCAATCCAAAACCGATCCTCCTACTTGTTCAACCTATAACGTTAAAATCACTATAGCCCATATCTTGCTCCACTGTTCTCTGTATAACTCTATTCGCTCTTCATTACAGTTCCCAATACTTTTACCTAAAAATGAAAATACTCAAACTTTCCTCGTTCGCACTAAATTATCTTCACGCCTATAATAACGGAATAATAGACATCGTGCTTTTAGCCTTTGGCACGGAAGATTAAAATAAATAAAAAAAATTATGAAATAATCCGATAGCGATTTTTTTTTTTTATGTACATCTAAATTAAGTATTTTCTTGTTTTTTACTTTTACAATATTTATAAATTATATATATATATTGTCCACTTGATAAAAACTTAATAGTTGGAAAGCTTTGTGATTTTTTATATATAAAAATTTAGTTATTTTAACTACTTTTTTGCTGTCTATTTAAATTGAGAAAAACTTATCTGTACTGAACTCCGGTGTAAATAATTTCATGTTATTATGTAATTTCATTTGTTAATTTCATAAATTGAGCAAAGAATCTCATTTGAAATCTTTTAACTGTTCGAATGCCTTCTGTAATTGATCAGTAATGTACCAATTGAAACATTATGTTGAATATGTTTACCGTTAATATAAGAAGTAAAAAAAAAATGGATAAACTAGAAAATACATAAAAACTAAAACAAAAAAATATATATAAAAATAATAACGAATAACGAAAAAATATTTACATTTTTCCCAAGTTGTATGCGTTGAAGTAAAATGTGGACAGATGACTTCACATGCTTCTGTAACGCTTTTTATGGTGATATTGTTTTATCCATTTTGTGAATCGAGATCTATAAAATGTTCTCGCATTCCGTACGGAAATTGGATCATTTGGATTTTCTGCACGTAAATCTAAATGATGAGCTGATTCGGGAATAATGACAGCTATTACCGACGATGAGACATTATACAAGACGCCCCCGCTTAACAAACCGTTGCTGTTAATTAAAAATAAATTATTCACCATTAATTTTCGGTATCCTCTATACGCAACCGATAAAAGTGTAAACAAAAGCAAAGTTAAAATTTTCACAAAAAAATAATTTTTCATCAGTTCGACAAATTATACATAAATTAAGATATATATATAGATAGATAGACTCAAGTAAAGAGTCCATGCGTATCTTCTCTCGACACAGAAATTCTTCAGTATCGTTACTACCCCGTTGCCTACTTCGCACCATCTGAGCAGGACTCAGTATGACGCCGATTAACAATCGGATTACATGGTTTCACTTTTTCCTGAATTCTTTTAGTAATGATATTCTCTGGAATAGTAATCAGGTCGTTTTCCGTTAACCTGGCTGATCGCTGTACCATAACAGTCTTTATGTGTTCTTATAACGCCTATGGGTATCCGAAAGACGGTCATATTTCACTTATTTTAAACTTATACACCTGTAAAATCAATGCTACTAGACATACCTCTTCCCAACAACGGGAAACAATTCGTCTGACTTCTCTGCCAAGACCTATTTGGGTTGGGTGACCCTTCTGGTAGTTACGCTAGTGCCAACATAGTTCTTGATGTTTTCTAAGTACGCAAGCACCACGTCAAGGTGGTGTCCCTCTATATGCAACGAACTGACAACAATTTGAACATTAAATAGGTGACATACTCAAACACTAATAAATCAATGATGATCAGCATTTGTTTAACCATTTTCGCCACAGTGTTCCTTGTATGGTACATAAACTATTCATGCAAAAAATTGTTTATTTTCATAATAAGTATATTTGATTGACATATAATGTTGAAATTTTAAAAATATTTATTATAATACTTTTAACATTATACAGAGTTATCTACATGAAATATTAATTTATTTTTTCATCTCGAATCATTTAATTTAATTTTTTAACTATCATTTGTAACAAACAGATAATGTGTGACTAAAAGGGTTAATGTGCGTAGCGATAATAGTTAACATGGATGACCTATGGAGCACAGATCTCAATGATGATGTTATCAAACTGACGAACGGCTGAAATTTAAGCGTCTCGGCCATCAAAAAAAGATGAAATCCTGCTAATTTTGTATATTCGGTTTCAACACCAGTAATGAATAATTTGGGGCATGAGAAAATATATATAGGTATAAAAATTTCACAACATTAAATTTTTCATAAAAAGTCCAGTTTAAAAACCATTAAATTAATTAGAACATTTTTAATCGTGTAAATTTATACTATCACAATTCATATATTTCAAAAACGTGTAAATTGGTAGGTCATATATAAATTTTTATTTTTACGATAACTTGTGAATAAATAATTTGTTCGAGGAATCTTTTCATAAGCAGAAGTCACACACGCGCATATATATATATATATATATATATATATATATAATGCTGATGTATTGGAGAGTAGTGATTTTATAAATTAACAAAACAAAATAAAAACAAATTTAATCACTATAAAAATTATATTATTAATGCAAAGCTTTTCGACATAGAATTTATTTTTATCACTTTAGTTGGTTCGATAAGTGGTTTTGCGTTTGTGTTTATCGTGTTCATTTATCTATTATATGCGCTCGGATTTTTAAACGAAATAATTCGAAACGCCAGTAGGCGATATGTTCATATCGGTAAACGATCGGTAAATTATTTATGCCGCTATCCCGGTCCCCAGCCATACATACGCACTCAACGCACGTTGTTGCTGCTGCTGATGCGAACAACATACCATCAACATCACTATATACTTCCCAATCAGGTGATAAAATTCCATGTATAAACGATGTTACTAACCATACTAATACTACAAATGTTAAAAACTGTGATAATGTAACGTTACATAACCTTTACAATAATAAACCACTAATAACACGGGTTATGGCAGGCTCGCATGAAACGAAACAAATATTCTATCGCCTATTACAACGGAGGAAAATTACCCATTACAAGAAACAATGCTAACTGAAATCGACCAAGAAAAAGATCTCAGCTGAGAAATGGTCAAAAATAACAGAAAAAGACAGAGAGAATATGTTAGAAACATCTCATCTGAACAACTTGGAAAAAGGATATCCAGGCGTAATAATAACAGATACGCTTGCTTGGAAACTTATGATAATAGCGTGAAGGAAGATTCAGATCTCAAAAAAGAACTAAAACCACCTGTTATAACGGTCTACGGGGTTGTAGATTATGCTAAAATGATGAAAGATATCACAAGCGTTATTCCAACAAATGATACACATTGTAGATCGCTAACTGATAATCGAGTAGAAGTCAAATCAAATGGCATTGAAAGTTATCCTACCCTAATCAAATATTTAAGAGACGAAGGGAAGCACCACACATACCAGATTAAATCTTTGAGAAGCTTTCGAGTAGTAATTCGACATTTACACTACTCTGTGAATGCAAACCTTATTAAAGCTGCCCTTGAAGAATAGGGGCATAAAGTTAGGCACGTGACTAATATCAAACATAGGGTAAGCAAACAACTCTTACCATTATTTCTTGTAGATCTGCAGCCCCATGAAAATAATCCCGATATATATAAAATTCAAACGTTACTTCATATGAAAGTGAAAATGGAATCTCCACGGTAAAAGAATGTCATTCCGCAGTGTTTTCGTTGTCAAAGATACAGACACACAAAAACTTATTTTAACAGGCCTTTTGCATGTGTGAAATGCGGTAAAAATCATTCATCAACATGTTGCGATAAAAACCAAAATGTGTCAACTGCGATGGAGACCACCCATCAAGTTATAAAGGATGTGCTGTCTATAAAAAACTTCAAGAAATCAGAAATAAAGAGCAATACATAACGAAAAATACCAGAAACAATTTAAACCAACACATACAATGTAGTCACTTGCCTTCCTTGGTTAACCAAGAGCAGATAATAATGAATCAGATTGACAGTTCTGAATCAACACATCGCTTCACCTATGCACAAACTTTAAGCAAGCGGAATAAACGTGAAATAAGTAGAGGTCCTGAAATCAGTGACAGTTAAATACCAATGATATTTCAACAGTTTTGCATTCATTCTTAACTGAAATAAAAACGCTATTTCGCGATATGATGCAACAGCAAAGTCAAATGATCAAAAATGTTACACAGACAATTACAACTACGTTGTTGAATAAAAAATGAGGAATCTCAAAATAGTTACCTGGAACGCAAATGGCGTTCTTAATCATACCGACGAAATACAAATGTACATTATGCAAAACAATATTGATCGCTTTTATTATCTGAAACGCATTTAACGAATACAAGACACGTCACCTTCACTGGATATAACTCATACTACACAAATCATCCTGATGGAAGAGAGCACGGTGGTGCTGGTATTTTAATAAAAAAATAATATAAAACACTATATACTAGAAAAATAAACAGTCAGGCAAAAAGTGCTATCACCTCAGCTGTCTATTGCCCACCAAAACATAATATTAAGAAAAAGCATTTCATTGATTTTTTCAAAACATTAGGCAGCAGGTTTATAGTCGGCGGCGACTTCAACGCTAAATGGATCCAGACTCACTGTTCCTAGGGGAAATTAATTGAAAATGGCAGTTCATGAAATACACAGCAATGTTCATTCAAACGGGAAACCGACTTATTGGCCAAATGACCCACAAAAAACTCCAGATTTATTAGACATCATTGTAGTAAAAGGTTTTGCACAAATTTTCCTGGACGTGAGAAACGATGATGGATGAGCATCGGATCATTCTGCAATAATGCTTAATATTACTGAGCATATAATAACTAAAACTTTCAAACCTAAACTGCACAATAAACGTACTAATTGGGAAGAATTTAGGGAACGAACGGAAAATACGGTTAACTTAAAAATGCCACTAAAAACGGAAAAACATATAGAAGATGCACTTGAACATTTCATTCAAATCACACAACAGTCAGCGTGGGCTGCTATATAAAGAATAAATGTGTCCGCACCTATTATCTATTACACCGAAGAAATTAGAAGAAACTGAGGAATCGGTGGCCGATGTATATTAAGACGACACTGAATAAACAGACTAAGCTTGTAAAGCGCTTATTAGTAAAGCTAAAAAACAAATCATTTAGAGAAAAGTTGTTAAACTGGAACGTGATTATTCCCTATTGAAGGCGACTAGAAATCTACAAAGACCTAAGCAAATTAATCTCCCAATAAAAAGCCAGATGGAAGTTGGGCCCGGACTAATTAGGAGAAAGCAGAGGTATTCGGAAAATACTACGCTGATACATTTCAGTAATGCCCCGAGAACTCTTCTACTTTTTAAAATACGATATTATGATGTGTCTAAATTAAAATTACTTCCCCTGGCGAAATTAAAAATATAATAAAAATGATGAATCCGACAAAAGCACCAGGATATGACCTGATTACAGCGAAAATTTTAAAAGAAGTACCAAGGAAAAGTTTAATACTTTTAACGTATATCTTCAATGCAATGCTATTCCATACTGTTTATGATGTACTGCGGCGATCGGAATGAAATTAGTAATTTTCCCTCTTTGAGACAGTTCGCTATCTGAAACAGCATGCGTTTCTTGTAAGAATATGACATCTACCTTATTGCTGTATTTCCTCGCGAGAAATTCGCATTTGGCTCTGCTGATACCTTCTATATTAAGTTGTAGGATTTGGAGGCGAGGTCCAATTTTCGACGTAGGGCAACCCTGAAAAGGGCTATTTCGGTTATCTGCGTTCATTATCTAGTTTATTTCTTCTAGTTTGTTTCTTCTTCAAATATCTTGCGCGCAATCGTCGATCTTACTGCTGCCTACGACACAGTCTGGCGCGATGGCTTGCTCCTAAAAATAGCCCAGGCAGTTCCTAGTCGTAAAATCGTGACTCTACTTGGAAATATGTTGGCTGACAGAAGATTCGCGGTGTATACGGGAGCAGACCATAGCCGGTGGCGCACCATAAATAATGGCCTTCCACAAGGTTCAGTGTTGGCTCCAATTTTATTTAACTTATATATACATGATATACCGGTCCTCCAAGCGGAGAATTTCCAGTATGCAGACGACATTGTACTTGCAACTCAAAGCAAGCACTTAAAAAATGGCGAGGACGTACTCACAAAAGATTTACACAGCTTGGATGAATACTGTGCTAAATGGAGACTTAGGTTAAACCCGGTAAAAACAGAAACTTCGGTGTTTGACCTCAACTTACAAATGGCAAAAGCTAAAATACATGTTAAACTCAACGGTAAAGATTTACCTTTTAACCCAACGCCAAAATGTTCTTGATCGAACTCTCACATACAAAGAGAACTCCGAAAAAATAGCTCAAAAAGTGAAGACAAGAGTAAACCTTATACAGCTTGGGGAGCAGAGACAAAACTCATCAGGACTGCTACACTGGCACTACTGTTTTCAGCTGCAGAATATTGCTGCCCCGCTTGGATGACCAGCTCGCATGCTAAGAAGATCGATACACAACTGAACGTAGCACTACGCTTAGTAACCGGTACGCTAAAATCTACTCCTACTATGTGGCTTCCCGTGCTGGCAAATATATTTCCACCGCACATCCGCAGAGAAGAAACATTCAAACTAGAATGGGCTAAATACAACAGTATACACTCGCGTAGAAAAATTTATCAAAGATCCCCCACCTACACGTCTTTGCAGCAGGAAACCAGCATGGCTGACGGCTAACGAGCTACAGAGCAGTGTCGACGCATCTACGAAATGGAAGGAAATATGGGTTAAGCAGACTCCAACAAACGGACAATTAATATCAAATCCGGCTAGCAGGGTGCCAGGATTTGGTCTCAACAGAAAAACATGGTGCAATTTAAATCGCGTCAGAACCAACCAGGGTCGTTGCAAATATTTAATGAACAAATGGAAACTGTCGGAAACGGAGCTGTGCAGCTGTGGCAGATCCAAACGATGTCACACTTTATAAATTCGTGTAAAGTAAATAGCTTTAATAAAGGACTAATTGGGCTACATTCACTAGAAGAAGGCGCAGAAGACTGGCTGTCGAACGTGAATTTATAATGCAGGATATCTCTAAATAGCGCGTAATTGATACGATAATAATAATAATAATAATGCAATGCTGAGACTAACAATTTCCAAGTGCAATTAAAATTTTCACAAATCATCGTAATTAAAAAGCCGCGAAAACTCGCAACAGAAATAAGCTCGTATTGCCCCATTTCATTACTGCCTGTGCTGTCTAAGTTGTACTAAAAACTACTGAAAAGAATACTACCAATTGTCCAAAACAGGTCACTAATACCTGACCATCAATTTGATTTTAGGGGAAAACAGTACAATAGAGCAGGTCAATCGAATAGTTAATGTGATTGAAAAATCCATTGAAGAAAAAAAAGTTTGGCATAAAGGTCTATTACAAAAAATCAGTTGTTACTTTCTATATCAAACGACTCGGATATTGCAGTCATACCTAGATGAAGGGTACTTCTGTGTCAAATATGGAGAAGATGAATCACAGATTTATCCGGTAAAAGCAGGTGTACCCCAGGGTAGTGTACTGGGGCCGTTGCTCTATCTAGTTTATACGACAGATATTCCTATTTAGCAACCTTCGCTGATGACACAGAAATTCTCTGTTCAGACGTATCTGCCGTAGAGGCACGTAAAAACCTGCAAGAAGCAGTAACCAAAATCGAAACATGGTTTAAAACATGGAAAATAAAGATTAATGAAGATAAATCAGCTAGAGTAATATTTACTAACAGAAGAAATCTGCCAACTGGACAGATAATTATGAATGGTGTTACAATCCCACAAAAAGAGGAAGTAAAATATCTTGGTTTAAATTTAGACAAGCACCTAACATGGAAAAAACATATAATAAAAAAGCGTAATGAACTAAACATTAAACGGAAACAAATGTTTTGGCTACTAGGCAGACGATCAGAACTGTCTACTGATAATAAACTGCTTTTGTATAACCCAGTTTTGAAAACAGTTTGGCGATACGGCTGCCAATTATGGGGTCGTGCCAAGAAAAGTAATATTGCTATTTTGCAGAGAGTTCAAAACAAAATCCTTCAGGTCGACGCTCCGTGGTATGTAACAAATCTTACATTACACGAAGATCTTAAAGTGAAAACTGTAAAGGAAGAAATAGCAACAGTTTCTAAAAAATATGCTGTTCGGCTAGAGAACCACCCTAATCATACGGCGTTCTCCTTACTAGACAACTCACTCGTTATACGTAGACTCAACAGAACGAAGCCACTGGATTTAATATGAATACTATTAATATGTAAAATTATACTTAAGCACCCATTACTGGATGGGATATTTCTCATGTCACATTATGCATAAATAATCATCAAGCTTACTAAATAGCATTAGCTAGGTGTAAATTAGCAACTTAATAAATAAATAAAAAAACTTGTTTGTATATGCTTAAAAATGACGTTAATGTCGAAAAGCCTTGCATTAATGAAATAACTTTTATAGTGATTAACTTTGTTTTTCTTTTGTTACATATATACACATATATATAAAAGCATTGCTTACCTAAATATGATATTGGAAGCTGTATTTATTCGTTTACCACCATACTCCTTTTCGGCGAGATTTTCAATCGGTCGTACTTTAAATTTGTTATAGCAATCGTCGGATTCTTTTTTAAAATTCCACGGATTAGGTTCGAACATGTCTCTTTTCCCGGTAGTGCATAAAGGCATCACTAATTCCGTGCACGACTAATGTCGCACCATAATATAAAATATAAAAAACACAACATCTTTTAATAATATAAAATATCCTGTCTGAAAATATAAACTTCTCAGGATAATTACCTGAGAAAACGCTAAATTTAATTAAATGATCAGTTATAATAGTACCCACTAGTAGTATTTTAATCAGAGAACGACGATACCATGTAACAAGTAATCTACCCCTAGACAATTACCAAGTTCGAACATTATTTTTAAACGCGTTAAACATATATCCGTTAATTTTTAATGAAAATAATTGTTTTGAAACAGAAAGTCCTAATATGACACAAACGTACACACACACACATATATATATATATATATATATATATATAGGATCGATCAACTATTCGATGGGCGCAACAAACATGCCTCTGCTAAGAATTGCGAATATACCTAGTAAAGTAGCAGATAACCAACCAGTATGGAGGACTTGATGAATATGATTATTTATTATTATATGGATATTAACGCAAAATATTTTATTTTTTAATATTGCTGACAAAGTTTAATGAAATATAAACAGGCTTATCTTCTTCAAATATTGGCAACTGGTTAAAACATTACACTATGTTGAAGACAGATTATGCACATTCCGTATTCTAACAATGGTAAACACTTGTACATCAAATTGCCAACTACACGTCAACATGTACAAATCCAGTAATATTGGAGAAAAACTGCAGAGGTTCTGAAAAAAGGTACAATTTTAGCTATTAGGTCAACGATACCTCGTTAAATTTGTTTAGCTATCTAGATAATCTCTAGATTAATCAAATAAACATAAAAATTATCCACAACTTCCTAACTTGCAAGTTTGTGATTTTATTTTAAACAATTTCAACAAAAATAAGCACATGTTTAGCTATCTAGATAATCTCTAGATTAATCAAATAAACACAAAAATTATCCACAACTTCCTAACTTGCAAGTTTGTGATTTTATTTTAAACAATTTCAACAAAAATAAGCACATCGATATAAAACGTTTGATAGCGTAACACACATCATTTATACATAAAATGATTCGGAACAATTTCCCAGCATACGTGATTTTGTTCATTCGTTCGTACCTCACAAATTATGTTAAAATAATACATAATAAATTTCTACGGGCCGTACTTCTCGATGAATTAACAATTTTTATTTTTAAAATCAATATGAAGAATTAAAAAGAATGTTTTTAGTATCAGTTTCTCTGAAATCGAAGGTAATAAATAATTCAGTGGACGAATCTAAGATATATAAAATGACAGAAATGCAGCTTAGGAGGAAAATTGCTCATCATGATTTTCTATTTGTACAGAAGAATCGAATGATAAAAACAGTGAAGATACAGATTATCCAACAGAAATGGTTTAAATATTTGACATTTAACAAATTTACAATAAATGTAAAGTAATTAGTGATGTAGGAGACACCAATAATGCCAATTTTAATTCAATGATTGCAAAAAAAAGTACTAGAATTTTGTGATTTATGACTTCCAGGAGATCACCGATTTGCCGTGGCCGAGAGTTTTGTGTGTTTCAATGATCTTGTGGGCTGCTATGCTAGCGATAGTTCATACTACCAGAAGGACCACCCAAGCTGGAAAAGTCACAAATGAGAAGCCAGACGAAGAGTGATCCTCGGATAGTGGAAGCAGCGCTATCAGTACTGTTTGCGGGTTGTGAATAGAATGTTCAAGAACACCTGCAGATATTTATCGGGCGTGGAGTACATATTACTGAAACAGCGATCAAACTGCGATGAGGATACTAAGATAGTAAGGGGGACCTGCCTCATGAAATTCCCAAGACCTCAATTATGAAAAACACAAATACTAATGTGAGAAATCTATACGACGCAGCCAGCAACTGGCGCCAGATATTTGTGGGATAACTGGTGTGAAATATGCTATCACTTGTAATAAAGGCGAAAAATCAGGCTTTATATGAAAAAAATGCTACTGACTTTAATGAAGTAAAAATATGAACATGGAATGTATGATCATTAAAGATAGCAAAAAAAATTGGAAAATATCAAAATTGATATACTGGGTATTATTAAAACTAGAGGATCAAATAACAACGATTTTTGGAGTGGAAACTACAGAATAATACACTGAGGCTCGAATGAAGGAAAAACGGAGTAGAATTAATCCTTCACAGGAAATGTGGAAGAAATGTAAGATCCTATCTTGAACTTAAGGACAGAATACTTCTAGTAAAACTGAACTCGATAGTGGTTAACAAGCAACTACAACAGCGATCAATAATTGGAAGAAGTATACGAACAATTGGAAGAAGCAACAAGCTGTACAGAAGATAACGGCAACCTAATTATAGTAGGAGATTGGAATGCGGTGGTTGGAGAAGGAAGCGATAATGAATAAAAAAATTGAACAAAATTGTGATTTCTGGAGTGATAATTACAGAATAATCTTCTCAGGAGATAAAAACAAGATAACTGGAGTGGGAATTGTTCTGGATAGAAATATGGGTAAAAAAGTTAAAGCAATATGGCAGTATAGCGGAAGATTATTAATGATTAAAATCGAGGCTAAGCCAACAGGCATAGTAATTGTCCAAGTGTACATGACAACAACTGGAGAAAAAGATGATATAACAGAAAATATATATGGACAACTAGATGAAATTTCGAACACAGTGAAAGCTAAAGACAACCT
Source organism: Coronaproctus castanopsis (assembly GCA_032883995.1). Classification (NCBI taxonomy): domain Eukaryota; kingdom Metazoa; phylum Arthropoda; class Insecta; order Hemiptera; family Monophlebidae; genus Coronaproctus; species Coronaproctus castanopsis. The sequence goes on along the minus strand of CM065052.1, from coordinate 120,636,779 downwards.
GATACTAATGGGAGATTGGAATTCCGTTGTAGGGGAAGAAGAATAACAAAAAATAACTGGAAAATATGGATTGGGGAAGTAGATTAATAGAATTTTGTAAGGAAAAAAATTTAGTAATCGCAAATACATTATTTCAGCAGCATAACAGAAGACGATATACGTGGAAAGCACCGGGAGATCGAAAGAGATTCCAGATTGACTATATACTTATCAAGGAAAGATTTAGAATGAAATTATGTAAACCAGCACCAGGAGCAGACATTAATAGCGATCATAATTTGGTAATAATGAGGATTTTACTAAAATTCAGAAAACCTGAAATAAATGACAAAAATACACGATACAATATAGAACTATTACGAAATCAAGAATACAAGGAAGACGTAGCGCGCAGTATAGAAGATCAATTAAACGACAATAGCAGCCAGATCAGTATTGATGAAAAATGGAAAGACTTGAAATCTGCAATCACCAAAGTAACAGAAATCAAACTAAAAAGGGAGAATTGAATCAGAAAAAAATGGATAACCGAAGAAGTAGTGAAACTAATAGAAGAAAGGAAAATATACAAAAATTCGGAAACTAAAGATGGAATAGAAAAATAGAAAAAACATCGAAATATGGTGAACAGAGAGGCAAAGAAAGCAAAAGAGAAGTGGATTGAAGAGCGTGGCTCATATGTAAACGATCATTTGAACAAAGGAAACACTACAACAGCCTATCAAGAAATCAGAAAGCACTTCTGTTACGGAGCTCAAAGAAGTAATACAATAGGAGACAAGTGTGGGAAAAATTAATCGAGACTAAAGAAATAGCAGATAGATGGAAGGAATACATAGAAGAACTATATGCTGATAAGGAAGTGGATGAAAACACTATAGAAGAGGATGATCTGGTTGAAAAAGACAACATGGGACCAGATATTATGGAATCGGAATTTGAGAGGACAGTTAAAGAATTAAAAACAAATAAAGCTCCGGGAATAGATAAAATTAGTGGAGATATAATAAAGTTATTAGGTAAAAATGCGACTAACAGACTATTCCTTATAATAAAAGAATGCTACAAAAATGGTCGGCTACCAAAGGATTTTGAAAAAAGCTTAATCGTAACCATACTGAAGAAACAGGGAACTACCAGTTGCAGTGAACATTGAACACCGAGTCCATTATCACACGCCTCAAATATTAACCAAAATTATATGTAGAAGAATATCAGATAAAATAGAATCAGAACTAGAAGAAACACAATTCGGATTTCGGAAAGAAATAGGATGTAGGGAAGCCATATTATGCCTAAAGATGATAATTGAAAAAAGGATGGAAATAAATAAACCAACGTACGTTGCATTCGTGGATCTGTAAAAGGCTTTCGATAATGTAAACTGGGAAAAAATGTTCGATATACTAAAAAGAATAGGAGTTGACTACAAAGATAGAAGAGTAATCTACAATTTGTACAAAAATCAAAATTGATATTATATACAAACCGAAGCAATAATAAGGAAAGGAGTACGTCAAGGATGCAACCTGTCATCGTGTCTGTTTAACTTATACATGGAACACGATATTAAAGAATTACATAACATAGATTGTAAAGGAATTAAGATAAATGAAAAAGAAATAAATATGATAAGATATGCTGACGATATTGCCATAGTAGCAGAAAGTGAAAAAGGACTAATATATATTTTAAATGTAGTAGATAACCTTCTGAACAAGTATAACATGAAGATTAACAAAAAGAAAATAAAAATCATGGTGCGCTACAAAACAAAAATGAACGCAGCAATTACCATTAAATCAGAAAAACTTGATCAGACGGAAAGTTTCATGTATTTAGGTAGCAGAATTCAATGGGATGGAAAATGTTCAACAGAGATGAGGTGTCGAATAGCACAAGCAAAAGCAGCATTTAACAAGAAAATAAAATTGTTAGCATCAAAAAAACTAGATTTCGCCGTAACAAAAAATTTCGTAAAAACATTTGTGTGGTCGGTCTGTCTCTACGGTGCTGAAACTTGGACATTGCGGAAAGTACGACATCGCAAAGCTGGAGGCTTTTGAAACTTGGTGTTGGCGAAGAGTGCTTAAAATAAAGTGGACGGATAAGATTACAAATGAAGAAGTTTATAACCGGATTAAGGAAGAGAAACATATTATGAAAACTATCTCTTAACGAAAAAATAGATGGATTGGACATGTGTTACGGCATAATGCATTACTGACAGAATTAATAGAAGGAAAATTGGACGGAAAACGTACAAGAGGAAGACCGGGAAGAAGATTCATGGAACAAGTTATGGAGGATATGGGAACAAAGAGCTATCAAGAATTAAAACAACTAAGAAGAAGAAGAGAGGAATGGAAGAAAAAAATACGGATTTGATTTGATTGGCTCCATTAATCAACCAATCGATAGATTGAAAAAATATATATATATATATAATTTATAATCGAAAATAATTTTAATATATTTTCAACATACTTGGACATCCCAAGCCGTTTCGCTGATATCTGTGCTGGATTCTTTTTCCCAATTTAAACATTTAGCAGTGCCCGTACCGTTAAAATAAATGCTAATACCGCGAAAAACCAACATTAATAATTCCTTATCCGGTACAGAAGAATCGTTTAAAAATGAACAGATAACCTAATATAAAAATAAAAAAGATTATTTTAAAATAATTTATGTATGAATTGCCATTAAAAAACGTTTTAGTTCATATTTCGTAATTTTATTTTAGTGAAAAAAGAATTATTAAAATAGGTGCAATAGAAATTATCATGTACATACCTTGCCCAAATAAAGACATATCTATGGTTGGTATGGAAATGGTTGTGCTTTGTCTGATTTAATAATGTAATTTAGTAATACAAGTTAATTTTTTATCAAAACTTCCTCAAAATTATTAGACATTCTTGAAAAATCACACTAAATTAAATAATTTAAATTATATACTTTATAGCTAAATTCGATTGTATACGATGTTATCGTTTGTTTCATGCGTTCGCTATCATCGGTAAAACGGGTTGTTATCGAGGTTTTATTATTAATTGTGCGTATTATTACGGACATTTACGTTTATTATTAATTAGTTATCATGTGTTTAAGTGACATTGAATCCTCCTTGTCTGACAACCATTGTATATGTTAACTTCTTTTTCCACTGTGACAACCTTTATAGTAGCCTTTGTTATATATGTGTTGTGTTATTGAGATATACTCTTTATTTACTTTGGTTGATGTAGAATCAAAAGTATTTTCATAATCGATTATGTCACATATATTGTTGATACAAAACTATAAATTTTAATATACGAACTTACGACATTTACACTATAAGTAATTATCTTATATACACGTTGCCAGGTCTTAATATGATACGCTCCCCCTTGATATCGCAAAGAACAAACAGCGAGCAACGAAGAAATTGATGAACAGCAGCAGGTAGTGTGTTCATCTATAACTCCCGCAGCGGCTGATAATGAAGCTGTAGACATCGCTTTGATCGAAAATCAGTTAAAAACTGGCCTAGCATTTCTGCCATCAAATCAAGTATACTACAATTTCTGGCAGATTGCTAGGGAACCACCTAATTCTTCAGCATCGACGTTTGTTGACTATGTATTTGACAATTATGTTTCTCATACGGCACCTTTTCTTCCACAAATGTGGGCGTCTGCGCCATAGACGAGCCCAAGAACAACTGACGGTCCAGAATCGTTTCACTCTGATTATAACCGACAGTTTTATCATGCTTCTCCTTCTATTTCATTAGTGTTGCAAGTAATAAAAGATACTCAATCCGAATCAGAGATAAAGATAAGAGACTTCCAAGAGATGCTTGTGGATCCGACTTATGAAGCGCTACCACAAAGGAAGTCAGAAATTGATAGACGAACGTTTTGTCTACATCAGTATCAGAGATGGCAGTCAGGAGAAATCAGCTCATTGGAGTACACAAATATTATAGGACTATTTCACGGTCGGAACATAAATGACGCATAATAACATAATCGGGTACGTTGTTCTTGCAATTACATATAACATCTGTGTATGTGTGTGTTGGTGCATACTGATGCATTAAACAACAACATATGTATAAAAATGAAAACGATTTTTGTAATTTTTACAGGCAGACATACGTATCCGTACTTTGAATGATGTTTTAAAGGATTATTTTGATTCGATCTTTTAATGTAAAGAAATGTTTTCCATCTTTGAAATTGGAGTATCCTGTTCATAGAGCAAGTTTGTGTTAATGTAATTATTTCCGAAATAAGTAGCTTTGCATTGCAGAATTTGTGTGATGCATACATGTAAAATGTTGTTTAAAAATATATATGTATATACATGTTTATATTTAGTGTATTGACATACGTGTATGTATTACCTATGTATCTCTCTCACATTCAACTTTCCCTCTTCATATTATGCATCGCTATCTCTCTGTGTCATTATCTTTCGATATATATTTCCGATTTAAGGCGGCCTTTTTCCAGTGTAACAACCAAGTTGTTACATGTTAATGATTAAATAAATAAATAAATAAATAAGATGAGTTTGAGAATTAAAAAATAAGTAAAACTAAGCATATTATTATGTATATTCTGATTAGAACGCAACGCATCAATAGAGGTAGAATTAAACTGAAAGATGTTTAGATGTTATAAAAATTCAATAGTGATGATAGAATTCAGAAAGAAGTTAAAAACTAGTTTTAACCCTTTTTTCAATATGTAAGAAAATCTATTATGGATGATGAAAATCTCAAAATAAAAAAAGAAAAGAGAATATAAATGGGGCACTTTTTATACTTGAGAAAGGACCACTATTGTGATGAATAAAGGAAATGAAACTGTGAGTGGAGATTTCATACATTTACTTGTGACACGCATACGATGCATAAATTTAACATCTGTAGCTTACTTTTTTTTTAAAAGTGAAGATATATCCAACCTATTTTCAAAGACACAAAGACAAGTTTGTAAATGTTTCCTCCGATTTTTTATATAAATTAAATCGAATCATTCTTTTTTATATCTGTATATATATATATATATATATATATATATATATATATATATAAATTCATCATATTAGAAAAAAGTTGGCTTGCCTCTGAGTAGATTTTACCTGCTAGGATGTTGGACATAGATTTTAGCTGCTAGAGTGTTGGACTAACGGACCCTGATGTCGAGTCCTTGAAAATAGGGACTTATAACAATTTCAACATTTGGGACATAATGAGATATACGATCGTCTTATATTCACCTAACAATAAATAAATCAGTGTTTAAGTAGAAAAATTGTTTAATTATTAGTATTATTTGGTGCTTACATATATATAATTTTTTATACACAATATTATATATTTTATAATTTTTCAATTAAAATAGGTATCTCTCGCTTGCATGCGTGATCGCATTTTAAGATTCCTTGCACGCCTGAAATATAATTATATACGTCTCAGAAAGATTGCTCGATACAAGCACCATATTAGTACATAATTTTGATATAATAGCAAACAAAGGATTTTATTTATTTATTTATTTAGGTAGAAATTCATTTAAATAGAGTTTAGGTTTAAGTCATTAAATCAACACACGCTGTCATGATAGTTGCAAATGGGCATACCAAACTTTTATCATATATCAATGATAATAATTTAAATTAAAACGCCCTTATAATTTCAGAGAGTTGAAATTAAAAATTGCACATGCACAAAACCAACCTGTAAGTTTGCGTTCGGTCCAGTAACCAGAAAAACGCAAAAAATACCCAAAAAAGGAATATATGCCCGCGCAAAAACTTTGTCACATGATTGAAAAAATGAACGCTGCGCTATACAATGATAAGAAAAAAAAGCAGAATCCGATGTGATTAAATGAGGATAATTATATATATATATATATATATATATATATATATATTTCTCAAAATAGGGTTCTAACAATAAGAGAAAATAATGAAGTGAAGTACCACAAGGAAAAGGTAAGAGCGAAAATGTTCATTAAGAAAGGAGAATTCAATTCGATTTTGTGAGATCAACAAGAAGAATGTTGGTTGAGCAGCGTGTAAAAAAGTGACATTAAATATTTCGATTATTGAAGCAGAAATTTGTGAAGTAGAATAGCGGATAAATTAAAGCAGAATAAAATCCAGATTAGTTTTCTCTTTGATTTGTAATTTTTAACCGGTTAATGTAAAAGAAGAAGTTTTTTATTAGCGAAAGTATAAAATTATGTCGTTTGAATTATTTAAAGAAAAATTAACTCAGTGGCGTATAATTAGAAATAACGGAATTCTTTTGCGTGCAATTATTATCGATATTGCTATTCGAAATTAAATTCATTTTTTTCGCATATTGTCGTTAAAATTAGATTGATTTCATTGCGTATATTTCACGTTAAATATGCATGTGTTTACAGAACGTATTTTATATAGTCGCTCCAAATAAAAAAAAAAGTATGTTCGGTAAAAACACCGTTCTGATAAAGAACATACAACATCGAAATCGTAGCTAGTACACAGTTTGGGTAACACTGATTTTTCGTCATTTTAATTTTTCCTGTACCTCGTTATTTCACATATATGTGTAAAACCCAACGGTTTCTATACGCTAAAAGTATTTCTTTTTCGCTCTCACCTATACGTAAAGACCAAATGGCTTTTTGTATGCCTATTTGCTTTTCACTCACACACATAGGTGAAGACCCTAACTGGTTTAACAGTGAACGGCGATCTAATAGGAGTGATGCGACACGCGGCGAAAGTGATTAATTGTTAGTCGTAAATTCCAGTTCCTTTGAAAATTCCCTTGGTATCATCGACGGCAACAGTGGAAATTAACTAGAGATAACGACTGTCAATTTAAGTTAAAACGACAATTGTCAAACACGACTACTAATAAGAGCGACGAAAATGATCTAGAATGGTGGCAAAAGGTTATAGTAGTCAATCAATAATGGGAGAATTATGGTTAAATAAAGAAAGCAGTGTACACAATTATTGCAGGTTATAGATAATTAAAGATAAATATTTTTAACCTCATTGAAAACTACACTGAGATCATTTAGCATAAGGAAAGAAGTTTTATTAATAGGTGACATAAATGTGGATATAAGACAAGAAAGTGTAGTGACGCATAAATATGAAAATATAATTGCCGGAAATGGATTTGTGCATGTAATAAGGTGATAACGGAGGAAGATATAAGAGCTGGAAATTTGACGCAATCACGTATAGATCATATTGCGTGAAACAGAAACAAGAAAATGAAATATTTCCAATTTTAATAAAAACAAAAATTAGTGACCACTGCATGATAGGGTGCAACCTTGTAAAAATGTATGCAGAGAAATAAAAGAAAAAGGAAGCACAATTGACTGAGTAAATTAAGTAAAATTTAAAAACTTGGTACGGAGACAAAATTTGAACAGCTTTCTTTATAAAGGAATAAAATCAAGATATAAAGAAACAGTTGATAAATGGCAACGAATATACGAAGAAAGCACTTATACCATTATAAGAAAAAATAAACGTAGTAAAACGGATGCAATAAAGGAGTGGATGACAAAAGAAATTATAGCGATGATAAATAATAGGAATAATTACTTTTGGAAATGGCGGAAAAATCGGAATAAAAAATTAGAAAGGTTGCAACTAGAAACTCGAACTAAAACTAAGAATAATAAAAGAAAAGAGCCAACAATATTATATAAATGTGGCAAATAGCGAGATCAATAATAGGAGCGAAAGAAAGGAATAACGTAGATGTAATAATTAATAAAAACAATATGTAGGTAAAGACATGGAAACTGCAAATAAAACTATGAAATTCTTTGCAGAACAGGTTAAGTCAGTCACATCACAGGATTGTAAGGATCAGGTGGGTAAGATGTGTAACCTTTATGTACCAAAAATAACTAGGATTAAAGTCAAAGAGATGGTCATCATCGTCGTCGTATTGTCGTAACTAGATATTTTACGTTTATTTTTACGTACAAAATGAGCTAGCATTCAAAGCACTATTTATATACGATGCAGATGCGCATGCATATGATGTTATATAGAGTGGGGTGACACTGCCTTCTCCGTGATAATTAAGAATTAAATAATGATGAAAACTTTTTATGTCGCGTATTGGTTTCGAATCGAGCATTCTAGCAACTACGCCACCACGACATAATCAAAGAGACGATAGAAAAATAAATGATAATAAATCAGTGGGTTATGACAAGACTAGGATAAGGGATTTGAAAAAATGTAATGAGGACTTTTTCACATTAGTAGCGGATATTATTAACCAATCTCTCACAGAAGGACAAATACCGAATGAAATGAAAATTGGTGTAATCAGGCCAATTTTTAAAAGTGGAAATCACAGAATGATACAAAATTAAAGGTCTATAACAATAGGTACAGTGTTAGGGAAAATATTAGAAAAACATGTAGCAAACAATTTGAGTAATTATTTATTTGACAACAATGTAATTAGTCAAAATCAATATGGATATCAAAATAATAGGTCTACAACGACACTTTTAACGGATTTTGTAGACACAGTAAATGGTTTTGTAGGAACCAAACAGCAATGTTTGGTGCTCTTTGTAGATGTTTCTAAAACTTTTGACACAGTTAGACATGATCTATTACTAGATTTAGAAAATATAAGAATTAAAAGCACATATCAATGGTTTTACACTATTCTTACAGATATAACATAATAATATATACAGTAAACAATCTAAGTCAAATGTTGGTGTACCACAAGGTAATCATTTATCGCCACTGATCATACCTAATATATACAAATAAAATGTATGAAGTACTACAACATAGCGTAGCTTTTTCAAGATGATTTAGCATTAGTAATACAACACTGGGATTTCGAATAGGCAAAAAAATTGTTACAGAGAGATATAAATGAATTAAATAAATGGGTACATGCTAAAAGATTAAAAATAAATACTAATAAAACAAAACTAATGTGGATCAGAAGAATACATAAGGTAGGTGTAGAAGATCCAATAATTATAATACAAGTGGAATACACGGAAAAGAGAAGTATGTAAATGTGCACAAGTTGAAAGAGTAATAACGCAAAATATTTGGGAATATGAATCGATACCTCTTTTGGATGGGATTATCACATTCAATATTTAAGATATGTGATACCTATAATGTATAAATTGAAATAACATGTTACCGGTCATATGTTACAAATAATTTATAATGCAGTATGACAATAACGCCTAGAATACGGCATTTCAATGTGTGGGGACAAACAGATAGAAGTAAACTAGTGAAACTAAATCACCTACAAAAAAGATGTCTGAAGTTAATATGTAATGTTAGGAAACATGAAAGATATACAATCAGAAAACAGATACATTACTTCCAAAAATGTTCTATTATCGAATATTGTTAGCATTTAAAAAAAAGGATAAAGAGAGGGACGAGAAAAATCATTATAATCTAGAACGATGAAAACATACAAGGAAAAACGGTGGAAAAGAGGTAAAAATAAACTAAAATAAATAACAGCGACGAGAAATAAATTTAAGTGTAGAAGTCATTAGCCGCTGAATTATTGGTCTTACAAATATATATATATATATATATATATATATATATATATATATATATATATATATATATATATAAGAAACTTACAAATAGTGATGGATGGAGTCTTGGTTTGAGGTTGATTGTTATGTATAACATAAAGGAGGGTAGAAATAAATAATTTTTTATTCAATTAATTTAGTATAGTTTAATTAGATTTAAGGGGCAAATGTATTTATTTACTATAAATACTAGAATAATTAATAAGTGTGATTGTATATTTTGTTAATAAACGAGAACGCCTCTCCGGTAGTTGCTCGTCCCCCCTAGAAATCCTTAAGTATAGTATCCACACGACGCAAAACACCCACTAATTATAAGAACATAACCCATACATTACACACATCACATTCAACAACAATATATAATCACGCACAAAATGAACACTAGCAATAATATATTACCACACACATACACGTAGTACTTTATATTAAACATGGGACCTACATGCAAATTGTTATATATTTAAGATTATAATGTTAATTGAAATGTAAAGGGTATCTGCCGACGAGTAAAACCGTTCTGTATATATGTCCAATCCATTCTCCTTTTTTTTTAAGTGTTCTTATTAGACTTCTTTTTTCATTGACTCTTTGTAATATTTTTTTTCCAACATACTTTAATAAATCTATTCTTTGTTTCCATTTGGATATTTTTTTATGCTAATAAACTTCGTTTTTTATTAAACACTAATTTTGCCATTGCAATTCTTTCATTTATATCTTGTTTACTACTTCCATCTTCCGTAACAATAAAGTACTCGAAAAACTAATTTTAAATCGCATATACTCTGCAATAGCGTGCAACACGGGTGGTAAAATAATACCAGGCCATCAGTTTGGCTTCCGCACTGATCATTCCACTATACAACAGTGTAACCGATTGGTTATTGCAATCTTGTTAACTTTGTTGAAAGGAGAGGTGTGCTCAGCTGTTTTCCTTGACGTCGCGCAGGAGTTCGATAAAGCTTTGGCATCCAGGATTATTCTTTAATCACCAAAAAATACGTGCATCCGGATTTATACGCATTCCTTAAATTAAACTTAGTCGAAAGGACATTTGTCATTAGAATTAATGATTTCTTTCCACAAGAGCGAAAAATTTTATCTCCGGTGCCATAGGGCAGCCAACTTGGATCGCTATTATACTCCATCTACACTAGCGACTTCCTACTTCAAACTCTCGCGTCTAATCCAAATCCAGATTACACAAACGCGATGGTTCAAAACCACATAAACCGACTATCTAAGTGGGTATAACGTTGGCGCATATCATTTAACCCAGTAAAATGCCAACACATCACTTTATCAATCGGCAAGTAACGTGTTCAAAGTTGAAAATCGACGACACTGAAATTCCGCAGACAGACTCAGTACGTTACTTGGGTTTGTTCATGGATAGGAGACTGACACGGCGTTACCACATGGCCAAGAAAAGTAAAAATCTGTTGCACTCATTGCTGGGGAAAAATCAGGTCTAAATATGAATGTCAAAAGAAACCTATATTTAATAATCATTACGCCGATCTGGAAGTATGGAATCGAACTGTATGGTACCGCTGTAAAAGCAATCTATTACGGATACAACAACAGTCGAAAATACTACGCACAATCACGTTCGCGACGATATATGCCTCAAATTTAAAGCTTCACAACGACTTTATCATACCATCTATTCAAGAAATTTCCGCCGAACAGTACAAGAGATTTTTGAGAAACTACAAAATAATGCAAATCTAAACATATAAGCAGAATGTATCACATTCTCGGACAATTTCCAAAGAGGAAAGTGGTGTCGCGCCCTTCCTATTACCTGAATATGACAAATCTGGGTCAACGTGTTTTAATCTTATCTTCAATCTTCTCAGACTAATCGACACTCATTATTGGTGTCGTTAATCGAACACTGACTTCTCCTTTTTTGTTTCCTATCCTCCTTCTATCTCCTTTTCCCTCGTCCTAATTCTTAACACCGTTGATGTGGTGGTATTATCAAGGTACCACGAAAAAAAAAAAGTGTATATCACGTCAGACCGGGGTCATTAGGTTTTATATAAGGTATGTTATAAAATATTACACGAAAGATGCAAAGGAAAATGGAATCGATTGGTTCAAGTTCAGCCAAATGCCGACAAATTTTATAATCTTAACAATTTAAATTTTAAAATAATTGCTAAAGGACATCTAAGAGGAACAATAAATTTATTCGGAAATTAACATATATTTCATTACACAATCGTTCTCTAAATACAACATACTTCAGTCAGAGTTTAATATAAAGTAATTAAGATGAAAATATAGTAAAAACGTGATAGTGCAGGAGAATCAATAATTCTTCCGATAAGCTAGTGTTAAACTTTGTTGGAATATGATAATAAACATGCTCACCTAAAAAACTTCGCAATTTTAATACTTTGACGCAATTAAAATGATCTTTTTAGAGCTTTGTAGTATAAATAAAAAATCACACGAAAAATCTGATTATATATACTAAAACATAAAAATGAAACAGAGTTTACGTAAGTATTAATCCAGTTTTGGATAAATATAGACACGCGAAAAACTATACCGGTATTGAGATTATTATTTTTCCGAAAAGTTTGAAACTTAGTGATTTAAAAAAATAAAATAAACCAAAAAAAAGGAGTTAAAATCACTAATTTCTTTTTTCTTTATGAAAAATCACAACGCTTTTCGGCGGTTAAGCCATTATCAAGTGAATATAAAAAATAATTAAAAAAATATATATAAATGTTAAGATGCAAAATTTACAAGAATTATAATTATAAAATAAAATTTCCAAATAATCTGATAGTGAATGTGGTAAACAACAAAAACAACAATCAGCAATATAAATTTTGTACATAAACAATAACACAATAACAATTAGATGAAAAATATACAAAAATATCCAACAATGTGAAATTTATACACAGACAACACAATAGTCTAATTGCGTTATTTACATAAATATATTTTTTTATAATTTACTTTTTATATTACCTCGATAATATGGCTTAACAGTCCAGAAGCTTTGTGATTTTTCATTTTAAAAAAGTTAGTGACTTAAACTCCTTTTTGTTATTTATTTTATTGAGATTATTGACTGAAAAATGAATGAAAATAAATAAACCTTCGCGTGTAGCGTGAATTTTTTATAATTATGGCAATCGCAATAAAAAAGGTTTGTAGAAAATCTGGACGATAATTGAAGGTAAAGAAAGGCAAGGAGGAAAGAAAATAAAATAGTCGGGTTCAGGAATAAGAAAGCACGAATACTTTCTAAATGATTCGAGCATCATTTAACTTATACGTATATAAAAAATAACGGAATAAATAAAAGGAACGTTCGAATAAAATTATATTGCAATACAAGATATTATTATTTACTGATGATAAAACGATTATAATGAAACCGGAGATTAAATGCTGAAAAATAGTTTTAAAACGCTGTAAAAATAAAAGTAATCAACTGAAAGACAAGTGTAGGAGAAGGTTGTTTACATCCGACACACTGTTTTTCAGCTGATTGCACAGATATTGAACAAATTTCTGACAGATAACCATGGTATACTGTTAATGGAGAACAGCACAATTCGCATATTGGTGGTGGTTGGCCACTCAGTAAATAGGAGTGCGTACTTAGCGTGTGTGACAGGCCAAACCCAATAAAATAAGAAAGTTTACATATTTAAATATTTGAAAATAAAATCATGAAAGGTCGTAGTGATGATAAATTCCTAGATAGAATACGAGGCTTATTAATGAAGCAAATAGTAAAAAACTGTTCAAAACATACGTAGTACTGCTTGCTGAACTTGGTGATTAATAAAAAAGCGAAACAATCATCAGAAACTTTTGAATTATAGTAGTTAAGAATATTATAAAAAAAGGTACGTAAAAAAATCTAATAAAACTGAAATTTTGAAACAGGTTATTAAAACAGGAATAACCAAAGAGCAATAAAAAATATGTACAAAAACATTAAAAATCACATGGAAAACACAGTTAAGAAAGAATAAAAAAATAAATACTTAAAAGAAATACCAGAATAGGCAGAAAACATACTTATGCGAATATGAAGAATATTGAAGTTGTGAAAAAAATTAATGTTTAAACATGCACACACACACACATTTTATATATATATGCTAAAATAGACACGGTTAGATTTAAAGACGACTTCTCAAAGTCGGGAATACTGGAGAAGGATTATCATGGAAGGAAACCAGTATTAGTACTATACCACACAGACAGATAAACATGCACACATACATATATACATAAAATAAAGAAGTTTTTAAAAGAGCAATAAATAAAAAGTAAGAAGTGCTTTAGACTAGAGTTGGTGGGATACCTTTTAAGGCATAGTTATCTTTTGGCGGCTATTATAGAAGGTAAAATACTTGTAGGATATGGTGGAAGACCAAGGCGGACTTGAACAGATTAGCAACAAGTAGATCAGTTCATTATTTATAAACTATTTGTATCACTTTATAAATAAATATATTGGATGAATAGTGCAGATGAACCATTCAAATGACTAAAAGACAATATATACATATACATACATATATACATACATATATATATATATATATATATATAAACATTATAAAAGGTAATGCGTGCAACATGTATTACATATATTAAATTCGAAATTTTATTATATAATGATTTCCTACTTACTTTGACAGGGTATGAAGGAAGCGGCATCAAAAAGCTGGTAGGATAAGGGTAATTGCACATCGCAATATCAACATAAACTTCTTGAAGCCAATCTTTTAACACTTTCAGATCAGCGTCGTTTTCAATTGGTTTACATAACTTCCAATTTTCGTTGATCCAATCTCGACCATTTTCTGCCAATAAACAGCACGACCGCATTGATTATTTTAAATTTTTATCAGATTACATATATACCGCATTTAATAACATGCGATATAGTCATACATTAAATTAATTCAGTTAAGTACATAAAACAAACTTTCACTTGATTTTTTTTTTTAAATCGGCTATCCTTACGAAATATACACATAATTTATCTTATCTTCGATAAAATTTAAAATTACTTTTTATGTTAATATTAAATTAAAAATTTAGTATGACGATGTGATATATTATTGTAGAAAAATAATAATTTACGATATTCGATACGCATCAAATCTCAAGGAATAGACTAGAACAGAAGAATTAAGGAAAATTTCTGCAATACCTAGTCACAGACTTTATTGGAAATCGTTGAATATGACGTGTCGCCTATTTAGCAACGTTAACAATCTCATTACTAAAATCAAAAGGGGAGTAAGACAAGGCTGTGTATTGTCGTCTATATTAATTAACATCTATTCAGAGGCTAATTACATCAGAAGACGGAATCATGGTTGGAGAAAAACGCATATCTAATATCAAGTATGCGGATGATACAGTATTGGTGTCAGACAGTCTTTCTGGTTTACAAGAAATGCGTACGCGAATTTATAAAGTTAATCTTGAATATAAATAAAATATATGTTGGTTCTTAAACATAGGCGAACGAACTCATCTGCAGGCAGTATTTGTTTAACTGAAATTGAAAGAGTAGCAAACGTTCAATATCTCAGCATTTGGTTCTGTGAAGAAGTCGATCAAAATATAGAAATTAGAAGCAGAATAGAAGAAGCTATGTCAACTTTTATCTCCATGGAGAAGTTAATTACAAGAAAATATATGTTTGCATTTGCGAAAAAGGTTAGCTAATTTACAGTCTTATTGTATGAAGTTGAAAGTTAGACAATTACAACAGCACTGATCGCCAAACTCCGATTGGAGACGGCGTAGATAAGAACAATCTCATTGCATTTTTGAAGAAGCAGACGTATTAAATCGAGTGAAAACGACGGTGTTAAATTACGTAATAGTTAAATTCTTAATTCTCAACAGTATATCTAAAAGAAAAGTATATAATTTATAAACCAAACAAAATATAACACAGTTTAATCACTAGTAAGTTTTTTATTACAATAAATTTTATTTATAAAACAGATTTTATAATTCTTCACCAAAATTGATATATATCTCCAAACCGGGTTCAGGTTCCATTAAATGTTGAATATATTGGAGTAGTGATTTTATAAATTGTAAATAAATTTAAAAATGAAATTACGTCTGGCTAGTGAAATATGTATATCAAATTTTAAGTTGTCGTTACATAAATATTTCTGTTAATTCATATGTAATGTTTATTGTATATGCTTGAAAATGACGTGTAACTGTCGAAAGGCTTTGCAATAAAAAACTTACTAGTGATTAAACTGCGTTATATTTCGTTTGGTTTATAATTTATAAAATCACTACTCTCCAATATATTCAACATTTAAAAGTACATAATGTTCTAAAAATATCAAAAACACGAGACAGACCGTATAATTCATAAATCGAAATCGAACAAATGTTTTAAAAAAATTCTCCTGTTACAATATCATCTAACGAAATTAAAGGTGGAAACTATGAATATATAATATAAATATATTTTTCGTGATAAATAATTTTATACGATTAAAGTTCAATTCCGAATTTACACCGCGATACTTTTATCAAATCTCGATAATTAATTCGTATCACCGATGGACTTCATAGAACGAGTAATACAATTCGCACAGTAAAACGTGGCATCTTAAAAGCCGGAAGAAGGCATAATAATTAAAAAACGCAATAGCAATAAAAAAATATGTATACAAATTTAAAATAATACCGGTTTTGGTAAGGTCAGTAAGTACTCCCCACGATTTTTTTATCACGCTGACGCAGTCTCCGCTGCCTACTGAATCGTAAATAGATGATAAAACTTCGAAAAATGTCGAACACAGCGACATACCACTAAACTGCCAGATAGGGGCCGAAGATGCTAAAGCCCTGTGAACATTTTAACGTGTAAAATTAATCGTACGATGAAAACAAAAATCGTAGGTGAAATTACTAATTTTTTAATCTGTTTACACAAATCGTTTACCATATTCTAATTCGTTAATAAATCGCGTTAAAAGACGAATATGGATGAGATTTTCTAAATTGTAATCCTTACACCCTACCGCTTTGTTGGGTTTGCGAATTGTATAGTTACTGAATTGCAAGACTGGTCAACCTCTTTGTGTTTAGTTACACAAAAAGTTACCATGCGCTGGCATCTGTTTACCATACACCATCAGGAAACAGTCCATTCAAATAGCCGGCGTAGTTTTACATGTGTAGTGAACATGATAGGCAGTATATATGTAATGATGTATACGTCTATTCAAACACATACAACAAGAATTGTTTCCGAAATTGAAACCGGTACAACATTAATCGGAGTTGATTCACAGGTACCAATCTTTCGCAATGAAGCGTAACAGCGCTATCTTCTGCAATCTGTAATAATTGTAGAAAAAATCCCCCAAAAGATTGCGCCATTATCAGGTATAGAAAAATTATTATTCTTGAT
This sequence comes from Coronaproctus castanopsis, assembly GCA_032883995.1. NCBI lineage: Eukaryota > Metazoa > Arthropoda > Insecta > Hemiptera > Monophlebidae > Coronaproctus > Coronaproctus castanopsis. The sequence continues at coordinate 120,619,685 of CM065052.1, read as the reverse complement.
TTGTTTTATGATTTTTTTAGAAAGAAAAATCTGTAACTATTTCATACTCCACTTTATATAATGATGCCTCCTTGGGGCCCTTCAGAAACAAAAATAGATTTATCTTTCACACAGCACAATAAATCTACACACCCTACAAGTATAAAATAAATGCTATTAAACGCTTTTCAAAAATACAATGACTACACACACGCATACACAGACGGAGCAAAATCTACAGCAAGTGGTGACAATTCACCAGCAGTTTGCTCTTACCAAATTGATAATTTATTACACTCAATCCGACTAAGCGATGGATGCACTTCTCTTGTTGCAGAGTTGTATGGAATTATGTACTCTATTCAGTGCGTCAGATCAACTGTACTTCCGCATCGAAAAGCATTGGTTACAACAGACTCCCCTCCTCTAATATGGCGACAAGACAATAAGAACGCCATAATATTAGAAATCCAACACGATCTACACATGCTACATAAGGAAGGATGGGGAATCAATCTGCTTTCTGTGGATCCCAAGTCACATTGCGATGCATGATAGTGATAAGGTAGACATTGAAGCTCGGTCCTTGGTACTTTCATCAGTACCAGAATACTCACCACATCCACCAACATTAGCACACGCACTCATGAACAACAATAAACAGGAATAGATCACCGACTGGACTTCGCAAACAACCTTCCTGAGGCGCATAAAAATCAACCATAGAACCTTGGTGGCCTCCAAATGGCACAAGCAGAAAAGAATATGGTGCCCTAAATCGTCTGTGGTGGGTCATACATAATCTACAACTGTCAAACACTCACACCACACAGGTTAAAACACAAAGTACTCTCAAACAACCATCAATCAATAGATAGAATTCTGACTTTTGCCAGAGAAAGCGGACTCCTAGCATACGTTAAAAACTAGACACATGACTCCTTATGCTGTAATAACCCTGGTAGCTACAAACGGCATATGGAGATTTACATAATATTTAAAACATATATGTATATTACGACGATCGTCGTATGTTCACGTCATAATAAATTTAAATTTATTAAATTGAAGGCGGAAAGCTAATATTTAATTTAATCAATATAATAAAACAAAATTTATATATATAATTATTTAATTAAAGTAAAATATATTAAAATTATTATAATATAGCCAAACCGGATTTGTAGTAGACAAACTATTGTTATACAATAATTAAAATTAATTTTAGTTAGTCAATGGGGAAAACCAGTAAATTAGTTTGACCAAATAATTTTAGTTAATACAGCCAGTAAAAATAAATTACATCCAGTAAATAATGAAGAAAATCAAGTAATTTTTGTTTAACAAAGCTTAAGAAAAAGATATAAAAAGAGATGGTTATTTATTTTCAAGAGAGTTCTAGTTTTTCAGTTCAAAAGTTCAGTCGTTAGTTTCTTGATCAAGATGGTTAAAATTAAATGAAGAAGGATAGTTGGCAAATAATTACAAATCCGGCCAGGTTAGTTTTTTAATTAAATTATTATTTTTTATTTAATAAATATATAATAGTTTTTTAATATAAAATAAAATATTTCTTTATAAATACTTTATTTCTTTTTTTTTAAAATAATAATAATAATAATAATAGTTTATACGAGCATTCACGCATAAATTGGCGACCACGACGATAGATTAAAATTAAACTCTCGTTTAATTTTTAAATTAGAACTTGCATTCTCGTATAAATTATTAGCGATTCTTACAAAATAATAAGAACATTCACTTAAAAAATGACTACTTTAGACGACATACTAGCAGCTATATCTAACATGGAAACAAAAATGTCTACAGATATGTCTAATATGAAAACAGAGTTGAAAATAGCTATATCTAACATGGAAACAAAAATGTCTGATATGAAAACAGAGTTGAAAACAGATATATCTAACATGGAAACAAAAATGTCTATAGATATATCTAACTTAAAAACAGAAATGTTAGATTTTAAAGTAGAAATTAAACAAGACATCCAAACAGAAATAATTAATTTTAAAACGGAAGTGAAAAAGACATGTCGGAAACAAGAAATGACATAAGGAACTGGAAAAAAGAACTTAAAACAGAAACGGCAGAATTAAAACCTGAAATCTATCATATTAAAACAAATGTAACAAAAATAGCGAACAACCACAAAAAGGATTTAGCAGATTTAAAAAATAATATTAAAGACGAAAGTAACAAAGATATACAAAACATAGAAAATATTAATGAACGGGTAAGAAAAAATAAAGACGGCATAAAAAGTATAATTACCTATATGGACTCGAAAACTGAAAAAGGAACTGATTAATAAACGGACAAAGGATATAGAAGAAAAGGTGACATACATAGAAGTAGAAAAGGATAATACTGAAAAGACTCCGAAGGAATTTAAAAAATAACTAAATGATGAAAAGGAACGCCCATTTGCATTTGGAAAAGATATATCGGTTTTAAAAAAGAATTCATTTGAAATCAGAAATCAAAATATTAATATTACTGGAAAATTATAAATAGTGACAAAGACGATTACAGAGTTAAATGACAGATTTAAAGGTTTTAAAATTTTTGATAGAGGTAAAAATAAGAAAAAACAATTCGATGATGTTTTAAATAGTATAAATGAACAAACAAAGCAGCAGAAAATTGAGTATGAAAAGCTACAAACATAAAATTACGATTCATAATGAAAGTAACATTAGTAAACGTTTTATTATAGTTTAAAATTATTGTAGTTTTATAAATAAATTTAAATTTTATTTAAACGAAAGAAATTTAAAAAGATTTGAATAAATAATAATAAATAAATGTAATATGTATATACTAATTATTAATGCAAAGTATATAGATATTTGTTTAGTAGAGCTAGCACACCAGAATCATTGATGTTAGAAACATAGAAAGTCATTCAATCAGATTGGAAAATGAAGACGTATACTTTTCAGGATCAAAAGAAGGATAAAAACCAGAATCAAGAAATGCTCTAAGTGTTGACTGTATCTATTTTTATATATATTTTATTTTTTATAAAATAATAATCATGTACCTGCTTATAGTCAAAGAATGCGCGTGTGTGTTATATTTGAAAATGACAGATAGAATATGTGAGTGAGAGTTAGAATGTGTATACATGTCAATTATATAAAAGAATGTATAAACATACATATAAATACTAAATGAAATTAATTTATCTGTTAACTAGTATACTATCCTGATATCGCATTCGTAAAATTAAGATAGGATGAAGTTTGCGGAAAGGCTGAAATATTTGTAAATGAAAAACGTTCCGTAAAAGTTATAGAATCAATAAAGCGTGACACATGGAAGGGAAATCCAGCCAGATAATGCAATTGTGAAAAGGGATTGGCTATAAAAAAAAGAACTGCCTGATGAGAAGATCGTCTCCGTGAAAAATTCTTTCGTTTCCGAAAATATTGATCTGCTGTTTATAAATATTAATCGCAGAAATCGTCGTTGAATGAAATAATTCGAACCGCTAACCAAATCGTTACGAACCGTCTCTGAACGTTATCGATGTTCGAAAATGGTAAATGAACATGTTAAAAAAGTAAAAAAGTGGATCACGTTTGATACAAAACGTGGTTCAACTATCAATAACATACGCTCATCTGGTTTAATATCGCCAAAAGCAGCTACTACATCAAATGTTTGAAAGCACATACGTCATTGAACTTTGAAATAAAAAGCGTTCGTAAAATGTTACCATTCATGAAATATCAACGACAACGAAGATTGAAGATCGCTATTTCCACGCAGTAAAAGAACGAAAAGAAAACCAGGAGATGACCAAATCAGCGCGGGAAAATTCAGCCAAGCCAATCCATGCGTTATGAAATATATATAATCTTAAAATGTCTTGTAAATATCACTAATTTATATTTATCAAAATTCTTATATTTTTTCAAATTGATGTATATATCATGCAAATTTCTCATGTTTCAAGTGAATCGATTTTTTTTTTATATACCATAATTATCTTAAGATTTTGTAATTTATAAAACTAGTTTTCCATATTCATGTTAAGAAATAGTTGTGATGTAAATTTTGGTTAAAGCACAGAGTAATATAAAAGATATCGAGGGCGCGAAGATATAGAGAATAAGTAAACTTCAAATAAATTTGCAGTTTACTTATTAGTTAGCGGCGGGGTTACACGACGATCGTCGTATGTTCACGTTATAATAAATCTAAATTTATTATATTGAAGGTGGAAAACTAATATTTAATTTAATTAATACAATAAAATAAAAAATATATATAATTATTTATTTAATTAAAGTAAAATATATTAAAATTATTATAATATAACCAAACCGGATTTGTAGTAGACAAACTATTGTTATACAATAATTAAAATTAATTTTAGTTAGTCAATGGGGAAAACCAGTAAATTAGTTTGACCAAATAATTTTAGTTAATACAGCCAGTAAAAATAAATTACACCCAGTAAATAATGAAGAAAATCGAGTAATTTTTGTTTAATAAGGCTTAAGAAAAAGGTATAAAAAGGGGTGGTTATTTATTTTCAAGAAAGTTCTAGTTTTTCAGTCTAAAAGTTCAGTTGTTAGTTTCTTGATCAAGACGGTTAAAATTAAATGAAGAAGGATGGCTGGCAAATAATTACAAATCCGGTCAGGTTAGTTTTTCAAATAGATTATTATTTTTTATTTAATAAATATATAATAGTTTTTTAATATAAAATAAAATATTTCTTTATAAATACTTTATTTATTTTTTTAAATAATAATAATAATAATAATATAAATTTATACGAGCATTCACGCAATATATATATATATGAAGACCACAAATCTTTTCGGCTATTAAGCCATTGTCAAGTGAATATAAAAGAAAATAGAAAAAACGGAAATAATAAAAATGATTTAAAAATAATTTATTAAATTCAGTGACAAATTTCAATTTTTATATTAGACGGAACGTTTTTTATTTTCTGTCTATTTAATGTAATTGTTTACGCATAAATTTTATGTATATTTCTGAATTGTTGACTGCGTTGTTCACCATATCACTATCAGGTTATTTTATAATTAAATATGTTTTTCACTTTTCTATTTATTTTAATTTTGTAAATTAATCAAGTATCTTACATTTTATTTTTTTATATTTATATAATTTATATATATTTAATAGATATTTTTTATGTACATTTGATAATGACTTAATAGGCGAAAAGATTTTTGCGGTCTTTATATATATACAAACTACTTTTTGTTTATTTATTTGAATAATTAATGGACACCACTTTTCAACACTTTATATTACGCATACCTCAAATATATCTAATTGTATGAGTCATATATTCAAAACGGTGATAATTTATATTGCATACATTGGTAGAATCAGAATAATAACTGCTTTATCATCTGCCACATCAAACAAACATAATTGTCCCCGGGTTATAGTATTATTATAAAAAGGAATGCCATTACTTTGTTCGTCTTAGCCAATTTAGCGTGCTAACAACGACATTTATTTTAGTCTCTCATCAAATTTTTTGAATTTCAGTTTAATTTTTTTTTTAAAATTAGTCTCACTATATAAATCGAAAGCGATTTATATAATATTCATGCGAGTTTCTTGCGGTAAATAGTTTTAAGTAGCAAAAGTATCGTGTATATTTACTTCGTTGATGAAATTAATCAACAACAAAAAAAGTAGTGAAAACCACTAATTTTTTATATATAAAAAGACCACAAATCTTTTCAGCTATTAAGCCATTATCAAGTGGACATTTAAAATGTATGTAATATAAAAATATGTACAATTTATATAAACATAAAAGAAAAAATGTTTTCTCACTTTGCTATTTTTTGTAATGCCGTAAATCTAAATTAAGTATTTTCTTGTTTCATTTTTTTTTCTTTTTTATAAATTTGTACATATTTTTATGTATAATTTTCTTATCCTCATGGCGTCAGATAACTTTTCTACTTTCTAAGACAGTTCTTTATTGAACCCTTTCTGAATATTTCCGTTTATTTTTTCGACCGAGAATTTTTCTTACCTTTCTTTCCTTTTTTTTCAATATTTCAATTATTTCAATGTCATCTAACTCTAAGCATTCAGCTGCATCTAAGCACTCTGGTTTAATAAATATATTACCGATTTTGGCACTTATTGATATTATTTTTATGCTGTACGCATTGCGAGTTATTTTTTATATCTGTATTTTAACGTCCACTTGATAATTGCTTAATAGGCGAAAACCATTTTCGTTTTTTATGTAAAAAAATTAGTCACTTTAAGTACTTTTTCGTTGTTTATTTATTTTTTAAAATTCTCTACATTCCACACTAGTTTAAAATATTGTCGATGAATGCAGCTTCTAACATCAACAGAGTTCCAGTCACACTGTTAACTCTTTCATGTTCAACGTGTACTTGTGCATACTCTATTTTCTATCTTGAATATCGCACAAACTATATGCCCAATATTGTCAATTAAAATTGTTTTTTAAAATTATTCAATGTTTCAAATGTCAATCATATAGACACATTGCTATTAATTGTTATAAAGATTTGGTTTGTTCAAAGTGTACAGGGCAGCATGTAACTACTACCTGTATTAATCCCAACTATGCTTGTGTCCACTGTAAAGGTGCCCACCCTTCCAATAGTCAGGATTGCCCTATTTACAAGAAAATCTCAAATATTGTCACCTTCCGAAAAAATCGTACTATTGATAACACCAATATCAGTTATGTACCATCTACACGCAACAATTCTACGCCATCAGCGCAAACCTTTACCAGCATTAGTAATAATAGTAATATTATAAATATTCATAAAAGAAAACCTATGCTAATGTGTTAAGGAATAATGTAGCCGACATAAGTGTTTTTGTTAACTCATCGCACACAGGAATTGTAGATATATATTATTTAAAAACATGATATTAACAAAATTTTATATTACATTAAAATAGCTGTAAATATAGTTAAAGATGCCGGTGATATTATCATAGCTGAATTAGTATTGCAGTACTTTGATTCAGAGTAACTATTGTATTATTAATTTTTTAGGATGGAATGCTAATTCCATCAAAGACAAATTTTTAGAATTTGGTCAATTATTGTACAATGAAAATATTCATATTGCTTGTGTTAGTGAAACTAAGCTTGACTCTACTAATAAACTGAAATGTCCCGGTTTCAAAGTGTATCGAGCCGATCGCAACTCAAGGGGTGGTGGTTTAGCGTTATTCGTTAAAGACTACCTCATTCATTGGGCGCGTCCCGTATCACGTTCTCGTCGTGTGCCTGGAAACGCTTTAAGCGGCTAAGAATACGGGAACCTGTTAGCGAACTTGTTATTCAACCTCTCGCTGTATTGGGTATAATGAAGATCATTAAAATTTAAAAAATAGCCCTTTTCAGGACTCCCAGATGAAAAAGAAGTATTTTCGAATAATACAAGTTAACGTGGAAGAGATAACTAGTGTAAATAAAGAAGTATTGGAAAAACTTACTAGGGACGAAAAAGCAGATATACTTCTACAAGAAACTCATGTAGCTGACGGCCAAACGAATCCGAAATTAAATGGCTTCGATTTAGCAGCAGCAGTCTGTAACAGACTATACGGTATAGCAACATACGTTAAACATGGCTTTCAATGGAAATTTATCAGTTCGGAAGAATCATGTAGCGAGATACAGAAATAAAAATTGGTGATCTATCTATAATAAATGTTTACAAACCTCCCAATGTAAGATGGAATAATACGGTAATTAATATTATGAATAGACCAAGTATAATAGTTAGAGACTTCAATAGCCGCCATAAACCAAGATGGAGAGAAACTAATAGAATGGTCGGATACAGAAAACTTATTTTTGGTCCATGATTCTAAACAATGCGGATCATTTCATTCAGCACGTTGGAAACAGGACACCAATCCAGATCTGTAATTCATTACTAATAACCAAGATGGTACACCAGCACTTCAAATTTCGCGTAAAATTCTTTCTAAGTTCCCAAGGAGTCAACATAGACCAGCACTGATAGAAATAGGTTTCAAATTACCACTGGTAGAATCAATACATAAACCACGTTGGAATTTTACAAAATCTGACTGGAAAGGATTTACAAAAACATTGGATGATAGTGTCAGGTGGGTCCAACCTACAGTAAACAACTATAACCGCTTTGCGAAACTTGTTGTAAGCGTCGTTAAAAAACATATTCCAAGAGGATTTCGAAAAATATATGTACCAGGCTAGAACGACACTTGTGAAAATCTGTACCAAAAGTATAAAGAAACAGAAGATACCGAAACATCAAATATACTTTTGAATGCTTTAAATGAAAACAGACGAAACAGATGGATACAACTCATGAAAGAACTCGAGTTTCATAAAACAAGCAGGAAAGCCTGGACTCTTCTGCATAAACTAAGCGGAGAAAAAACTATAATTAGAACAAAAACAGGAGTCAGCCCAAACCAGATAGCCAAACAAATCATAAAGATGTCAAATACTCCTAATTTGGATAAGAAATTCAGCAAAGAAATAAGAAATAAAAGAAACACACTTATTAAAATGGCCGAAAAACGATCAGAGTTCGTAGCTGATGTTAATATAGAAGAACTCAAAACAGAAACGGGTAAAGGAGCGGGAAAAGATTAAATATACCCAGAATTTGTAAAAAATTTCGGTAAGAATACGACAAATTGGCTGCTTCAATTGTTTAATAATATTCTGTTAATCACAAAACTCCCTCAGCTTTTCAAGGACTCGAAAGTAGTAGCTATACTAAAGCCAGGAAAGGATCATTCGAAAGCAGAGAAATACCGTCCAAATATTTGAAAGGATAATATATAATCGAATAAAATATCATATTGAAGACATTATCAAGATCAAACAAGCAGGATTTTGAAGCTCAAGAAGCTGTGTGGATCAGATAACTGCCCTGACAACATACATCGAACATGGATTCCAATTAAATAAAGATCTTCCCTCAGCCTATAACACAGTATGGCGGACAGAATTGCTTACAAAACTTTTGGAGATAATTCCCCGTAAGACCTTAAATAAACTGATCAATAAAATGCTGAGTAACCGTAAATTTACAGTCACTGTTGATGGAAACGTTAGTCGATCAAGAATACTTAACAACGGCCTACTTCAGGGTTCCGCGCTCTCTCCAATATTATATAATCTATACACTTCAGATTTACCAACAACATCTAGGAAGTTTATATACGCAGATGACCTGGCTCTAACAAATCAGAATAATAAAATTGGAATCAACAGAGACAGTACTATATGAAGATCTAGAAGTCATGACACAATATTTTAAGAAATGGCGTTTAAAACTAAATACGAAGAAAACTGTTGTGTCATGTTTCCATCTTGCTACCAACCTCGCAAAAAAGGAATTAAACATAACAGTCGATGGTTGTAAATTACTGCACGAAGAAACCCCAAAATATCTGAGTGTCTTATTGGACAGACAACTTACTTACCGGAAACATATTTAAAACACCGCTGCAAAAATACGAACGAGAGCAAACATCATACACAAGCTCGCAGGAACAACATGGGGGCCTCCGCATCAACATTAAGAACATCAGCTTTATCATTGGCATTCTCCGTAGCTGAATACGCAGCTCTAGTTTGGCTCAACAGTGCACATGTCAAGAAAATTGACGTCGAATTCAACACTGTGATGAGAACAATAACTGGTGCTGTGAAGTCACTCCAGTAGCATGGTTACCGGTAATAAGTAATTTAATGCCTCCGGACATCCGACGAAAAAAAGCTGCTGTAAAAGAATGGACAAAATATAACAGTAACGAAGCCCTCGCGGTACATCTAGATACAAATACTGTACAACGACTAAGATCGAGGAAACCTGCATACAAAAGTTTGGCTCAACTAATCGCTGATAATTTCGACGATATTCAAGCTTGGAGGCATAAATGGTCGGCTGAAAATCCCGATAAACACAAACTCATACAAGACCCTCGTGTTGAACCACCAGGTTTTAATCTTTCGAGGAAACTGTGGACGAGACTTAATCACATCAGAACGGAACATGGAAGATGCGGAAAAATGTTAAATACTTGGAGGATCAGAGACAGTGCAGCATGTGATTGCGAAGAAAAGGAACAAACAATCAATCACATCTTACAGAATTGTCCAACGCGTGCATTAATCGGTGGCTGGAAGGAGATCGCAAAGCTGACAGAATCAGCAAAAGAATGGATTAAAAATTTAGACATTAATTTATAAAATATTATAATAGTGTTTTTATATATTAATTTATAAGATAATTATGTAGGAACTTCTACTTATACCCGAAAACATACAAATAAATAAAATAAATAAATATTCATTCTTCGGCACTCACTCCCTCCTTGAGTAGAATTGAAGCTATCGGTATTTGTCTCAAAATGTCTAATGGCAATTTCTTTGTTTACTCGATTTCTTGTCCTCCAAACATATGTAGCAAAACTTCCGGGATATTCTGAAGTTGTTATTCTCGCATAACGCTGTATTATTAATGCACGACACAAAGAGTGTAACTGTTATTCAAACAACCATGCTTGCAATTGTCTGTTAAATATGTCTGATAAATATGATTTTCATATTTTAATTCCCGAGGAACCTACTTTTTAATCGTCTCCATCCCAGTGTTATAGATCTCGTCTTATCGAAAAACACTACTCCGATAAGTCAGACAGTTTCTTTGCCTTTATTAAGCTCTAACCATAATCCTATACGATTTCAAATTAACAGAAAATGTAATAAATTTCCTATTAAGTCCGCCTACTTGTTTAGAAATGCAGATTGGACTGCATACCGAAATTACATTACTGATAATATTACTCACCAGGGACCTTGTAAATCTAAATAAGCTTGATGTTGAAGTGAAAGGTTTTACTGATATTATACAAGCTGCTGAGTCAACCATTCATAAAATCAATTCAAGCTCTTTCCGTCACCAAATCCCTTCTTATCTTCTTGCTTTAATAAAACTAAAAAATTACACGAGACGACGGTATCAAAAAACACCTAATCCTTACACAAAGAAATTATTTCAATATTTAACTAATATAGTTAAGATTAAATTAGCTCAAGATCGTAACTGCAAATGGAATTCAAAACTCGAGAAGCTCGGTTGACAATAGCTTGTGGAAAACAATAAAAATGTTTAAAGGCTCCGATCTACACTTGCCACCACTTACTTATGGTGATTCTGTATACCACTCGGATGAAGGTAAAAGTAACCTATTAGCCGATATATATTATACACTCATATTCAAAATTATCATATGGCATCTAATTATCAAAAAAATAACAGTTAAAAAGTATCTCAAAACTTCCCCTGAAATAATACCACAAAAGGATTTAGCTACAGTGAAGGAGGTGCGTAAAGTTATAAAGACGCTTAAAAATAATAAATCGGTTGGTCTGGATAATATTTTCACGACATTCATTAAAAACTTACCTATTAAAGGTCTCGTAAGACTTACTGTAATAATTAATTCTATGCTACTACTAACACACTTCCTTAGTCCCTGGAAACTATCAAACGTATTTCCCATACATAAAGTGGGTAAAAATATATCAGATCCAACGAATTTACGTCCTATATCACTATTGAGTAATATCAGTAAAGTTTCTGAAAAGATTATCCTGGGCAGATTGAGAAATTTTACAGAAAATAATATTTTACTAGATCAACAATTCGGTCTTAGAACGAACATTTCCACAACTATGCAGATAGCAAGAATTGCCGATCTGGTTATCGATGGATTTAATAAAAATATGCATACTGGTTTACTTTTATTAGATATACAAAAAGCGTTCGATACTACTTTGCATCTTGGTAAATATAATTCATAGACGGGGATTTTTACCGCCGTTAATATATACACGCCGATGTATTCTCTTGTATCGTACATAATAATTTTTTTACTTATCCCCAAATAAACCTAGGAACACTATAATAAATAATATTGATCACATTATAAAACTTTTTCCAAATTTTGCTGTAATATTAGTTGGTGATTTAAATATTAGACTACCTCAATTGGAGCCTCAAGTCAGACCAAGTCAAAATTCACTGTTGTTACAGGATCTGATGTATAGCAATAATCTTGTCATTAAAAATGATAAGTCACCAACTTTTAGCAATCATAATGGAAAGAGCATCATAGATTATCTGCTGGTGTCTGTTGGCATTACACAATTAGTAAGCTTCCAAATAAAACAATTTGACCTTGCTTTTCATAAAAATATTTTATTCTCAGTGTCCTATAATTTTGAAAAGGCACCAGGTACGATCTTCACTAAACTAGATATTTCTAAATTTAACAAAATTCTGGATAAAAACTATATTACAACACTGCAAGAAAATATCAATAAATGTAATTCTAGTCTAATGATAGAGAAACACATCAGTAAACTGAATGCATACCTCAGTAGGACTATTCATAGATGTCAGAGTCCAGCATTAATATCAACCTGTGATTGGTGGACTAATAAGTTGGAGCTAATTAAAAATAAAATTAATCTAGTTCGCAAAAAGAAGACTAAACGTAGAAATTCAGTTAAACTTTTCTATATTAACAATACACTTAAGCAATTGAATGTTGAGTATAAACATGAAATAGTTAGGGCAAAATTACAACAATGGAAGACCTTTGTGAGCGAAAGTACTGCATGGGGTAAACCATATAAAATAATTAATAAAAAAAATCCAAAAGTTAGTATCCCCAACATAGTCTCTGCTCAGCAAACAATTAGTGATGATTATGAAAAATGTAATGCTTTCTTAAAACATTTTCTGCCTAATAAACTTGATACACCGCCTATATCTGTACCAACATCTGGGATGCATCCTCCAGAGGTCAGTAGTCAAGTTGTTAATGACATAATTAAAAGGCTTAAAAACAAAAAGACAACCTCTTCTGATAAAATAAACAATAAGGTAATTAAACAACTCAACCTGAAATTTAAGGAACTTTTCCCATCACTTATCAGAAAATGCATAGATCTTCAAGTCTTCCCCCAATGCTGGAAAACAGCTGAATTGAAATTACTCCCTAAACCTGGAAAGATATCTTCTGATATCACTGCTTATCGCCCAATCTCTTTACTCAACTGCATTGGTAAGATGTTTGAGAAAGTTGTTAACCATCTAGTGCTATCCAAAATAAATGAACAATGTTTATTACATGGCAATCAATTTGGGTTTCGTGCAGGGCACTCTGCTGAAACTGCTGTTTATAAATTAGTACACGCAGTCAGAAATACACTGAATGCAGGGATGACTGCAGTTGTTTTCTCATTCGATATTGCAGGTGCATTTGATAACTGTAAGTGGTCTGCAATTTTTGATATAATTAAAAATTACAAATTCAATCCATACTTAATTAATGTGCTAGTAAGCTATTTTCAAGATAGGGTTGCTCACCTCAGCATTGGAGATGCAAGTAGCTCAAGGAAAGCTAGTTGTGGAGTTCCACAAGGTTCTGTACTGGGACCTACACTATGGAATTTCTTATTTTATATAAAGGATTAATTCAGTCTCTCTATGGTTATGGGGCTGCTACATATATCACACCGAATGTTTTAAAAAATGTGAATAAACAACAAAGAAAATTTCTTCTTAGTGTGTCATTTTTGTATCGAACTGCTCCCACCTCAGCTGCTTGTGTCATTAGTGGTGTCCTCCCATTAGATCTATATATTGCAGGCAGAGCAGTCACAAGAGAATTTCGTATACTGGGTGACTTGAATTTGTTAACAACCCTTAAATTTGTGGATAATAACATGCTACAAGCTCTTCAACATACAATTCCAATGAACCTGTTTAAAAAGCATGTTTCCCAAGTGCTTTTGACAGAATGGCAAAGGAGGTGGGATGCTGACATCACAGGAAGGAAAACATACCAATTCTTCCCTAATGTCACTAACAGAATGAAATTGAAGAAGTTAAATATTAACTTCTACAGCTCTCAGGTCTTATCTGGCCATGGCAAGTTTGCAGCTTATTTATACAGGTTCCATCTAGTTAATGTTCCAGGATGTGCCTGTTGTTCGGGAGATATTATAGATGACCTTGAACATTTTATCTATGAATGTCCTGCTTTTGCTAATCAGCGACTTAAGTATAAAGTAGGAAACATGCAGTCCCTTCATTTAAACAGCAATAATCATTCAGCATTCCTCAAGTTCTCTGAAAGTGCAATGCGACATAAATTTAATATCATGAGCTAGCTCTTATCTTACAAAAATAAAAAATAAATAAATAAATAAATAAAATAAAAAAAAAAATTAATAAAACTAATTCAACCGTGAAACCAATATCTGGAGCAACTGATCAATCTTCTGATACTGCACTCATTACATGTTTAAAAATTAAGTTTGTAAATATAACAATAAATGTTTGCAACAATTGTAATTATTTATATAAAGATTGTTTCCCCATTTTTTAATATAAAATAATTTATAATATTCTTTAGTCTTAAGTTTGTACATATGATATAATACTGCATGGTAATTGTTGGGACTATGTTATGTCATCCTAGCTGTTGCCAATAAATATAAGTACACTTGCAAAGGACCTCACACACAAGTTTGAAATACTTATTTATTTATTTATGAATATACAGTCGATATATGTGTAGTTTAATTGATATATAATTCTCCTCCGGTCCTTTGCACCTTTATACATACAATTTTACCAAAATATATGATTGTTATTAAAAAAAAACCTTGCATCTTGGTTTAATTTATAAACTAATTAAAATGAAATTTCCTAACTATATCATACGACTCATTAGAAATTATTTGACTAATAGGCATTTTTTAGTTCATATAAACAATGCAAATTCCAGAACAAAAACTATTCTAGCTGGTGTACGCAGGAAAGTATTCTCGGGCCTTATTTATTCTTACTATTTATAAATGACGTCCGAAAAAATAATAATTTAGAAATTGCTTTGTATGCAGATGACACTGCCATATATTTTACATCTTACAGAATAGATACTATCCAAAGAAGATTAACTGATGGTTTCCAAAAATTAAACTCTTATTTTAAGAAATGGAAAATTAAAATAAACATAAGCAAAACGCAGGCTATATTATTTACTAAAAGAAGACCTTCCGCACCAGAACCTCTCATAATAAATAACATACCTATACACTGGAAAACCGATATTAAATATCTAGGTGTAATTTTGGATAAAAGACTTGTTTTTCCTAAGCATATTGACTACTTGACCAATAGGATACATGGGTCCCTTTTTAAACTTTACCCTGTGTTTAGTAAAAAATCTTCTGTTAACACGCTCAACAAATTAATAATATATAAAATGATTATAAGGCCAATACTTTTATATGCGTGCCCCGTATGGTCGTATACAAGTACTTCTAACCTTTCCAAGTTACAGCAACTTCAGAATCAGTGTTGCAGAATAATACTTAAATTATCGATATATGCTAAAATAGATCTTATGCATACGACTCTGAATTTACCCTACATATCTGAAGTAATAAAACAGCGTACAATAAATTTTTTCGATTCTTGCGTCGGCAGCAAATATTCAATAATCACTTAAATAGGGACTACAACAGAACTTCTTTGCAGTTAAAATATAAGCAGAAGAAGATCAAACATATATTACTCTAACCTATCACTGGCATCTCTCATATTTATAACGTATATAATATTTATTTCATTCTATCTTGAACATATGTAGTCGTGTAATTAGTACACAGATTTTGTTTGTGATTTTTCCTGTAATCTATTTTACTGTATTATTGCATATGGTTATTCTCAGTAAGAAATCTGCTTTCGGGATGCGCAAATTTTTTATTTTGTATCTTTATGTTATAGTTAATTATGTTTTTCGAAATACACTTTATTTATTTATTTATTTATTTAAAAATTGTTTTTATAAATAATTTCTTCATAATTTACTAATCACATATGCACATTATATACTTTTGTGCATATCTTAATTATTTGTTAAGTCAATTTTTTTTTTTTAATGAAAAACATTTTCATTGGAATACTTTTGTTCATCTAGATCCCAACAAATTTTTTATCATTGTACAGTTTATGTGTGTGCATGAAAGAGTTAAAATGTTAATTACACATATGTTCGCGCACCATAAAATATAAATCTAATACTAAAGAGAAATAAACTAAAAACGAACTTACCCCTGAACTACAGCCGGGTATTTCATTCTAAACCAAGAAGCAAGCATACCACCGTACGATCCGCCGAACGCTATAACAGGCGAGCTTTTCGCACAAAACGAATTAGCCGAACAACGATATTTACGGCTCCATTTGAGAGATTTTACATAATAGATTACGTCTACAAAATCTGCCAGAGCTTGTTGAGAGCTTAAATATCCAAAATATTCAGGAGCCTGCGCAACATTGTTATTAAATCGAAGTATTATAACGGAAACTTCTTCGTTTATAGTATTATACGGTATACACAAATCTTATATTGAAGAATGGGGTAAAATACTATTTAAAAGAATTGGTACATTTATAAATTACTAATATTTTTAGGACTGGATTCTCTTCGGAGGGTGCAGTTTACAAACTTGTTTCAAAAATAAAAACTTCAATCAGCGCTGGTGCCTCTGCGGTTGTCGTCTCCTATGACATCAAAGGAGCCTTCGACAATTGCAGATGGTCTGCCATCGTTGATGTCATGAAGTCTAATAACTTCAATCCTTATCTAATAAATCTGATAATGAATTACTTTAATGATAGGGTTGCATGTCTTGAGCTTGGCACCTCACTCTTACAAAGGAAGGCTACATGTGGCATACCTCAAGGTTCAGTCTTAGGTCTTACCCTGTGGAATTTACTGTATTCAGTAATTCATCATAGGGTAGAGAAGTTCTGTCTTGCTATAAACAATAAATGTGACTTAATCCTCTCTAAGTGTAAGGACTCCTTTCGTATATTTCTGTATAAGAATGTGCTAAAGGAGCTGAATAAGCTATATAAAAATGAAATTTTAAAAGCTAGATTCCAACATTGGAAGGACTTTGTTAGTGCTAGCACTGCTTGGGGTAGACCATATAAAATGCTGTTTAAGCATAGGTCTGATGTGTTACTGCCAGATATTAGGGCAGGCAATCAGACCATGGTCTCTGAGCATGAAAAACTCAATGCTTTATTAGACTATTTTTTTCCATCCAAAATTGATTCTCCTTTGATGTTGCTTCCTGTCGGTGGCTGTAGCTCTCCTGTTGTTGATTCCAATAAGATCTCAGATATTGTTAAAAATTTGTGTAATAGGAAAGCACCTGCTGATGACATGGTTAGTAATTTTCTGGTTAAAAAAATCCATTCTATTTTTCCTTCATTGTTGCAAACTTTATTTCAAAAATGTTTAGATTTTGGTCTTTTCCCGGATTGTTGGAAGTCAGCATGTTTAAAGCTGCTTGCTAAGCCTGGTAAAGATCCTTCTGAGTTGTCAGCTTATAGGCCTATCTCCTTGCTTAATTGCATGGGGAAGGTCTATGAAAAAGTTATCAATGGAATGCTACTTCAGGAGATTACAGTTATGGGCGTTTTGCATCACCACCAGTTTGGTTTTCGCTCAGGTTTATCAGCTGAACATGCAATTTATACTTTAGTTTCAACAGTGGAGCAGTACATTTCTGATGGCTGCTCTGCTGTTGTTATATCTTATGATGTTAAAGGTGCTTTTGACAATTGTTGCTGGTTAGCAATTGTTGATATACTTAAAAATAATAGCATTAACGCTTTTATTACAAATGTCATTATAGATTACTTTAAGAATCGTTCTGTAACACTTAAGCTTGGGTCGTCAGCTGCTACAAGAACACCTACATGCGGAGTTCCTCAGGGGTCGGTCCTTGGACCGACTCTATGGAACATTTTATACTCCACTGTACATCACAGTGTTGAAAAATATTGCTTTAATGTAAATGCCTGTTGTCAGCTTGTTTCGTATGCTGATGATCTATGTTTAGTGTTCAAAGCAGAAAGATCTTCATCTCTACCGCTTCTCACTTGTATTTCTAAATACTTGGAGAGTGTGGTAGCGGAGTTAGGACTAGTGTTTTCCCCTGCAAAGTGCCAATTTTCTGTGTTTGGCAATGATGCATTCATTACCCAGATCAGAAGTCTGGAATTATTATCTGATTCCAGCATACCATATACTTCAGAATTGAAATACTTAGGAATTATTATTGATAAGAAATTATCTTTCATCCCTCATTTCCAGTATGTTTCTGGTAAGTGTAGTGATATTTATAATAAGTTACTGCGCTTACAGAAGAATGCTTGGGGTTTATCATTTAGAGAACGTCTGATACTATATAAAGGCCTCATTCAGGCCCATTTTGGCTACGGCGCAGCCATTTACGTTAATAAAAGAATTATTGCTCTAGCTAACAAGCAGCAAAGGAAGTTTCTACTTCGAATTGCTTCCTTGTACCGGACTACACCTACCTCTGCTGCCTGTGTTCTCTGTGGAGTGCTGCCACTTGATTTATTTCTTGTTGGTAGGGCTCTCGTTGGTGAGCACAGGCTCAAGGGGGGTGTGGTACAGATTTCAAGCATTCGAACCTGCTAGGTGGATTCTCAGTACAGTCTATGTGTTACCGTGAGTTTAAAAAGTATATTTCCTCCTTATTAATTGCGAAGTGGCAGTGCAGATGGGATGAAGCCCAGACCGGTAGGAAGACTTATGCCTTCCTGCCTGTTATTTCTTTGCGATTGAAGATGTTATCATTTGATGTTAACTTTTATAGTTCTCAGGTGTTGTCAGGTCATGGCAGGTTTGGTTCCTACCTTCATAGGTTCCATCTTGTTGGTGAACCTTGCTGCACCTGCTGTAACTTGGGTGAAGTAGATGATATTCATCATACACTGTTTATTTGTCCCGCATTTGATTCAATCCGTCAGAAACACAACATTAGACCTACTGATGTATATCCTGTTGGCACGAAAGTTAGGAACTTCCTTTTGCTTGCTGAGCAGATTATGTTGTTAAAATTTAAAATTTCTTAATTTCACGGCAGTCTTCATTTGGTTGTAGTGGGGTCAATGGCTCTTGTTTTTAGTTATTAATATGTGCATATGTGTATGTCTTTTTATATATATTATGTTTATAAATTATAAGTTTGTAGTTAAATTTCATAATCTTTTTTTTCCTTTTTTTCTTAGGTATAAGCTATACCTTTTAAGATAAGACTATTTCTTTTTGCTTTTTTTAATATTTTTTCTTTAGCTTTTTTTAATATTTTTTCTTTTACTTAATGTTTTTATTTTTTAATTAATCTTTTGTACAAACTCAATACTATTTACTTGATGGTAGAAGGGACTATGTATTCTCATCCCTTCTTCCATCACAATAAGTTAATTTTAAGTGTGGAGGTCTCTTCGTTTGTGTTGGGACCTCCTTTTCTCTACTTTAACTCCATTTTTTTTTTATTAGAGGGAGGGGGTTTTTAGTGGGTAAAAATCCCACACGCTGATTTTGGTTCCCTTGTAGTGCATCTATGTGCACTGCAGCAATAAAAACAAAATTCTTATGTATCAGTGTCTTATGAAGATTTCCCCCCTCCCGCTTTAAAAAAAAAAAAAAAAAAAAAAAAAATCTGTTATGCAGATGATTTGTGTCTCGTTTTTGATGTTCACAAAAACTATCCCTTCAAACAGATTGCAATTGTCTCCAGGTTTTTAGAGGGCATCATTGGTGATCTTGGTCTGCAGTTCTCTGCTGCCAAATGCTGTTATTCAGTGTTTGATGATCGGAGCATTGCTGGTCAGGTTCCTGACTTGCCGTTGGTCTCTGAATCCGCAATTCCACATACAACCACTCTTAAATACTTAGGCGTGATTATAGATGAAAATTTAACTTTTATTCCTCATTTTAACATGATAACTAAAAAATGTGATAATCTTTTCAGCAAACTTGCCAGAGTTCAGCCCAATGCTTGGTGTTTGGCCTATAGGGAGCGGTACATACTATATAAGGGTTTAATTCAAGCCCTGTATGGCTATACTGCTACTGTATATGTCTGTCCCAGAGTACTTAAACGAGTGAATAAGCAACAGAGGAAATATCTCCTTAGAATCTCTTCTCTTTACAAGACAACACCTACATCGGCAGCCTGTGTGATCTCTGGCGTTGTGCCTTTAAATTTATATCTAGTAGACAGGGCCTTGGTTGGTGAGTACAGGCTTGTCGGTGAAGTTACACACATAAGGTCATTAAGGTTGTTAGATAACAGCTTTACTGACACCATCACAACACACATCTCAAACATCTTCAAAAAGTATGTTAATAAATTGATTACTGATGCCTGGCTCAGAAGGTGGGATTCTGACACTACTGGTCGGAAAACTAGGTGTCTCCAAAGATTAAAAATTAGAAATATGAAAATTAATTTCTGGAATGCTCAGGTTCTCTCGGAGCATGGTAGATTCCAAGGCTATTTATTTAGGTTTGGTCTTACCACTGCTAACATGTGTACGGCATGTTCCACTGACTGTCGATGATATACATCACTTCATCTTTGAATGCCCTGCCCTCTCTTCCTTACGCAACGTATTCAATATAGATAAATATAAGAGTTCACTCATTTTAGGCAGAAAAAACCATGTTGCCTTCCTCGAATTTGCAGAGAAAGCAATGCGCCTTAAATTTACAATTACTAATTAATTAAGTACAATGAACCAAATTCAAACGTCAACCCGATAGCCCCTTTGACTCCTAGCGGCTGGTTGCTTCTATGCTATAAATATTAATTTGTCAAATATTGTAGTCATAAGAATTTACAGCTTGTTAAGAGGAATGTTTGTATATTATTAACTTTAAAAGTGCATCTTATTTTCATTACACAGAGCTTGTTATTTGTAAGAATTTTTACCTTAAGAAGATATATCGTACTTTTGTCCATTCTGATTATTTTTCTCTAAGAACATATTTCTTGTTCATAAACTAAATTTATTACACACATACAAACTTCATTCACACACACATATTTTTGGTGGTGCCGGGACTATGTTTTTCATCCTGATACTGCCTCCATAGATTAAGTACACATTGGCAGAGGACAACCACACAAACTAAGTTTACAGTTATGTAATCACTTACCACACACACAATTCTTAAATTACACTAGCCCTCAGCCCCTTTATAAATACACCTATTTTTAATTAATACATTTCCCCCACCCGCAGAGTCCGGATTGGGGGCAAAAAAAAAAAAATATATCGTTCATCTATAAGCATTAAAATAACATGCTCAAATTGTACAAAAACTTGTAATTCTTTATTATTTACGATTGATTCTAAAATATTTACTTGCAAACTTATTGTAAAATTTTATCAATACAGTAACGCACTTATTTTATACAACATATCTTGCATGCTGATATTATATTTATTAAAGTCGGAATATCTTTTTTAAAAATGATTTTATATGTTTATTTTAAAAACTTATCATCTATATCATTTTACGATGATCGAAATTATTATGTCCAACTAGTATACCGTTTTATACTTACACTGTAAGATAGATTTCCGAATGGTAATGACTTGCCATAATATCTATGTTCCGCAAATACAACCAATGCTTTGAATTCTTTGGCAGCTTCCCACAAAAATCCCTAAACAAGAATATAATTAAACTAATGCAGATATCTAAAATTAGTTTTCAGTTAAAATACGTTGTGTAATATTATATCGTCATTATTCTACTACAAGTTTTTCATTGTTTATAAATGATATGATTGATTAGGAAAAGAAAGTGCAAAAAAAATCGTTCGTAAAAATTTCGGTCAATATTAAAAATTATAAATTTTACCATAATACACTAAACACCAAATATATTCTGCTCTATTACTATTTATATATGGAAAAATACTAAAGTCCTAAATTTCACTTGTATATCAAATTTTCAAACATAAAATTAAGCCAATTAAACTACTAAGCAGATTTCGTTAGTTATATTATTTGAGTAATAAGAGGTAAAAATATAAAACAAAACCAGCATCGATTTATGTTTATTTTTGTTACACAATATTATAAGCGAAATACAACAATAAGAAATGAGAGAAGTTGTAATATGATTCGCTTATAAAGGAAAAAATTATTAATAAAACCATTTATTTAAATTAAGAAACTATTAATCATGTACTGTCACAGTTGTTTTTTAATTAAATTTCAAGAAAATTTCACACAATTAAATGCAAATCAAGAAATGATTGGATAATTAATAATAAACGTATATTATTTGTAATACAAATGGCTGCAAAATCCTAAATTCTAAATTTCACACATATTACTTTGGTAGATAAGCGTTAAAAGAATATTAATTTTAACTGGAAGATGTCCGTTAATAAAATAAGATGATAAATACATTTCAGTTTTTTATATTTAATATACGATAAAACTTTTTTTTAATAAAAACAAAAATGATTATTTTCGATGCAAACGTATATTTCACCAATAAGTAATTCAAATAGTTAACTCGTTTCACTTAATTCATAATACCAAAAAGAATCTGAAAATATATAAACAGCGTATACTAATTATTTTCGTAATCATCTTTATCCAAAATACTGCAATTTTCAAATATCGTAAAAATAAAAAATTGTTGTCTGTAAATAATGTTAAATTTGTAAATTATAAATCTCGCACCTGACAAATAAACAAGAAAGTTAATACGATTAAGTAATAATAATGTTACGATTGCATGATATATAATCAATTATAAATAAAAAATTTCATTTTGTTATTTGCTTTTATCTATAACTGATATATTTTATCATAACAATTCGTTTTGTTTACTTTTGTTTCAATTCCAGAAACAAACAATAGCTTGTTCTGTAAGATTTACATCCAAGTTGTATTGATATTACGTCACATTTTTCGTGGTCGTGAATTCCTACTTATTTGATATATACAAACATTCTCGTTGAGTCGATAGTCAACCCGTTAAATATATATTTGGACAGTGTAATAACATCCGGGGGAAGCAAGTGATTGGTTTAAAAATTACAGACGGAAATAAGGTTGCCACTTAACACTGGGGAAAATGTCGAAAAATAATTGAAAACTATAATGAAAAATAAATCATTTCTTCACTATTATAATTTACATTGTTTACTCGGTCTAAATGTTTGAAAATACCTTTGCATATTTTTAAATATAAGTAGTTATCTTTTCTCAATGCTACTGAAACATCTACATACGTTCAAATGTTAACTACATCTATACACTTATATCTTCTTTTGCTTGTCCACAATCGGTAGATTGGTGGATAACTTTTGATGCCCGATCTTGATGGTCAAACTAAGCACTAAAATTATGTTTTCCCGTAGTCTTCATCAGCGCCGTTTATCTTGAATTTTATCTCCGATTATTTTTACCAGTTTCTGAAGTGTTTTAATCATTTAACTGTTCTTCTTTTTAATGTTTCAATTCAAATTCTCAATTCGTGTGCAACATTTAGATCATTTTCATCATTCAGTTTTTTTACATCAGCACCACATTTCGATAATTCATGTTTCTCATCCGTACAGCACTCCATATGTATATCTTCACGAAATGCTTCTTAGCTTTCAAGTTTATACCTTTTGAGAACAGTAGAATTTCGTTTTATTTAATGCTGTTTTTCCTTGGTTAATTTTTGTTACTGTTTCTCTATCGTTTCTTCCTTGTTGAGTATGTCTTCGTTAATTTCTACATTAGCCGTTGCCTGCTGTTTATTAACGTTGATATGGCATCATATATTTATAAATTATATTCGCCGAATATTGTATCGATTTTTCTAATTCTTTTCCATTATTCCAAATATATTGTTTTTCATTGTATACATTAAAAACCTTGGTAACATTTTATTTAGTTTATAAAACCTCGCAGAAGGTAGAAAGATGTGTTGAAATTAATTTAACCGATTTGAGTAAAAGAACCAAATACGAACTGTGCAAAAAAATTTGGATTCCATCGTTGAAAATCGAGAACAGTTTAAGCTGCGAAAATGTACGCCCCCGTGTAACTTATTTATGGACGTATAAACGGAAATTTTACACTTCTACACGTATTCCATTTTTCGATTTATCTAAGCCCCGATCGATTCTGGTTGAGTTCACGTATTCTTAGAATAAGCCTACATATATACATCATCACGTGGTGCATTTTCATTGTAAAATTAAGTTTTGTTTTTAACATGGAAAATGTTTTTCTCCATGTATCGGCATTATATTATAATTTTTTTCTTATAAATGCTAAATTATACATAAATATATTTAACTAACCGTATTTTGGGCAAAAAATTCGATATTTCCTTCGTTGCCCGTATAAAAAAATATAGGTCCATTTTTCTTTCGCCAGTACGAATCGTTGATCAGGAATTGCAATTTAAATGTTCGATTATCATTGAAATTAAAATGATCGATCTACAATAATTGCGAAAAAGATCATTGTTTCATTAAGCGAAACTTAATTTCTAAAAAGTTAATATTACTGCATACGCAAGCTAACTTTAAAAAGAATAAAATATATAATTTATTTTTAAAAATGTTTATAAAAACTGAATAATGTAATTAGTTCAATTACGACGAAACGGCTTTTTTTAGGTACGGTTTTATATATATATATATAAGTATTTCATATATCTAGTGCTGAATTTAAAAAATTCTAAACAAACAAGTAGATATATTGACACGTTGAATTAACTGGGTTAAAATTTTGTAAAATAAAAAAACAATTTAAGAATGATTCTCACATATTACGCCGATGACGAAATTTCTTAAAATTATACATACACTTTATACAAAAGTAAACGATCATTATCCAATACTAATATATATTTATTAAACGAACATCCATTAAAGCATGTAGTGTACACAAATTTCAAACAGCGTTATTGTTCGTTACTTAATAAAATATGTTATGTGTCCATTAATAAAATAATTCTATAGCTACTATCAATTTCTACAACGAAATGTTAGATTTCTCAATTCTATGATTAATGAATGGCGATCTATCACAAAAATATTACCACACACTTTTTTGTGATAATAATCGCAGTACGACTTTTAAATACATAATATATACTAACTTCAGTTGTTAAATGACGTAAATTACAAACATAAAAGTTTTTAACATATTACAATGTTAACCTAAAAAATTTCACTATATTACACAGTCACGCTCACGCCACATTTTCCCAAGAAATTAAGAAAATTGTACTAGTTACTCAGTGTTGCTAATGCTAAAACATATTTATCGTGTATCGTGTATTCATTATTCATAAAATTAGTAGGATACGTTCAAGATTTGTTATCTAATTATATATTATTTTTAAAGTAAATTATTAAACATTTAATGTTTCATTATCTAATTAAATATTTAATACATAATATAAAAAAATAATTTTTTAAATATTTGAATTAATTTTTTATTAGTAGTTATAACATACGGTTCGGATGGATGAATTAAAGCAAATAGAAGTTACTCAGTGTTGCTAAACATATTTATTGTGTTGTATCTTGTATTTATAAAATTATTAGAATACATTCGAGGTTTGTTATCTAATTATATGTTATTTTATAAATAAATTATTAGGAATTTCAGGTTTTGTTATCTAAATATTTAATACGTAATATATATATATATATATATACAGATAGATAGATAAAAGGAGAGAGAGACAGACAGAGACAAAAAAACGGACAAATTTCTAATTATGCTATAATGATAGGAGTGAAACAATAAATTGACAATCATAATGTATAATAAAATTGTAGAATCCACAATTTACATCAGGCGATCCTAGTACATACGGAGTTTTCATTACTTTATGGAGCTCAAGTAGTTAAAGGGGATTCTTTTTTTTTTTCTCGTTAATTTACATTTACATATGTAGTATATTTATGATATAAAAGGTGACGTATATTAAAACTTACCGGAACATCTAAATACTTTGTTTTGTAAACATAATCACAAGATGTATACAAAAATATTAAAACGAACGCGATATAAATTGAACGCATTTTTTGACAAATCAATGATTATAATTAAAACGTGAAAATTCGGAACTGGGAAATATTGTCTCGCGAATAATTGTGGTATAACTACTAACTAAAACGAACTGATGATCGGAAATTGTGTGTACGTCTTTAATAATCTTATCTCGGTAGACAGTCAGAAAATACGCTGCTGCCGATATTATGTTTATCAACTGTTACTTCCGTTCTACGAGGGTACAATAAATGGATTTTATTGTAACATCCTGTTTGGCAGCGTCCTTTATAGTTGCCGTTGTTATATAAATTAATCATTCTCAGTATTCTTAAACTTCATTTTATCCCCACTAAAATAATAAAATGTATATATAATGGCGTGTTTAGAGTAGAGGAGTACATAATAAGTAAATTAAAATATAAAAAATTAAAATAAAATAATAACAAATACGTAAACTGAAAAAATATACATATATATTTACTTGATGTGGGTATTGTGCGTCGTATTTTTTCGCAAAAATTGGTCGACGATGTTGATAAGGAACGGTATTTTCATCAGAATAGATATAATAATATTATTATGTCGTTACATAGTGGTCGGTACCAGAATAAGAAACACATTAAATGTTGATATACCGGAGAGTAGTGTTTTATGAATTATAAACAAAGAAAATCATAACACAGTTTAATCACTACAAAAGTTTTTTATTGTAAAGCTTTTAGACAGAGTTACGTCATTATCAAGCATACACAATGAATGTTACATCTGAATTTATTATACGAAACATATTGCATCCGTTATTGATAGATAATAAACATATAGATGAGCCATATCTAGATATTACATATTATACCTAAAATAATGAGGTTTAAGCAACCTCCACCCCTAAATAGCGAGTCACATCCTAGGATAAACATAGAAGGAGAAACGGTGGAGACAGTCAAAGAGCAGATATTTCGGAGCTCTGTTCACCAATGACGAAAGAGATATTAAAGAAATTAGATCGCTCATTGGAATGGCGAAGCAGGCAACAACTAATCTACAGGCGACCTGGTAGATGACATCCTGAAGAGGAAAAGAAAATATGTGACCACAAAATTAGAGAGGCAGGATTATTTATGTTGGCTATACAGGGAAAAATCGACCCGAAGCCACCGAGGGAAAAAGAAGAAGACTGGAAATGATAACATCAGGAATAAAGCAAAAAACTGTTACATAGTGGACGCCATTATACGGGTAAATACTGCATATAGATGTTTGGGCATGAAATCTTTGGAAATCAATGAAACAACGTGATGATGACGACGATAATAATGATGATTGCGCGTATATAAAAGGTAAAAGTAAAATAATTTTATAATGAAGTAAATAATAGTTTTATATATATATATATATAAAAATATCTATATACTCGGTCATCTCGGAAACGGATGTTTATTCTTGATACTTATTGAAATGTAAGTAGAAAATTTCAGCTCGATCGCATTAACCGTACAAATATTATTAGCTTAGAAATTTAATATTGGTCGGTAAATATAATAAAAATATATCTGGAATACCGTTGCGAAAATTATTTTTTTTTTTAATCTCTGAAAGAATTATTAATAAATAAAAAATCCGATCGAAAACGTCTAAAATTCATTTTAAGAAAAACTTAAAGGTGCTTCCTTTTGATATTTGTCGACCTTCGAATTTTTGGTTATAAGTTAAAAAACGCGCGCAATACTTTTCGCGCCATTTTTCGTTGACATAGTCTGAAAAACACACAGAATAGGTACAGTTGAAATCTACAATAATTATATCCATTTAGATAACTAGGCATCTTGATGTTACGTGCACATAACACATACACACACGCAGTGAACTTATTCACACGTACGATGATTGATTTTACGTTTCGTGGTTAGTTTCAGGTGTCGATGAAACAACTCATTCGTCGTAAGAAATTACAATACTCGGTTTTGTTTTAAAACTATTAAATAATATCTATTAGTTTCATTCATATATATATTGTTGATGCAGTAATAGATCCATGTAGATTTTAATGCGTGGTTATATTCTATTCTGTAATATGTTTTTATTTTCTACCAGCCGGTGTTGTTTTCTCAATTTCTACTCCAATTCCTTTATTTTCTTTTGTACGCGCAATTTCGAGTTTAAGTGTTTAAAATGGAATTCTATACGTTTCCTTTTTTTCCATCTTTATAAAACGTCGCTAACTCATTGAACCGGTTATCATAGCATTATCAGTACAAGTAGCATATCTACCGTCGGATAAAATATAAACGTAAGATAAATTTTGACATAGTTACAAACTACATCGCTAATCGTATATATCTGCGGGTATTGATCATATTTAAGCTGAAATTTTCAACATTATGCTATTATAAAAGGTTCCCTTTTAACATATACTATATTCATTGTTGTTTTTTTTTTGTAAATCATATCAATTTTGTTTATTACGCAACGTTTCCAAAACAATTACAGTTTCTATGTTCAAACTGAGAACAGTTGCGAATGCGTACGTTTATACAATTACGCGTAAAAGAACGTAATGTGCATTTTAATAGT
This sequence comes from Coronaproctus castanopsis, assembly GCA_032883995.1. Taxonomy (NCBI): domain Eukaryota; kingdom Metazoa; phylum Arthropoda; class Insecta; order Hemiptera; family Monophlebidae; genus Coronaproctus; species Coronaproctus castanopsis. The sequence goes on along the minus strand of CM065052.1, from coordinate 120,591,081 downwards.
GCCCGGATTTATTTATAAACAAGCGCCCAGCTGTGTGTACATCCGTTTAACGATGTTTTTGTAATCATTATTCTGTGGTATACTAGAGTTGTTTACTAAACTAGCAGTTGGTTTTAATTTAAGCTGTTTTTCCCTCTGGGATTATGATCGGTAACCAAGTTGAATTTAACTGGTATCTATCCTGTTTGCTGAAATTTGGATGTTTAATAGTATAAATTACTTCTCAAACAATTTTGGTAACTATATTTATCAACTTTGGATAAAATTTCAGAATCATTAAATTGTATTTCGCGATTCCCCGTAAACAAGAATTTTAAATATATCTGGGGGGTAATAATAGATTATAAGCTTAAATTTTATAAACATGTAAACTAAATAACTGACAAATAAACATAATCTTTTTTATGTTATTAAAAATCCATAACTTAGGCGGTGTCAATTATAATATCAGAATAATAATGTATGACAGTGTCATTCGAACAATTTTTAATTACTGATCAAGTATATATATATATATATATATATATTACAAATATAACTTGTAATGAATATTCTAAGAATTCAGAGGAAACTACTGTTGAGTGTTGGCTCTTTGTATAGAACGGATGTAGCTCCGGCTGTTATTGGAGTTCTATCTGCTGATTTAAGCGTGTACTAAAGCTGCTTTGTTAACACAATATAAAATGTTTAAATTATCACTTACTACTCGTTACAGGTCGGTAAAACTTTTTATTAAGAAATTTAACCTAAACTTACAATAAGAAAACCGCGCGAATGTTAAACATTTAAAAAAAAACACATTAAAGTAATCATTTTAAATATCTATCGAGAAATATGGAATAACCAGCGTAATGGTAGATTCACATATAAATTATTATATTTTATAAACGTAAGACTAAGATTAAAGAAATTATGACGAATTAATATTTACATAAGTTAAGTACTGACCAGACATGGTAGTTTTGTTAATTAATCGAAGCGATTTAAAATTATGTCTTGTAGTAACTGTAAATTCTGTTAATTCAGTGTTTCCGATACAGTCTGTCATTTTTTATTTGAATGTCTTTACACCTGGGAAGAACGTTTGAAATATAATTTAGGTAATTATTGTATTGATAATGATAACGATGTAAATGGTTTAAAAACGGTACAGCGTTTGTAAATTATTGTAACCTCGCTACGTGGAAACGTACATTAAAATTTATTTTATATAACGTTAGGCAAATTGTACAATACCGAATACCGTTAGTGAACCATTTGGCATTACAAGATTCCCCGGACACTAATGCGAAGCTGCTACTGCAGAATTTTCTGCTATACTCAAAAAGAAATAAAAATAAATTTTTCCTACTCCAACAACTATTCGTAATTAATTTAGACGTTTCTACCATCACGTTTCGATTTATACGATTCCTCCATTTGCGCGGTTTAGTTCGTAAATGTAAGAAAAATTAGCGCAGTTTTTTTTGTCGTCTTGTTCGAGTTTATATTTATTTTACCAATAAATATGTTTGAGATTATTTATTTTTACATTAAGTACAAAGTCAGGAACGCTTACAAAAATATTGGAAAAAATTGTTAAATGGCTTGTTAAAAAAAAATCCGAATATGAAAAACGTAACGAATAAGTTTGTTTTAGAACGTTAACGATTAGAGATACTCCACACAGTACAGCGACGCAAACTAGAGAACATTTTGGTGAGCAATCCAGCGAAATGCAATTTACTTCAATCATTAATCCAAAGTAAAATAACGAGTAAAAGAAGTAGAGGCCGACTATTCTGCAAAAAGTCTTAGTCACTGGTTTGATAAATCAGCGATAAAATGATTTCGTGCTGCAACTAATACGACAAAAATTGAGAAATTAATCAACGCCAATATAGGAATCAACGATCGATAGCAGTTATGATATAAGAAGGAGAAAAAAGATAATTTTTCTAAATGTAATTATTGCCTTAATAGTTAATTGTTTTTATAAATCAACTATAGAATTATTCCGCGCTGGAACTAATAAGACAACAATTGAGAAATTAATCAACGCCATTATCGAAGAACCAACGATCGATAACTATGGTGTATAAAAAAAGGAAGAAAGAAAAATAGATGTTTTAAAATTATTGATTTACATTAAACCGGATCAGCCCTTTTCAATTTCTAACGGGGATATATTTATATTATTATTTGTTTAATTCAAACGCATAATTATCCGATAACCAAAATTACACGTTTCACATCTTTCGCTGTAAACTTACTATTTTCAAAGTTCCGTCGATTTTTATCTTCCAACATATGTTCTACACAGTTCTAATATCGGGTCTCGTTCTTTTAATTTTTTCCCCTCGTCCAGAATATCATGTGTATAATCCCCGTTCGAATTAAAATTTTCTTCAACCAATCCTTCTTTATGTACACTGAAAACGACAAGAGATGAAAAAGTTTGAAAGATGGAGGATAAATATTTTTGATTTACCAAATTAAAGAAGTTGATCTTTCTTGTAGGACTGAAAAAACAGTTTACTATATTCTCCTAACAGTTCCACAACAAAAAATAATTTCGACCATTATAACTATTTTATTTACCTTTCTCTATTTAAATAACAACAAAAAAAAAAAAAAAACAGTTAAAACACAACATTTTTATATAAAAAGACCACGCAGATTTTCGGATATTTTATCAAGTAGGCATAAAAAAAAATATATAAAAATATATGTAAAATTTATTAAAAATATAAAAGGAAAAAATAAAATGTAAAAAATACTTCGTTTAAATGTACTACACAAAATAGCCAAAAAAAACAACAGTTATCTATAAAATAATCCGATAATATCGCTATCAGATTATTTTATAAATAACCGTTTTTCCTCTCGCTATTTTTTGTAATATTGTATATCTAAATGATTTTTTTTTTTTAAATAACCGTTTTCCTTTTATATTTTGTAATAATTTCACATATTTTTACATTTTATTTTTATGTCCAAATAACCGAAAAGCCTTACGGTATTTTTATATAAAAATGTACTGATTTTATTGTTTATGTTTTTTAAAAAAAAAATCACTACATTTCGCATTGTTCAAATTACTTTCTTTATTTGCCATTGATACTTGAACTCGATTCACATCAGATAGTAAAATAAATTTACAACTGAAAATATGTATTTCACATTTGTAAAACACGTTCATCTGACATATGTAATTATAACTTTATTTTGAATTCATTAGTTACTGCATTAAAACTAAAATTCGGACTCGAGGTATTATTTGGAAGCAAATATTTTTTTAAGTCGCATCGTTCTACTGTTAGATCTTCGCCTAAAAATTGTTTCCATTATTGTACATAGAAAACCCTACATCGACTTCCTCATCGTCGATAATTTCCGTTTGAGGTGATTTTTAACATTCAATACTTTTTATTCATTAGGCGTGAACTTTCTTAAAAGAGAATATAAGTAATTAAATTTCCCTACGCATTTGCGAAATATGTAAGGCACAAAATTCCTTGTTTCTAAAACACGATGTCTTCTTACTCTACTTTAATCATTTGACAACAACAATAATACCGTTAAGAATATTTGAAGAAAAAAAATATATATATATATATTCCACGAGAATTTACCTTAGGATAGTTAACTTCCATATATTATTGTTGATGCATAAAAAAGTTATTTATTTAATAAAATTCATTATTGCTTTTATAAAAAAAATTTGACGTTGTCACATTAATCAAAAATTACTAATTTTTTATCGAATTTCAAACTCTTATAATAGTAATATCATATACATGCTAGCGCATTTCTATGTAAAAATAAACGTACAATAGTCACGATATTCGGCAACAAACAATGAGACGACGATGATGATAATACCAGTGATTATTTCTTTAAATATAAATTTTAAAATGTAAAACAGAATTTTTCTCAACAAATTACCTAATTTGAAAACTTTCAAATAATAATAACTACGGGAAAAAATTTTAATTATATTTTATTTCAGTTATTTTTTTAAAAAGCGTATTCGATATACATTGTAAATTACGTACATTCGTAAGAATAATAAGAATCACCAACAATAAATAACCACAGAATCGCACCGGAACGAACGATTTATGACTGTCGCAAATATTAAGCTCAAAAGTAGCATGTGAGGTCCTTACGCATTTAAATAAATAGAGGTGTGTTATATTACCTAAAACTATATAGATTACGTTGAAATATATTTACAAAAAAAAAAAACACGTTTTCAAAAGACAAACGTTAATCGTGTATAATAAATTAGTTAATTTAAAATTACACAGTTATAATTACTATACCGAGAGTAATATACGTTTCTCTTACATTATTACATTTACAGGTACGATTAAATTGGAATTTAAATTTTAATAATTTATATATATATACAATTTCGCATTAAATAAATACAACTTTACAGCTGGAAATAAATATATTTCAAAATAAAATAACGCGATTTTCTCTCGTAGTAATCAATAACAGTTTAGTACTTCTAAAATTGTCAAATTATCAGCCTACGACGTTTTCCGGATCAAGTAATAATAATTTAACTTAATTATGCGCAAAAAATTAAACATAACGGGAACATATTGTTCATCTGCAATAATTCTATTTTACTTAATTTATATATATATATATATATATATATATATATATATATATATATATATATATATATAGCATTTTGTCATAACACACACACACACACACACGTATATATATATATATAAAAAATTCGTGTAATTAATTTTCTCAATGAAGAGATACACAACACTACTATCATAAATAGCGTGAGTAATAATGCCCAAAATTTATAACACGCTTTTTTGTTTTAAAGTAATTTGGAAAATATTCGGAATGTAACATTTAATATTTGGAATAAGGGCATGTAGGAATTGTTAAACCATTCAAACAAAAGTAGTATATAGACTTTATATATATATATATATATATATAATTTGGAAGACGACATCATTTTGGACGTTTGGAAATGCTTTATGTTAAAAAAAATTAAAATTTAACGTATGAAAAAAAAAAAAAAAAAAAATATGTCTCGGGTGATATGTAAAGAAAGAAATTACGTATTTCCGTCAAAATACACAGTTATAAGTACATATATGAATACGATTAATAATAGTCTTTAAGGATACAATTAAATTTTCTACGAAAATAAAAAATTATTAGGCGAATTTTTTAATACTTGTTGACAAAATATATATGTATGTAAACGATACGCATGTTATAGAAAATTAGTTTTACGATAAAAAATCCGATTATAGAATTAATTGGTCGAATATAATTTTTCGTTTTGTATAAATTTCCGTTTGTGTCAAATTTACAAAATAATTGATTTCGAAACAAAACATACTACACGAATAAATTTAAAAAACGTGTTAATAAATCGTTAATGTCGCTTCAGTTTTCAAAGTTTATTTACACGTCCATTTTTTTTTAAATATATATTTATTGTTTATTGTATTTTTTTTGAAAAATTTACATTTCCGTTGAAATAGTTGCAGTCTCCTTTCTCCGTGCGTCTGGCCCTTGTTGCAGTACATAGCACGGTTAAAATAAATTAAAAAAAAAAAAAAAGTTGCATGAAAAACATCAGGACGCATTTGATTTTAAAATTATTAAGACAATTTAGAGGATGAATTAGATTATAATGAAATCCGCTGTATATATATATATATATATATATATATATATAAATTTAAATATACATATATATATATATATATATATATATATATATTAGATATTTTATTTATATATGAATATATAATATATAATATATATATATATATATATATATATATATATATATATATATATATATATATATATATATATATATATAAAGAATTCGCTATAACCTGACGAAATTGTACTAATAAAAATAATCGTATTTATTGATTTAACGACTATTAACGTTCGATACATTTTATTTCTATGTAAATATACATTTTAAACTTCGCTTAAATAATATAAAAATTCATTATGTAAAAACTCTAACGTAATTTATAAAACAAGCAATGACTTTAAATGTTCATTATCTATGAATTCGACGTCAAAAATAAATTCAGAAATAATAATCAATTTTTTATAGTTAAATTTTCAAAAATTATTTTATTTCGCGAAAAAAAATAAATAAAAAAAATAATAAAGCGCGTAGGCGACGATATTCGATACGAGTTATATTTAGAACTAATAACGTTTCATAGCAAATTTTAATTATAAGTAATTTATTACGTATTTATGTAACAATGGAAAATGTTTATTAATTCGTGGTTAATTATTTACGTTATAGAGACAAAATAAATGATTAAATACGAGTGGCGATTGTTTAGTTTTTTTATGTATGTATATTATTTATTTCATATTATTAATTTAAAATGTTTCGAATCGGTCTTTAAGTTCGAAATACGTTATATTTTACACATTGCCGATAATGCCGTTAAAAAGGAATGTTTTTTTTTTTTCGATATCCTATTAGAATAAATTTATCGATATTTCGACTATAACTAAATTCTTTATTTGGCAACAAGAAAAAAAAACGGAATTCCATAAATATAAAATATGTATATATGTTTTCTTAAGAGTAATGACCGTTTATATGGGTTAATAGTAACAAACGGACGAAGTAAAACATTAATAAATGACTTACGTACGCCTATTTGGAATTACTTGATTTGTATTGTGTTCGAGGAGGAAAAAACGTCATTAATTTCCAGACTCATTGCCGTCAGTAATGGCGGATACTAGCTCAGAAACAACTTTTCCCAAATCCTCTATAGAATTAAAATACCATTAGTAAATATGTAAGATTATAGAACGTAACAGAAGAAGTGGTTGCAGTAATCATTTTCACGCGTTACTTATTACAAGAACGAGATTAAATAAATGAACAAATTAAATTTTTACATATGTAAAGAGACCACAAAGTTTTCGACTATTAAGCCATTAACAAGTGTAGAAAAAAAAAAGTAAAAATATATACAAGTTTATAAAAAATACAGATATAAATATGAAAAACATCGAAAAATAAAATAAAATGTAAGACTTGATTTAGATGTACAATATTACAAAAGCTATTTTTTTTTTAATATTGTATATAAATCAAATATTTCCTTTTTTTTGAGGGGGGTTCTTTTATGTTTTTCATAAATTGTATATAATGTTTTATTTATTAATGCTCACTCCATAATGGCTTAATAGCCGAAAGCTTCGTGGTCTTTTTATATATAAAAATTCAGCGATTGGAACACTGCTGATTTTAAAACTACTAAGTTCAACATTGTTTAAAAAATACTACATTAGTTCAATATACGACTTTCTAGTTACTCCTCGGAAATTTTCGAGAAGAATGAACAGAAAGTTTAATTACTTCTAATATTTCCGACTGTCCATTGTCCTTAACAACATAAATAATTCTTGGCTGTGACCAACTATGCTGCACTACGTGCCACGAACATATATAAAAGAAATAAACGTGTTTTCGAATATCGTTTTACTGTTTAAAATTCCGTACGAAAATATATCCGTTAATATCATTGACATATCGTCAATACTATTAACGTATTTATTTTCGTATGAATTTTTAAACAGTAAAACGTCATTCGAATACACATTTATTATAATTCGGGAGTATGAGTTATTCGCTGAATATACTGACGCGTTAAACATGCTTTAAAAAAACATAAGCACTAAATGGATGAATAATTACATTCAGTATAACTTACACAATTACTTTTTCATCTCATCTATAGTCCTCGCCTTCGGAAATGTCATGTGATTTTGTAATTTTTCGTCGTTTCTCGTGATCGCCTGACATACGCATAACAAAAATGGCAACCATGTTGTTGCAGTGCGATATCTGTCCATCTCATAGTGATCGTTTTCAATTAACTTTGCCCATGACCACTGTGCATTATTACACTCCTTCCTGTTTTCTTATTACGGGTCCGAAACTCATGATAATCGTCACAACCTTTTGATTTATTATAATACCGATTCATTTGTACGTTTTGCTGTTTACATTTTTTAATGTTCACGTCTCCGCTACGTATAATGCGATAGAAAACAAGCTTAATTTTAACATGTTTCCTAATTGAGTTGTCCTCGATCACTTTTGTCACGGCGTTTCGTGTACAATTTATTACGTAAACACGATAATTAACTAAGTTAATCGTGGTCACCCTGACCGCAGTGATTGCAGGTTGCGATGAAAACAAAAATAATATTAACTTCGTCGTCTAATATTTTCACCACGTTAACTCGTCGATGTACTTCGTGATTTCTTATAAAATAAGATTCTTCGTTCTAATTACATAATTTCTTATGCGTCTTTTTTATCTTATTATTATTATTTCATTACCGTTATAAAAATATATACTGACCTTTTTATCTTCCGTTTCCTGCTCGTAACACGAAAGCATAAAAACAAAAAGAAACAATCATAAAAATTTATTAGCAAATTATTATAAAAAGCAAAAACAAAATCCGAGCATATAAAATATTTGTAATGGATTTGTTTTTCTAAGAATTTTAATTTCTACTGTGTCACGGCCAAAAACAAAGCATATAATTAATTTACACTATATTACCAGGCAATTTATTCTTAAACGAGTGTAAACAAATCATTAGATTTTTTTTTTATCATCCCTGCAAAAATAGGCGTACTTTTATTTCATATATATACATAAGTTGTATACTCTCTTATTATACATACTTGCTAATGACATTCATTCTTTTACTTAATGTCTAACCCACCATGCCACGTTAACCTTTACAGTCACATATTATCAATGTTTTCCCAGAAAATTATACACTTTATTATAAGATGTTGTTAAAAAATAAAATAAAACCCGAGGAGGTGAAAATATAAAATTATTTTTTTTTTTATTTTTTTTGTTGTATAATATCGCTTTTATAGTAGAAAATTTTTAACGTGTTCACTTTTTCATATACGGTACATGAATTTTTAATGCCGGCAAAGTTGTTATTTCAATAATATATAGGATATTTAATTAACGAGCAAAAATTATTATTTATATAACGTATTAAAAATTATCTAGTCATCTGAAGGAAGTACCCATCAAAATACTTAGTAATGTTAAATTACTTTCGTCATTATCAACTCCATCGTTCTAACGTGGTGATATCATATCGCAATTTCTTTCCATTTATTTCGATCCATTACAGCATGGAAAGCGTCCGCCACATTATTGTACCCCATTGTCTTAATCTAATAAACCCATTGTAATGGGTACCTTTCTCTGAGACGTGTTGCTCTATTTAATGGTTATTTCTTAAAAGTTCATGTTCCGAACACGTGGCCGATGTATCTGATCATATTCCGGCTTATTTTCTGTAGGGCTATTTTGTATTTTTGGCTTCTCCAAAATTAATTTGTTGGCTCTGCAAGCCGCCCGTGGTGTCCGTAACATTTTTTACACCCATCTCAAAGGCATTTATTCGAATTGTACCACTTTTTTTTTATTAATTACTTTATATATACGAAAATTTACAGTTTTAAGTTTGAAGTTGGTGGTGTGACTGAAAAGGTTCATAGTAAAACGAAGATAGCGCACGTACACGTTTTACATTATTTCTATGGCATTTAAGGTTATCCACTCAAATTAGCTTCTACTCGTTAATGAAAGCGTTGTAATTTCGTAAAAAAAAAAATTAAACTAATAAAATAAAAAATATTTAAAAAATGTTCACACATTCACGGGTGAAAACAGTGGGACGAATTTTTTCGATATCCACCTCGCATTAGGAAATCTTAATTAAATTCGTTTAGGGATTACAATGCTGCTTCGTATACCTACTTAAAATTAAATCAGCAGAGTGGAAAAAGAAAATTATTAAAATTTTATAAAAGCGCCGAATAAAATAAAATCATAACCAAGCATCGATATTTTGAAACTGGCGTGGAATGTAGCGATTAAAAAAAAAAATTAACAATAAAAAGGTAGTTAAAATCGTTAAATTCGTATTAAAAAAAAACAAAGTTTTTTGGATATATTAAGCCATCTTCGCGAGTGTACACAAATAAAAATAAATAATAATAATAAATAAAACTAAAACGTAAGAAAATACTTACATTTGGAAGAAATACAATATTACAAAGAAAAATGTTGTGAAATAACAGATTTGATTATAAATTAACCTGATGGTGAATGTGATAGGTAATGTGATAAACAACACAATCAACCAGTCAGCAATATGTATTTATTTTATTTTATTTTCCTGTGTAATATTGTATTTCTAAATTAAGCATTTTCTTACGTTTTACTTTTTCTGTTGCTTATTATTTTTATTTATGTACACTTGAAAATGGCTTAATAGGCATCTTTTAATACAAATTTAGTGATTTTTTGTACTTTTTTTTATTGTTTAATTTTCGAACACCGATACTCTTAGTAATGTACAAAACGGTTATAGAAAATTTAAAAAGTTAAGTAGAAAGCGTCATCGACTACCAGACGGAAAACATCAGAGTGACCTAAATGCGTGCTAATTGCAACCTGTATACAGGTAGAATTAATTACTTGCCAAAGTGTTAACGATAGATCGTCTTACTAGCTCCGCGAACAGAATACCGAAAGACTTATATCGCGTATTCGAGAATTGTACTCGATTGAAACAAGTTAGAAAAAAATCAGAATATAAATTCTTAAATAAACGTGCAATTATTAAATCCATCCGTCGTACTTAATTATCGACCACTAGAAGGTTTTAAATTTTATTGCATTAAGAAGTTCGTTGTTTTGTAAGAATTAGAGGTTCCCGCCCAGGTGATTCGGTGTAGGTAGGTCTTATCGTGTTCCGCTTTCGCAAGCGGTACTGTAAGAATATTTCTAAATCACCGACGTCCGTTATATTTTCCTTTTTTTTTTTTTTTAAATCGTACCCGATGAACTCGGACGTTTTTAATGTTTTAGCGGGATATGCGGAGTTGTGTTACAGGTATAGAGTTAAATTATATACAGGACGAAAGTATAGATCGAGACGCATGTAACGCGCGAAAGAATCTGACTAGTCTTTCTCGAGATATATCGATTTTAAATTTCAATAAAAATATTTTTTGCTTTCTGTTCCGTCCGATCGAGATAGATGTCGGATGTATACATTTTCTGATTCACATTTTGCATCCAAAATCACCTACCACTATTCTAATAAACATTCGCTATGTGTCATTAAATCATTCATATTATCTGCTTAATCTAATATTACCCATCCTAATCTAATCACAACAAGCCATTTGCATCAGATATAAAAAAAAAAATCGGTCTCTCTGCAAATATGAATAATTGAAAAAATTAATTACATCTAATTTTTTTTTATTGTTTATTTCTTCATTATTATCGCTTCGCAACTGCTTCACGTTAGAAGAAAACATTTCTTTATATACGTACATTCATTAGTCATCACACTAGATAGGTTATCGTGATTAAGTATGTGCCACTTGTACCGAACCTTTGACTCTCCCGTTTTTTGTCGAACAATGTCTGTTCATCGTGCTTAGTGTACGTTCTGGTGCTAGCTTATCCTTAATAATCATGATCAACAGTCTTCTCATTTAGTCTTGTTTCCGCATCTTCGTCGTGTGATAACAAAACAATCGAACACTTATTCTAAAGAGTCGTCTCTAGTAGCATAATTTAAACGCGTCAATTGTTTTTCTATCTAATTTTTTAATAGTCCCGGTTTTTGCCGCGTAATCATTACACGTTTTCCCATAAAATTGTCCTTACAAAACCTGATTATTTTTGTCACAGTATTTCTGGTAAATTTCAGTTGTTCGTCTTATTTCATTTCCTAAACCTCCTTTGGCTCTGAGAAGCGAATTAGTTATAGAAAACACAGTTTCTTAACCTTCAAATATCCTGATGGGATTATATTCCTTTTGTCTCGAAATGTTCGTCTTATCTTTATCGACATTCATCATTTATCTGAACCCAAGGGTTCGTTTCCTCCGTTCAGTTCTATCTTCTGTCATCCTTTTCAGATCCGGGTATATCTGACATCCCATATCTTTAATTATCTGGTTTATATAATTATTCATCGACCTTCTCTTTCTCCTCTTCTTCCTAGTTTTCCCTTCAATAATTCAATAATCGTCAGCATATGTCCCTATCGTCTTTGATCTACGACTTTTTAGAGTATTTATTAATTTCGCTATCATTCGCTGATCATGTTCAGGACTTCTTCGTTGCTCTTTTTCTCTCTGCGTTTATCGACGTTAAGTCTAGTAAATTCGGTAAAATTTAAAACTGTAACCCCACAGAACGAACTAAAAACAAAACTACTATACCGGGTGATCATTTGGTACAACGAAATAACGCGGACGAGAGATTATCTCTTTAGGATTGAAAAATCGTTAATTATTTTTAAAAATAATTTAGTGCGAGAGTAAATTTTATAGGAAACAGAGAAAAACAAAGTTAATGGAGACCATTAGATGCGCGTTATATCGGTTTATCGAACTGTACAATTATATAAGCGTAAATAAGCAGTTTTCAAAAATGCACAGCAATCATTCGACAAGGTTGGGTGTTTATATATATATATATATATATATATATATATATATATATATATATATAAAACTGACGCATTATGTCGCAGCATGCTGTCAAAGTACAAAAGCGAACTAAGCAAAAACTGTAGCTATCGAAAAAAAAAAAATAAAAAACAATTGGAACGCCAATAGAATTAATCGCAAATAAGGTGCAAACCTGCCATGTGATGTAAACTGTTAACACTGAGGACAGAAATATTTTCATTAAGTAACGGCAACGTAGATCGATCTAAGTTGCCGGGGCCGCTATTATCGGCCCGACGACTCGATTGTTGTTTACTACTACGATCGCTAGCGGATACATGTGGAGGGGGTGGAGGACGATCATAAGCCCTATGACCACTCTCTGACCAACGGCCGCCTAGATGAAATATTTAATATGTATTCGGAATAAAATGTTTTAGCTCCGAGAATTTTGTATTTTGACGAAAATATATGAATAAAACGAAATATAATAATTAAATGTTTAAAAATTTAAATTTAATTACAACACGAAGGAAAAACTTTTTTTTTCTTTATTAAAGTTCGGATTAAACAGAAAACGAATGCGCACATTTCGGCACTCTTTTTTTTTAAAAAAGATGGCTCCGCGCGTGCATTTAGACGAGATGAATTAAAAATTAGAAAATATTTTTTCTTTTTTGTTTTTTAAATTATAATTTGTGTAGGAATGTAAATAAAATTACATAAATATAACGTTTTATTACGCATTTTGTTATAATTAGAAAATAGCATTTTACTTCTTTGCTTTATAAAAAATTTTTTTGACTTTTAAAAAATTATTTAGATTAATGCGCTAAATCGTGCAAAATAGGTTTTTTTGTCGACATATTTTTCACACACACAGTATCGCAATATATTTAATAAACGGAGTCTACTAGTTTTAATGGCTACAACATGATTTTCTATAGTTAGTGAAGCTACCAGACTATGTTTATTATATATATTGTGAAACGGTATAGAAATATTTTTATTTTATTTTGTTTAATTTAAATATATATCATCGAGAAAACAGTACGAAAATATTTTTTGATCAAATAATTCAAGTACGATTCAACGCTTGCTAGTTAATGTTTCTTCATCGTCTGCGGATGTTTTTCTTTCCTTTCATTCGTCCATATTTTGCCAGTTCTTTTTCTATTGTTTCTTTAAAACTTTTACTGTTGCCTTTTATTTAAATTTTTATCGGGCAAGTCAAATATCTTATTGGTTAATTCTTTCGTTACATCCAAGTAATAAAGCCGCCGTAAAATGCGTCTCTTATTTTACGTATACGTTCTCGACTATATCGTACATTTCATATTTTTTAATTTCTCCATGTACAATTTACGTAATTAAGTCCGAATATATTTTTTCTTTTTTTCCCTTTTTAATCTCATTAACGCCGTTTCATGCGCATTCATTCTAATAACGCATAATATATTTTCATTAATTTTTTAATACTAACGACAGAGTAAAACAGACGTTATTATTTCTTTTTGTAAACAATATTTAAAATAAAGGTAACAACAACGGTTAACTCACTTGTACTAGGAGATTCGATAAAGGCTCCGTTCATTTTAGTCGGAGAATCAGTGGCAAGTTGAGAAGCTGTTACTGAACCCGTTTGTAACGTCGGCTAAAGAAAAAAAAAATGATAGACACGATGTAATAATTCGTCGTAAACGTTGATAAACTTAAAATTTCAATAATCGAAAATTTTTTCGATCATTTCATAATTTCCACCTTTAATTGAATTCAAGAAGAAATCATTTCGTCGCAGTTTCTAATCGTGCAAATAACAAAAAATTTACAAGGCGGATTTCGAACGTAACGGATCATCTCTAAAGATAATTCGTACGAACCTAGTAGAATAATTAAACCTAAAATAAAACATTTTACGTTTAAAAAATAAACTATTTATTTCACGAACGAAATTAAACCGACGATACAAATAAAACAAATTTAGATTTAACGTTTCTTAACGCGTACGAATTTCAAGAGTTATATCATAACGATAATTTTTAAGACGATCGTTTTCCATAGTTACGAAAAATTTACTTTCAGTAAAAACCGCCGATGCTAATTAACAATTTTCAACGTTTCGAGCTGATTTACACCACTCATCATCAGAATTAATGTAGCTCAGTTCTGATTACAAACGGTGCAAGTCCGATTGAAAAACGTTAGAAAAGCATACGTAGTTTAAAATGACGTTGCCTGTGATTACGGATACCCTCGGAAAACTATTGAGCACATTGTTCGTAGATGCGCAAGTCGAGCTTTTAACGGTACTTTCAATGATATTCACGAAGTGTCATCGCTAGCGCTGACATGGATACGTAATCTGGACGTGATGTTGTAAGCATATCGAACCATATAAATAGAATAGAATAGAACCCCGCTACTGTAGCATCGGGTAAGCTAGATGTGATATATCGGAATCTTATAACGAATTCCATCGGAAAGTTCTTGTACAACAGTTTTCGCATATTGAAAATAATTTACGTTAGATAAATTATAGACCAATATTTTAAAATTTGTATTTTTTTTTACAAGTAACGGTTGTTGACTATTCTTTTGAAGTTTTTTTTTATTATTATGTTTAAAATTAATGTTGAGATTGTCACATTAATTTATCTTAACCTTTATGTATAATGCCGTAGGACTATTAATAGAACGGGGTAGAGATTTGGAGCCGTCAGCAAAGCATAGCGTTGCTGGTAAATATCTGTTTATTAAGTTACTTGTTCTAATAATGAACTCATGTTCGGTCATTTTCTTATATTTGCAGAAGGATTGTATTGGTATGTATAATCTCTTTCCAGGGGAGAGGAGTTGAATAATTTGAGTTAATTATTGTATAAGTGCTATAATTTAGTTTATTTTAAAATAATATTATTCTGTGACGATTTTTTTATATCGTTTCGAACTTAATCTTTTATAAAACACATATATTATTCCTAAAATACCAATGGCCAGATAGGAGTTTAGAAATTTAGCAAAAGTTTCGAGAAACAATAGGATTGACTTAGAAAGAAGAAAATAAATATTTCGTCCTTGTTTGGTTCGTACTGATTTATTTAGCGGAAATATGAGCAATAAGTGCAGACTGCGAAAGAATTAACGTCTTTGAAATATGGGTAACGCATGCTAATAATTTCGGGCATACATAAGGTGACCGATCGAGATGTGCAGAATAGGTACAAAGTCAACCGGTTGCAATTAAACGAAGAAAAACTAATACATAACGCTGGAACTTTTCAACCCAGCAAGATAAAATTTGAGGAAAGGCACTAAAAAGACAAAAAAAAAAAAAAAAAATAACTGATTATGGCGACAATAAAAAATGTTTAATATGACGGTGTATATAGAGTTTGTGAGCCATTATGATGATATCACGACAGAAAATAATAAATATTAAATACAAAAATGTTGAGTGGTTGGTTATAGATGTATCGGGAGGTTGGCAAACATAGATCGAATCTAGTTACGGAGACGTAATCGCGCAGTTTACCTCGTCTAAAATCTGACGTAATCGTTTTAATTGAGCTTCAAGTTGTCTATTATGTTGTTCGAGTACTTGCATACGGGCTTCTAATCGTCCTTTATGTTGACGCAGCTTTTTCGCTTCTTCTACCATATCAGCTTCGCCGGTATTAATCATTCCGATAGAATTACTCTTACTACCGCGTAATCTCTCGTATTCAGCTTGTAACGAAGCATTTTCTTGTTCCAATTCGCTACAATTAAAAAAAAAACAATTCAAATCAATTAACAACTTGTACAATTAAATTAAAATTTCTTATATTATTATTATTATTCGAAAAAAGGTCGAAATATAAGTCAAATTTATCATCTTAATAACGACAATCGAGAAAAAGAAATTTTAGATTAAGTAAATTTAACCATTTTTATTTCTCGAGGGCATTGATCGAAGATAAATTTGTAATATGTTTTGTCGTTTATAATTTCAAAAAAGTACATTTTTGACGCGAGTATTCTAAAAATTCCGGGGTCTTAATTTTGAAAGCAACCTCTACTTTCTAAATTAGCAGAATAACCGATAATGATGATTTCAGAAAAAAACTATCATTGTTATACAACTGAAAAAAAATCGTCCTGTATAAATTGAAAAACATGAATATTATACCGGATAATGGCTTCCAACTCTTCTTTAGAATCGGCATCTATGGAGGCCATAATTTGAACCGGACTACGAGGGGCTAAAAGCGTGTCACTACCACCGTTTAAGGACTGGCAATATTGAGCGATTAATTGATGTTCATCTTCACTGTAAACGAAATAAAAAATTGTTTACTTTAAAGCTTAAATCTACCTTTCAGATTTGAAGTAAATGTAACAGAACATTTTTTCAATTACATAAAAAAAAAATCTAAATATCGTTTCATAATGCTACTTATATTAGAACGAATTTCGACGAAATAGTACTTGGAATAAATGATGAAATATGTTTTTAAGGCATTTATATATTTTATATATCATCGTCATCATTAGCCCACTCGGTATCGAGCGTGTTATTTATGTTTCCTAAGGTGGCTGAAAAGTACAATTTTAGCGGCACACTGTTTTCCGCAATCGTTACATATGTCACGCCCTTGTCCGAGCTGCACTTGCATCTTGCATACGCTTCGCCTTTTATTTCCGGCCGCTGTTTCTGCTTTTTTTTTTTGCGATATCAGGGTTATCTATACTTCCAAGTTTCTCTATCTTGAGCAAGTTCTTCCCAACTGTCAAGTTCTATATCGCATTCATTTAGTACAAGTCGCATATAATCCCTATACCTCCAACGAGGACGTTCAATATGCCTTGTACCCAACGCCATTTGAATAAAAAGTATTTGTTTGAGGAGCCTGGTTTTATTGCTACATGTCCGATCCATCTCAGGTTATTTTTGTAAAGCAAAAGGTAAGTTGATGTAGGATGAGATGGTTGTAACATGTTTCTATCTTTGCAAAAGTCGTTGCTGGAACTGCTCCAATTTCCGTATATTCCTCTTCTATGGTGCCCATCTTCCGTTCTATACAATAGTGTTGGTAAGACGATAGATTTATAAACAATCAGCTTGGTTGATAGCAGTAAGATACATATATATATATATTTATATAAACTGAAACTAAATTTTCCAACATGAAGTTTGTCGACAATACTCTTCTAATAAATTCAAATTGACATACTCATTAATATGAGTAAAGCGCAGGGATAAAAATTACGTAAATATATACACAACACGGAAGAACTTTAATGAGTGTATTTGTAAGATGAAGGGATTTGCATAGCTAAATTGGAATTTAGATAACCGAGTAAATACTACAATAGAATGCCATTTCATAGTCATTATACGTTGTACAAGATGTTGTGCTCATATATATATATATATATATATATATATAATAAAATGATGGGAATACGTCGATAAAACTGACTTTATCTGAAAAAATATAAAAATCGGCACATTTCAAATGAGAATATGCCACAGATTTTATTATGTTCAACATGACCAAACAATTTGACGCCAATTTCAATAAAGTAACGTTAACTTTATATCTACATTTTTTTTGCAGACTTTTATGCTGATCTATGAACAAAAAATCCTGAAATGTTAGAACGTACGAAACAATTGTCGCAAAAATCAGGATGTCGACAATTATCCAAAAACAACCAAACTTACGTCCATGGACACGTTAATAAGTTTGCTTTGCTATAACATTTATTTTATTTTTTTATGGCATTTATTTACGCGTCAGGTAAAGTTAATGATAACTTTACACACCAGAAACTGGTGTATTTATCGTGACTCGAACTTGTATTATGCGAATAGAATACAACATTTTATGTAACGTCAGGAGATTTATACACACACACACATATATATATATTTATGCACAGAAGAGCGTGTACGAACAAACAGTTGTGTAAACTACTCACGAATCTGGAGTGGAATTACTTCTAGTTCGTAATTCGGCTTCGGCTAGTCTACTCGCGTACATTTCTAAACGGGAATGCATATCATAAGGTCCGATCGTATGCGAATGTTGCGGAGATGGTGCCGGACTTTCTAGAGCATCTCCTTCTAGCACTGTTTGAACCGGTAAATAACCGACTCGCGGATGTTTCCTGAAGTATCGTTTGGATCGAAACTTATTACGGAGCACACGGTTTAGATCGCGTACTTCTTCGCCTGACGTCGTCTGAATTTTAAGAATTTCAATAATAAAAAAATGCGTTAAATTCGGTAAATACACATTTATAATTAACTATCGAATTTTGTAAAAAATTCGTCTTCACTAAATAAAGCAAAAAACATTAGAACTATCCGAGTAAATAAATAGATATTCATCAACGATGCGTTTGTATCGGTTTTAAAAGCAACCAACGTGATATCTACAATATGTAACGGATGTTTTTATGCGTGTGGGTGTATGTTTACGTAAAGTGTCAGTTTAGGTTGTAGTAAACATGTATTCGTGTGTATGTGGAAACGTTCGCATTTAGCGTTTATACGAGTGTCTGTTACAAAGAATAGAAGAGAGAAGAACAAGAAAAAATTTTAGTGTATAATACACGTATAACAGATTATCAATATTATATATCACCTTAATAGTTATCTCAAATTAATGATGTATAGAGCAAATTATAATGAACAAAACTTAATATATTCAGTTATACAGGAAAAGTTAAATAAAAAACCTTCAAGGAAAGAGTATAATGGGGACACAGACAGCGATAGTAGCGTTATTTTTGTTTGAACACGTTAGAATCGTGGGAATATAATTAATAATTACGAAACTGGATTCCAAAATTTGTGAGTCAATAGTTAATTATATATTATATATGTGTGTGTGTGTGATTTTTTAATAAAAAATTATTATTTTTACATTTGTAAAATTAGAAATATATTTTTAAATAACATCGATATATATAATAATATTTTGTTTATGAATTGATAAATATATAAAAACGGAAATTACATCCTAGGGACAGAACCTATTATTATACACGATTAAATGTAAAACGTAAAAAGTTGGTAATTGTATAAATGAAATAAACACTAGAAATTTAGAGGCCCTAAGATCGAGAGAGAATGTGTAATATATGTTTTGATTAATTATTACAACTAAATTCTTCTAAACTATTAAAAGTAGATATATATATATATATTTACAGCAATGCAATACTCTTGCATCGGATGCGAAAGTTTGTGTGTTTTGCTTTTACGGCCGGCGAAGAAACATTTCTGACACATATCGAAATTGAAACATTTCAAACATCGATACCTGAAATTATTATTATTATTTAAATAAATAATTTTTCTTTTTTGTATATTAATTTTAATAACGTGTCACAAATTTAGTACGTCATATTTAGAAACTATTATTTATTTTTTAACGATATACACGTAAATAAGTATAGCGAATCAAATTTTTGATTAAAAAAATGAAGAATTTAATAAATGATATAGTTGCAATTGATAGCTTACCGTACTATAAAATTAATATCAGCAGATATAACGCACTAAAAGAAAATTATTATATTTATAACGTAATAACGGTAATAAAAAATGTATTTAAAACCATCCAACTCTATCCATTAAACCCTATATCCGAATCTGATGTAATCATTTACATCAAATACAGAACAAACAAAGACTTTTGTGCTCTATCGAACGCTATCCCTACGACTAATCACCTTACAGCTATCCGCTCTCATCCTTTTTCATGAACATAAAGGAAGTTCTATCGCGCTTCCCAATTGGTCACACTGCATTGACTCCTGGCTACATTATAAATAAAACAGATCCAGCTCACTCTGTCTAGATGCCCAGAATACTTCGAAACATATTTTTCGAATATGCACAATACTTCATATACCGACCCCAAAAATTTAGTTGCAATTCATTACGAGATGTGTTTTATCCGACGAACCAATTGTAATATAAGCAGTCTTTTAATTTCTCCGAAATATGGAAATGATCAACTCTATATAACACCCGATAATTACTTTTGTGTGCTCCTGATCGTAGCAGCAGTACATGGTACCAGACAAAAAAAAACAAACTCGTACAGCAAAAAAAGTCGTAATCAAAAAATTTAGAAAATAAAAAATTAAATAAATATATTAAGGAAAAATAAGAATCTTAACAATCTTTAATTTACATATATAAAATAACAAAATGTTATGATTAAATATTATTACTAAATAAAAATTTAAATTGTCTAGAATCATAATTACTGACGAAATTTTCACAAATACAGTACGCGATAAATTCTTTAATATAAAGAATTCCTATAGGATATTCTATTATATCTAAGAGACATTTTATATACATCTGAGACACTTGTTTTGTAATATTTGTAATCCGTCAAAATGTAAAATCCCACAAATTGGACAGCAATACATGATTATCGAATAAGTGCTTCATATTTCCGGGGTCAAGAAACGAAGGATATATATACGGCACAAAAGCTCTTGTTTGTTTTTCGCGATAATACGATTAAAGTAACACATACCTTAAACCGGCAATTGGATATTCTTTGCATATATTACACCTGGCTTGATGTCTAGCGTTTTCAGCGGCTGCTAATCTATGCAATACTGGTAACCATACCATACTTTGAGGTTTTTGTTGTAACCAACTTAAAAAGTGTACGGCCTGCGAACGAAATATTTATATGCTATTTTTAAATTGCCGAAGAAAGTTTAAGATTTCTAATAATGATAATAATAATAATGTCGATATTAAAGTTGGTATATCTTTAAAGATAAATAAGCGAATAAAATATAGTTTGTATAAAATAATTAAAGCATTGCGAAGTTATTAGCGAATCTTATCTATTGCAACGGATCTGTTTGTATGCGTATGCGTGTTAAATGCATAAACTAGTGATAGTAATCATTATTGTTTGTATGTACGTGTACAGGGAAATTTAGTGTATGCGTGTACACGAATGGCGGTTGATAGCGTGGAGACACATTGGGAATGACAATAGGATTAATAGTTTCGTGGATACAATCATACACACTACCGTTGAATATCGCGTACATAATGAACAGATTCTCGTTAATATAGTCGTGTACCACACGGTGTAATCTAGACGAAATAATTAATAAAACGATTTAGGATACATAAATTGATTTCGTAATGTCACGTACATGTATAATATTTTCAAATACTAATATTCGCGGTTATATTATTATTATTATTATTAATTTAAATTAATTTGCCGCGTACAGCAACTGAGGCTAGAGGCAGCATAGAGGAAGTTAAATCAAGGAGTAGAGACGAAACATGCCTAAGAACATAGTTAGAGAGTAGAATTCATCTTTGAAGAGAAGAGGAAATGAGGAGGGAAGGTTGAGAGACAATCTGAGTGATGAATACAAAGGACAGTCAATGAGGATATGGGTGACGGAAAGCATGACACTACACACGGTGCACTGAGGGACCGGAGTTTTGTTGATCGTGTATAAATAGGAGATTCACAATTTTATATATATATATATATATATATATATATATATATATATATATATATAAAAGAAAGGTTTAGATAATGAAATAACAACACAAAGATACCGGGACATAAGTAGAATAATTAAACAAAAATGTAGACGGGATAAAAACAACTTTCTAAATAAGATATGTAAGGATATAGAAGAAAATAAAAATAAAAATGAAGTAAAAGATCTGTTTCAAAAAATTAATCAAATAACGAGATGATTCACCTCGCAACACTTGGGTATTAAAAATGAAAACGGAATAACGTTGACTAACGAAATTGAAATATTGACAAGGTGGAAAGAATATTGCAATAATTTAATGGAAGAGATAGATGAACAAAATAGATGCATAACATTCAATAACGCTTTTGAAAAAGAACCACCCTATTAAAAGATGAAGTACGCTCAGCCGTACAGAAACTAAAGTATTTTAAAGCAGCGGGAGAAGATCGCATTGTATCGAAGATGTTCAAATATTTAGGGGAGGCATCAATAGATATTTTCTATAGCATATGTCAAAATATATGGAGTACAAACAAATGGCCAAAGGATTGGGCAACATCAATATATGTCCCAATCCATAAGAAGGGATTGCGAGATATATGCAAAAATTATAGAACGATCGCCCTTGTATCGCATGCCAGTAAGATAATGCTGCATATCATACATGAGAGGCTTAAGCCGATACTACCACAGATATCAGAAGAGCAAGCAGGTTTTATTCCAGGAAATGGTACGCGAGAAGAAATTCTGAATATGCGACAGATAATAGAGAAAAGTCGCGAATTTAATATTTCAGCGTACATTGGCTTTATAGATTACTCAAAAGCATTCGACTGTGTACAATGGAGTAGATTATGGCAGATATTAGAAAAAATGGGCGTACCGCGACATTTAATAACATTAATTAAAGCGCTGTATGACAATAACATTGGAAAAGTAAAAATCAATAATAAATTAACTGACGCATTTAAAGCTGAAAAAGGTGTCCGTCAAGTATGTATTCTGAGACCCATTTTATTTAACATTTACAGTGAATGGATATTTAGGAAAGTATTCGATAAATGGGAAGATGGTATAAAAATAGGCGGAAAAATTATTAATAATTTACGGTATGCTGATGATATAACAATAATCGCCTCATCAAAAGAAAAACTTTTCACCCTTTTACATAAGCTTGAGAACATAAGTAAACAAACCGGATTAATAATAAATCGAGAAAAAACTAAAATAATGATTATCGACAAGAATAACTGCAGTCGGTATACAAAAAAACTGCATACGATACAAGTAGTTGATAAATTTGTATATTTGAGATCGCTACTTACTAAACATGGTGCATCTACCGATGAAATTAAAAATCGAATATTAACAGCTAAATTTACACTGGGACAACTACAAAAGATATGGAAAAGTCACATCTCAATGAGTACGAAAATTCGCTTAATGAATACAGTCTTCTCTGTTTTTCTATATGCTGCGGAATGCTGGACACTAAAAGCAGATGATATTCGGCGCATTGATGCTTTTGAGATGTTCTTCTGGCGACGAATCCAACCTCTCTGTTTTGAACGGTATAGGTTCGGATCTACGCTTACGAGATATAATAATACAGCGCATAATGAGGTATTTCGGACACGTGGTACGTCGGAACGGAATAGAAAAATTAATTCTTGAAGGGATGGTAGCAGGCAAAAGGATATGCGGAAGGACAGAAACCAGGTACACAGATAGGATAAAACAATTAACTGCGGTCTCATCGCTCCAGCAAGTTATAAGACTCGCGGGAAATAGGGACATATGGCGAACAAGTTTGAAAGGAATGTTTTTGTCATAATGTGGGAACTAAAAGTTATTTTTATTTCTAAGTTATTTTTTTCTCATTTGGGAAATGACCGACAGCCAAGTTGAATTAAGCTGGTATCCATCCCCTTTGTTAAAATTTCAACTGCTTTTCGAACAATTCTGGAGCTATATTTATCCATTTTTGATAAGATTTTAAAATCGTCAAATTGTATTTCACGATTCTCTGGATACTGATGCGAGACGAACCTTTTCTCTTATGATTACAATTTGCTTTGTGTTCTTTTAATCTTTGATTAATGCTTCTACCAGTTTGTCCAATGTAGCTAAGCTCGCATGAACAAGGAATTTTATATATTCCAGCAACATATCCTTTGGAGAGTTGATCCTTGACGCTTTTTGTAAATATTATTTTATTTTTTTACACGTGCCAAACGGTGGTTTCTAACTTTATTAAATTCTACCCATTCTGTCTGTGGTGCCTTTCATATAAGGTAACATTATATTGGCAACAAACTCTTTTTTATTACTGGATTTTTCTTTTTTCGCTCTGAATTTGTTTTTCCAGTGAAACGCATTCATTCTTATCAAAAACATTAATGATCATATTTATATTCTCCATTTCTTTCTTTAAGGTGGTACTGTTTGAAATAGTTTCGGTTATGTGTAAAAACTTCTTCTACTGTCCGCGTTTGAATAATTTTTGATTAAACCTTTTACCATTTTCGATCTTTCATCCTTACGTTTTGGTTTATTAAATATATGAATTCTTTAATTCTAATAAAACGACCGAATACTTTTAGTTTTGTATTTTTTAAACAAGTACTAAATATATTAATATAGTTCATTTCCACTTAATTGTAATTGTTTAGTTTTCCATTTATCCGTTCAAATATGTAAACAGAAAAGTATTTACAAGAATTTGGATTTCCGATACCGTTATCATTTGTAGTCTGCAACTGTTGGAATAATGCACTTTGTAACATCACAACCGACAAATAACTCTATCTAGATGAATAACTAACATTTGATTATTAGCTAGTCTGTATTTAGTCACACTCGTTTCCTAGTATTTAGTACTCCAAGTTTTAAATGAAGATATCTCAAAAATAAATCACAATTATATCAGTAGTACTTTATAGAGATGTAGCCCGGGTGTGTTATAAATTTCCAATTATCTATATTCTTCTCGCGGCTAAGAGATATCACGGTCGAAATAGTTTTTTTTATAAATATCGTAATATTTAAAATATCTCGAAATAACAAAGTATCGTCTGTCGGAAGATACCCGTAATTTCTTAAAAATATTCGTAAAATTATAAATTTTCAAATATCAGAAAATATATTCCTATTTTTAAAGATAATTTCGATGAATAAAAATAAATACGAATGTATTCGTTGTAGCGCAGGTAAAAAATAATAACGGTAATTAATTTTCGCAAAATTACAAACCAACCTCTATCGATTGTACATTCTTGCCAGCTTTCTGGAAGCAACTTCTGACAGATGGTTCGATATTCGAACCACCGAAAGCAGCCACTTCACCCAACTGACGAGGTAGTTGTATACAGTCGTGTAGTAATAATCCTAATTTCCGCTGATCAGCCAATCGATTAGGATCGGCGATTAAACGAAATAAATCTGAAAAACACCAATAACTTGAAAATTCGTTATATTACACGTAGTAATAATCGATCACTGTACATACAAAATGTAAATCAAATTAAGTCCGACAAGACGCGACGTTTTAACCAAATTACTCGTCTCCAATTTTCGATCCACGTATAACTCAACGATTAACAGCACCACAAATAGTATATCAGTGATTTTTAACATTTTGCTCGAGAAATTATAGTTCACTGCAACCGAGTCTTTGTTTATCTTCAGCGACAATGTAAGAAGAAAAATATTTTCAAATATATACGACGAAAGAATTTTTTAAATCGTTATTCACATAGCCACAATTTTCGAAAAAATAGAAGAAAAAAGCCTTTATTTCATTAATTAACCTACATTTACAAAATTATTGGTGGCAAATAGTTATTTTAACTTGATAATAAATTAAACTTTTAATATTTAGTATAAATCTGATTTAAAAAAAAAAAAAAATTAAAAAAACAAACAAAAAATAAAAATCTGCTAAAATGAGAGAAGAACAAACAATAAAAATACTTAAGTTAGCACATAAATCAGATAATTACAATTTAAAATCGATGCTATAATAGTAACTTTACTCGAAATAAGAAAATAATTTTTATAAAAGTCTACGCTTAATTCTACGGTGCTTATATGTGCCGTATCATAGTTACCGAGTATTAATTTACTGCGACGGACAGAACAATTATCGAAGAAACTTTTAGAAATATTTTAAATAAAATGATCAATAAACGGCAGCTTTATTTGCTCGTGTAAATATGAAATTTTTGTACAACGGGTGGCATATAATTCTACAACAATAATTTTGAACTATCTGAAGCTTTTTCATATAACGTACTATTAGAGATAGCAGACCACACAGGACAAGTGTAAGTTAATCTTGGACGAATAAACAGTTGTATACAGTAATTTTTTATTTAATCTGCAAAGGTCTGATTTTCTGTTAAATATTGGAAAAAGTGCGTGCATTGCTTTGTGCGGGCTTCGACTATCGCATATTCAATATGTTCATTAAATGTTAATATTCTATCAAAAACTACGCCTAAATAACGAACTTCTTTGGACGATGGGATTTGTTTGGAATTAATATGTCTTCTAGTAAAAATAATAATATTTAGAGATAGTATTTACCGCTTTTTTCAATCGATTATAAATCATGCTAATATGTGAAGAACAGTATAATGCTAAGTCATCGGCATATAATGCAATTTCGACAAAAGGCATGTTGGGAAGAAATAAATATGTTCCAATTATGCTCACACCTATACTTTGATCTTTCACCGAGAATACTTAATAGTTGTTTATAAACTCAGAATTATCTGTTGCTCACATACGACTGTATGGATTTAATATATAGTATTGGAAATTGAAATTTAATCATTTTGTATAATAATATTCCGTTATGCCATGTTGCATCAATATCAATTAATACCATTCCGGTATGTTTCTTGAAGTTGAAATTGTCAGTTATATAACCCGAAATTCTCGATATCCGATGCACGGTTGAACTGCCAAGGTCTGAATCCAAATTGATCGTCTCTTATAATATTGTGTGATGTTGACAAATTTTAAGGGCGAAATAGTATAACTTTCTCGGCCACTTTACTTAAGTTGCTGAGCAAGTTTAATAATTTTCGAAAACGAAATTTTAAATTATAAATTTTACACACGCACACATAGAGGAAATTTCTCGGTTAACGTAAACATTTATTAATAATTTCCGTAAACATCGTAATAATTTTTTATACCGATAATATAAATAATTACAAGACAATACGATCGAAGGAATAAAAATTAAGTTAAAACGTCGCAGATAAAGTGTATAAATTTACTTACATCTATATTTCTCTTCCAGAAGGCCTTGACATAAAAGGACAATACCAATCTTGAACGAAAGAACTCGCACTTTTCCAGTTCGTTGGCTTTAAAAAAACAAAAAATATATATATATAACATTATATGCGTATATTATTGGAAATGGAGAAAAAAGATCACGTTGTTTGTTAGGGATGTAGACACTATATTATTATGACGTTCTTATACAAGCAACGATAAAATAATTATTTAAAAATAGAGCAGGTTTGACATTAAGACAAAAAAATCTTCTCTGGTTTTATATATATTTCTTATATTAACTTCAAATATTAGATTCACTTTTATGTTTCACTAATATAAATGTATATTACTTGTACTTTTACGTAAGATGATCATATTGGAGAACGTGGCAGTTAGAAAATACACATGAACCGTTAGAATGGAATAAAAAAGGTGCAGAATTATAACGGAGCTCATTTTCAACAAGGCGTAATATTCCGCAGATCATTGTGATGTAAACTAAAATATTAATAAACTAAAAATAAAATAAAGAACACACGGTCAAGCCGCAATCTATAAAATTTCACGCGTTTTACTAAAAATAAAAATCAATACATAAAATAAGAAAATTAAGTATATTATCAACTGTGAAATTCCCTAGCAACTATTCGAATGAACATAACCAAAAAAAAATCACTAATAAATCGCGTGTCTAATAATAACGATACCGAATAAATGATGTCTAGGCAACAGCCTTCCGGACATAAAAGTGCGAAGAAATGTCGCACGTTGAATATAAGAATACACTTTGAAGACACGGAAGGTTGCTTAAAACGTGTTCTACTGGCGCTGTAGTACCAAAACTAGACCAAATTCTCATCTATACGCTATCTACATAACAGCACAGAATTATCAATCGACTAACAGTAGAGAGCAGGTTATTCTGTTCAGACACACTATCACGACGCACAAGCATCTTCTCGACTAAAATTCACATACCTAGTTTCTCGTACATACAACTAACGTGACCGTAAAATATTCCCTACTAGAATAAATTTCCTATTCCGCCACGCGACAAAAAAATAAATACTCATCAAAACTATCCTTCAAAATGTTGATAGTAAAATTTCCTCACTATTCTCTTCCCAAAGTTTACGTATTTCTTTTATATTCGTATTTTAAGCTCATTACACGTAGCGTTTATAAAAAAGTTAGCGTACATTAAAGTTATGTTTAAAAAAAATACTTAAATTATTGTACGATTTAAGACGAAGATTTAGCCGTAAAAATTGACGAAATTCATTGAAATTACTAATTTTTAATCAACGTTCGTGATTATTATCTTGAATTGTTTACAACTTAAATAGGAAATTTTAAATTAAGTTCAACGCAGTTTACGCCTGATAAACGCATATTATTTAAGTATAAGCGTATATACCTGTCATATACGTTCAATATCCAATTAATTAAAAGATCTAAATTGATCGGCAAATTAATATGACCGGGATTTTCCTCGGCTAAAGTTTTATATACAGACGCGAGTACAATTAACATTTCTTGAACATCCATAAGCCGATCATTCTGCGCTCGTAATCCGTGCGAATCGAATGCCTCCGTAGTTTTTTCCAATGGTAGTAAATGCACTGCAATTACGAAAATATATATATAAATACACATATATAAATTTAAAAAAACAAAACAAGTGAACTATGACTCATAAATACTCGAAATTCAGCTCCAAACATAAATTTTGACAAAAACAGTTTTTCTCGATATATTAACTTCCGCATAATGTATATTTGTTATTATTTCTTCATTACTTAAATATATATATATATATATATATATATATATATATATATACACACATATCGTCATCATATTGTGCTCAATCCTAAGATTGGTTTGTCATTGATTTCCATCTCTGTCGATTCTGTGCCATCCGTTTCAGTCCTTCATACGATGACGCCGTCACATCGTCGAGTACCTGTGACATGTAATCTATTCGCGACCTTCCAATCACATTCTTTCCCGTATGCATCCCTTCTATTAGACGAATTATTAGCCCTTCGTGTCGCAGTGCCTATCATTTGGGTTCTTCTTTTTACTATTATTTATCTCAAAACTTCTTCGTTGGTTACCTTATCTTCCCATTTTATTTTCAATAATAATACCAGAGTTCTGATGCCATCAGTTTTCGCTTCTCGTCTTTCGTCATTATCCAAGTAGAAACATGGAGCTTCACAAAGGGAATAATTACAAAAATCAGGAAAACGCAAACAGCTCACAGAAGGATAATACTAACTGTCAGGTTAAAACCAGAAAAATCATTACTTCAGGGAGCGGATAAAATTGACTGACGTAGTGGAGCGAATAGTAAAATTAAAATAGACGTAGGCTGGATACGTCGCGTGTAGAGATGATGGCAAGTGGACAAAACATACCCTGCAATGGTACCCATCGAATTAAAAAGGAAACAACACGGTGGGGAGATGGCATTGTGATATCCAAGTTACACAAAACAGGAATCATTGGGTATGTCTGAGACACGCCTACACCGCACAGTAGGCTGCTACAAGCATAACGTGATATATAAAATATGTACATATACATATACACATATAAAGAGAGAGAGAGAGCATAACATAAATATAGGATTAACTGCTCATATTTATACTTTTACCATAATAATCTATAACGTCATATAATGTTAAAGCAATTTACATAAAAATCTTGAATATTCATCAATCTGAATTTTAGATAGTTTTTTAAATTGGTTTTCGTTGATGACACTAATAAGCATATGATACACACATATATAAATAATGTTAATAAATACGTTCACACACGTACATACATATACATATTCTATATTCTCCGTATTCGCGTAAAATAATTTGAGAATAAAATAATATTTAAAATAAATTTTATAAAAAGAAAGCCCAAATCGATATAGTTAGTCACTGACATCTATTTTGCTAAATATTATTCTATAAAAAAAAATATTCACCAACGAGAATGGCGGATTATTACGTTTGGTAACTATTTACACTCATCTCTTTTCAACGGTTATAGTAATAGAGTTGACCCACTGACGTAAACGTTTACGAACGAACAGATGACAACTAAATATATATTTTAGAGGGTTTTGGGGGGTGACTCATTAAAATTTCGATAGAATCGATTTGGTAGATATTAAAATGACGAATGCGAAACAGAAAACCGTTTTCAGTTATTATGGATAAGTGTCGAGCTACGAATTTTCGAAAATCGATGACCTGCCACCTTTGGCGAGGCATAGCAAGCGACGTAAACATTTTTAAACGATTCCGATTTTATAGTTGAAAAGCCGTTAGTCGACTTAGTAAAAGCCGCAAATCTCCGACAGTGGTCAAAACACTTTGCACGTTTTTTCGACCCACTTAGGTGCCCATTTACAGCTATTTCGGCGATTTTATGGGCTAAAATTGTAGCGACCATTATAAGGGAGGTTTTTCGTTTGAAAAGTTTTCGGATCGGACGTATAGGTGAAAAGTTATTAAGCTCGTTAGAGATTAGGTGAAATTGGTGTATAGTATTCATCGTTCAATTATAATTTATTATAGAAATACCTTTTTTGTGTGTGCGTGTTTAATTTAATACAGTTAAAAAAAAAAAAAAACAAAAACAAAAAACCGGATACTTCGTAGGATAATTAAACTCGAAGAAAATTGAAAATTCGTTATGAAAGATGAAATAAAATCTAAATACTTACAATTTAAAGTTTTCTGAACGGCCCTTAATTTTAAAGCGGTACGATATGCCGAGAAACGCACTTCGTTGAAATCGGCCAAAGAATTCATCAGTTCGATCAT